>JAVBJF010000851.1:0-36248 GCA_033439095.1 Pseudococcus viburni | reverse complement strand
ACCCATCGTAATGCCAAAGATTGATCTTTCATGCCGAAATTACCGCTTATTACGGGTCGTTGTTCATTTCCAAAGAAGCCTGCGAAATCATTCATTTTCGGATCATTTAATTTGAGAGTATTAAGTAGGGTGGATCATTTTGCCTCTTTTTCCTGAAAATGACCGATGGGAAGGGGGAGAGGAATCTCAAGATTCCCCGTTTCTCTTAAAGTCTGGCTAAATATCCAGAAGAATCGAAAAATTGAAAAAAAAAATTAGGGAATGTTGCCCAAAATGAAATTGGTTCTCACTTTCACATTCATTTTGCTTTTCAGTAGTGCCTGTTTGGAAAAAATAATAATTTTCTTTAGAAAATTGATTGGAGAAAAATATTCTTGACAAAATTTCTTCAAATTTATCTTAGTTTGGATATTTTTACCTATAAAAACCTTCTATCGCGATTTCCCACTGTTATACCTCTCACCTTGGCCATTTTTGAAAAATTAAAAATACCTAATGCTTTTTATTTTATTAAATAATTTTTTGGAGTAGAAGTGCCATATGAGGACCATTTTTTGAAAAACAAAAACTCAACTTTTTTTGATTGCATACAGAATTGACAAAAAGGGTGGCCTTCCCTAATACCGTAAAAATAGTCATTTTGAGGCACGATTTTTGGCTAAAATTTTTACAATTTCATTGAATATAAGTAGTAAGTCTTTAAAAGCATTTGGGTTGAAGTAAAAAGTAAATCAAAGGAACGAAATTCTCGTCCAGTCTTTTTAAATATCTATACAGTCGTCTGACCCTGCCTCAAAATTAAAATTTCGAAACAAAAAAGACAACATGATCTGCTCTCGTATTCATGTATAACGTTAAACTTCACCTAAGACTCCCAGGCGGTTATTGAAATTTACAAAAATCACATCCTTGTCCATGAAATAATCCGGAGTATAATTTATTCCTTCGCCGAATAAAAATGCACCACCATGAATTCCGACGATTACTGACGTTTTCCCAAAAGGTTTAAATAACTCCTGAAACAATTACGTAGTGTTACGAGTGAAAGGATTTTTTTTCGTAAAAGTAATCAATGTTAATTTTTGTTTACATCTGGTACGAAAACGTTCAAATAAAGACAGTCTTCTTTTCCGCCGACAGGACTATCTTGATGAAACAGTTTGTTAGGTTGGATACATTTTGGAGGAGACCTAGAAGCGTCTTTTACACCGGACCACGATTTGACCGCTACTGGCGGCTATTAGTGCAACAGAAAAATAAATATTAAGACACGAAGATCTAAAAAGTCTCAGATTTTGCTAAGTTAGGATTGAAACTCATTCGTATACCAAATTTCACGTCCGTCCCTTTGACCAGGAGTCGATTTATAGGTCTTTAAAGTTGAGTTATTTTCAAATAAATTCAATATTTCGTATTTTTCATCTTCAAATGCTATAAATTAATTGATTTATTTCAAAATAAAAACAGGTTTTTTGATATTTAACAGTCCAAGAATCATAGAAAAAAATTTACCCGAACCTCTCAAAAATTTGGGGAAAGCTGAATTTCACATTATTTGTACAAAATGGCCTCCTAAACATACTCCTATAATTTATGCACCCCGCAAGAGGTCAATAACCTTCGCGGATATACTTTATTTGACTGTAGCGCCTAAAGGAATGATCGAAGAGCAAAAAGTGGTGAGATGAAAAATATTCTACGTTAAATTTCCTACAAACTTGACCAGTTCAGTTGTTCCCAAAATTGTGGAATTCGACTTACAGTGGTGGTTAAACTTTTCAACTTTTAAAAAATTTGAAAAAATCTGCCATTTTAAATCTAACTTTAAGTTAGGATGGGCTCAAAAATATTCTGTCAAAAGGTGCACCCTCGCAACTTGCACACCACCCCCACATGAGGTCAATAACCCTAGAGTGTATGCAGTTTTTAGCTGTAGCACTGAAATGGAGGATCGGAGAGGAAAAAGGTCGACTTTTTATTTCACTTTCGAAAACTTGAAATTTCAATGGATCGTCTGACTGAAACTAACTGATATTTATTTGCTTTTTATTGAAATTGTTGGGTAATTTAGAAACTCAAGTTTGAAAATCATACAGAAGTATCAAATTTCATCATCATTTTTGTCAATTTATTAAAATTACTTGGTGATTTTTGGAAAAAATGAGAAAAGGGCCTAAATAGGTGACATTTTAACAAAAAGTCGTCATTTGTGAGAATAAAATTATTATCTGACATTTTCATGAAAATTCATATTAAAACATTCGATTTTTTCTCCGCTCGGTGTCAGAGAGAGCTAAGATTTTGTACGGATGCGTTTCAAACTGAAAGATACAGGGGTTATTCTAAGGGGTAGTTCCAGGTTGTTTGGATAGTTCCGAAAATGTTCGTCGGTAGCTCCAAAATTGTTCGGTAGTTCCAAAATTGCTTGGTGATTTACTAGCTCCTGGGATTTCGACAATCCAAGCCCAAATTTATTTTAAGTATAAATTTTTTCAACTCTAAATTATTTTTCCAGTTTCTTTAATTCTAATTTTTTTTAATATTGTACCTATCCAATATAAAAATTTTTCCAGCTGTATTGAGTTGGATGTTGGAAAAAATCTTGAAAAACATAAAGCTAAAATTTCTTCTAATAATTCAAAATTGAAAAAAAATGAGAAAATTTTTTTAAATGATTAAAATCGAGTTGGTGGAAATTTAAAAAAATCAAAATTTAAAAAATGTCAAGAAAGTGTACCGTAGAAAACTTTTTAAAGTTTTTCCAACTTAAATTTATTCAATTTTTTTCCGACTATATTTTCAAAACTTTTTTCCAACTTTAATTTTTTTTCAATTTTTTTTTCAACTAGCTACATACATTAAAATTTTTCCAAATGAATTTTCCACAAAAATCTCTTATGGTTATAATTTGATGACGGCGGCGGGTGACGGGGAAAAAATTGACATTCATTCAAAATTATCTCAGTAGCGTTGGAAGTTAGGGAACAAGGGGTACATTATATTCCCCAAATCGGTGGCCGGAGTGCAAAGTATGAAATGTACCTCCACCCTCCATATTACATCAGATGGAGATTTTACCGAACCTAAGTTCACCCAGTTTTACAAAGAGTAATTTTATTGATAACGTACTGGAGCATACCCTTAAAACATAAAATGCTTTTTTGGACATTAAAAATCCAATTTTTCCAAAACTTCGCCCTAGCTTTGCTTGGGCATGAAAAAAACCTCATAATTACGTATTTGAATTATTTGCTGCAATAATGCGAAAGGAGGCTAACTTTTTCTCCCTTCCCCTTATATTCTAAGTCACTATACCACTGTTTCAATTATAAATCAGTGAGAATTATTAAAAATCACTGAGAAACAGTCAGAATTGCAGCACAGGAGAAAATCAGTGAATTTTTTTTACTGAAAACAAATCAGTGAAAATCACTGGAAAATCAGCGAAAATTCGCTGAAAATCAGTGAATTTCGCTGATTTTTCCTGTGCTGCAACTCTGACTATTTATCAGTGACTTCTCGCTGATTCAGAATGAGAGAGCACTCTGTTCTGTACCTCTCAAAAAATGCTTCTGACGATACTGAGGTTATTCTCAGGAAAAATTGTCATTCCAATTTTTTTTGAATCCAAGTTTAAATCCCGGTAGTTCCAAAATTTCCTTAGAATAGCCCCTGGAAAGATACAATCTTTAAAGAAGAAAAAATTAGCAGGTTGGAAGACTTTCCGATTTTTCAAATGGTCTTAATAATATATGTACAGGTAATTTTTATTCGTATTATGAATTTTTTAAAACTTCGTACCTTGAATCGTAACTCTCCAACTGGCGGTTCGGCGTAAGGAATGCCATAAAATTGCTTGAACAATCGACCATTCTTTGTCCTTCCAACGGTGCCATTGATGATCCCATTACCTAACTTTAGTAAATCGGCATTCACGTCGACGACAATAATTATCAGTAAAAATACACTCAACTTCGCGAACATTTTTCATTCAATTCGCATCTTCTTAATAAAATTGTGTACATATGTAAATAGGAATACTTTTAATGGATGTAAAACTAGATATGTACTTTCGATAACAAGTTAATATTATCAATACTGCGAGTACATACATACTGTAGGTTATCACGTAGCATTGACCCCAGTCATTAAAATTTTACATTCGTTGAAAAAAATTGATACAAAAGATGTTTTTCGAAAGTTTATTCGATTTAATTAACAATGCAAAAAAAAAATTGTTCCTTTGAATGATAAGAAGAGGGCCTAAAAATAAAAATATGACTACAATAACGTGAGATGTGTCGAAATTTATGTTTTGAAAGTCCTAATACATTGCGAATACGGTAGTGCTTTCATCGTAAAGGTGAGGGATGAATGTGGTACCGAGATAAAAATTGAAATTTCATAATTTTTTAGAGTGATTTTTTTGTCAAAATCAATATTTTTGAAGTTGTAGAATTCGAACTTGAAATTTTTTCAGTGTGGTGAGGCGTAATTTTTCATCTGCTAGTGAAAAATTCAATAGTTTGTGTTTCATGACTCGATACAGTGAATGAATTCATGGTTTTCAGGTTCCTTCAAGTGTGTACTTTTGTCTCGTATTTTTACCTTCGCGAGTTATTGTTTTTTTGTTTTTGTTTTTGTGAAAAAATTCTTCCTTTAAGGGATCAAAAATAAAAAGAAAAAAATTGATATGGTCAATAATAGTTTGAATATAATGGTTCTCTAAGGCACTAAATCTCATTTTGAAATTTATTATATTTTTAAACTCGAAATGGACTTGATAGAAGATTTTTAGATCTCGTGAACCGTGTAATAACATTACTTGGGTGCAAAATTACAACTTCGTTTGTTCACTACTTGTGGCTTACAAAATGCTTGAAAAAAATTGGCCAATATGACGATATATAATATTTTATACGTGTTTCCATCCTAGTGATAAAGATTCCCAAAAGTCGTATCTCTCTTTGAGGAGTTTCTTCTCCATGACTACCGTGTCACTTTTGATGTGCAAATATTCGACATCTTTGGTTTGCACAGGGTTCCATATTTTTTCTTTGGTGTTTCCATTAGGATCACTGGAAATGATAAAACAGCATATTTACAGGTCATGAAAGGCATGAAAATTGTTGTTTTTTTTAATGACGAAATCAACGAATTTTCAATCATTTTCTCCTTTATTTGCAGAGAATTGTTCAATTTTTAATTTTTTTTGTTCTTAAAAAATTATTTTCAATTTCATTTTTTCATCTTTCGCTGCGATGTTTTTTTTTGGTAAAATAAGGCCACGAAAGGAACAAAAAAAAAGTCGTAAAAAATATCCACTCTCTGAGTTTGATTTGGTGAAATCTTGTGAAATTCTGAATTTTTAATCAGTGAAATAAATTTTCATTAAAAGTTAGTGCTTTTTACAATTTGAAGACTGACATTCCAAAACGCAGTAAGTCCAAAAACTTTATATGAGAAAAGGGATTTCGATGTAAATTTTTTTCACTATATTCAAGTCCCTTTTCTCATATACAGTTTTTGGACTTACTGCGTTTTGGAATGTCAGTCTTCAATTATTCAGTCCATTCTCCAGTTTTCCAGAAAATTAATTACTTTTAATTGAAAAATTAGTGAAACAAAATTGTATAAGTTTTGCTTTAGAGCAAAAGCTCTTGAATCATGGAGATGTTTTATGGTGTTTTATTAAAATATCAGATATTTATTTTTTTCGGTTCATGGCGTTTTATGTACCTATTGGATATTCATGTCTTTTTTTCAACTTCAAAAACTTCTAAAAAAAAGTCTGATGAGTTAGGGATGTCGAAATTTTTGTTTTCATTTCTCATTTATTGAAATTGCATAGCAATTTTGTGAATTGATAAACAAGAGAGGATAAAACTTCAAAAATAAGATTTTTTATGAAAATGTTTGATAATTAATTTTTTTACTATTGATGACTTTTGTTAAAATTTCATATATTCAAGCTTTTTTCTAATCTCTCAGTTGTTTACAAGAGAGGTATCCCAACTGGGAATTAAATTCTGAGCCGAAACAAAAATAAATCGTGTGTACTTCCAGGAGCTAAAGTTAATTTCTCAAATTTCGACGAATTTTCGAAATTTCAAAGTTACTCCAGTGCTCTGCAAAAATGAAAATTTGATCTAATCAGCAAAAAAGGCTGAAATTTGGTAAATACCCTATTTTTGATCTCCCAAATCGATTGAAAGCAATTCCCAGACTTTCGGAGCCTCCAAATTTTTTTGGAAATTTCCAGCACTGGAGGAAAGCTCATTAGCACCTGTAATCACAAGTTACCCTCATTGGTAACCTATTTGATCGATTCAAGTACAATTTTCCATAATTCGTAACTTCCAATTCAAACCCATATTTCTTGACAGAAATTTTTTCTAAAAACAGTTTCACAGGCATCGATGTAAACAGTTGAAGGCCGGTAGATACCCTATTTTCTACCTTTCGAATCGATTGGAAAGCGGTTTCAAGACGTTTCAGAGCCTCTTGAAAATTTAGGATAAAGAAAAGCCCATAAAATTCGTCGGTATAAACTTTATCACTTATAATAGCGAGTTATCCATGTTGGTGCCTTTGAACCTGCAGTTACGAATTTCGGAAAATGTGTTTGAATCGATCAAATACTCGTAGGTCACCAATATGGGTAATTTGTGATTACATGTGCTAAAGTTAATATGAACCATTTTAATTGGCTATTCTCCAGTTCTGGAAATTTTCAACATTTTTTACAGGCTCCTAAACGTCTGGAAAGCGCTTCCAATGAGGTCGAAAATAAGGTACTCGTATTTACCAAATTTTAGCCTTTTTCGTCGTTAGATCAAATTTTAATTTTTGCAGGGCGATGGTGGTAATTTTGAAATTTATATTAGTCAAAATTTGAAAAATGAACTTTGACATCCGAAATTTCGGATATGAGGCTCTTTCATGATGTACTTTTATTTATTTTTTTTCAGTTCAAAATTGTATTTCCTATTGGCGATACTTCCCTTGCAATTAATTTTAATATGCCCATTGACTAGACAAATGATAATCAAAGACCATTTTCAGACTTCATATTCTAATCTAACCATACTATCAGCATGGACTGATTGACCTAGTGGTCCAAATCCCAAGAAAAATGCAAACAAATTCAACGAAATAAATAAATGTCATTATGTCCGACGATTCATTAGAATTTTTTCAAATTTTCGAAAATTTTTCCTGTTTTTAAAAGTTTAACAAAATATCATTATGTCAACGATTTTAAAAATTTGATCACCAAAATATGATCACCTATGTTATAGATTGGCACCCCCTCCCCTCCCCTCCCCTCTGCCCATAACATATCTATGTTAAAATTACCTATTCTCGATGAAATTCACTTCACTAGTTTGAAAATACAGAATTTTACTAGTTTTGACTAATTTGGAATTATAGAACAGTAGGCGATCAATTGATTTTTACTTTTTTACAGAAGGTTAATATTTCATATCATCGAGTGGAACCAAACTTATTCAATATAGATCTACCCTCTCATTTCTAAATCAGTGAAATATATCAAAAATCACTAAAAAAAAAACCGCCAGAATTGCAGTACAGTAATAAATCAGTGAAAATTTTTTCACTAAATGCAAGTCAGTGAAAGAAAATTACTAGAAATCAGTGAAAATTCACCAAAAATTCAGTGATATTTACGAAATTTTCTGAAAAATCTGTAGTGAAAAATCGGTATAAATCAGTGAATTTCACTGATTTTTCCTGCGCTGCAATTCTGACTGTTTATCAGTGATTTTTCACTGATTCGAAATGAGAGAGTATGTCTTTTAAAATGCACTTACGCTGAGATAGCGAAATTTGTCCACAATTTCAGCAAAGTTTCTGATACTTTTTTGTCTTGAGGTGTCCATCTGGCTTCAAGTTTTTCTTTGCGGTATAATAAGAACAGTTCGTCGCCATGACCGACACCTGAATAAATATTCATTTAACGATTTAACATTTAGTCAACTGATCTACGTATACGATTTACGATGAAAATAAAGAACAATACCTAGATCTATTTTGATGTTTCCTACTAAATTTTGAAGAGAAAACGATCCTCTGTGATCGTACAAATACACGTATTGCTGATCATGGCTCGATCGTATGGTTTTCATCAAAGGGTACAGAAAAGTCGAATCTGTGATCATCTATACAATGAGAATTCATTTTTCAATGAGTTTTTATCCATAACAGTTGCAAATTTTTCCATAATGTTTTTTTCTTACGTCGACGAACTTTAAAATTGTATCTTCTCCTATATCCTTGGTACCGAAATAAAAATCGATAATTTTCTGCGTCGTGTTATCGACGTTTTCTGGCCCAGTCACATAAAAATAGTTATTAACCAGTGGTAAAATTCGTTTTCTATTCGTGTTGACAATTTTCATCGACGATGCTCCAGTCTGGAGAATTTCTAAAATGATAATGATTTCCTTTGCTTTACTGAACGTTCGAGTTTTGGATTCATTATCATTAATGAATTCACATACCCAACACTTTGAGTGCTCCTTCGCCAGAATTTATGCCAGTAATCCATGGTACTTTTGTTTGATATGTGTCGTTGGTTGGTTTCTGTGACAGGAATGGCACAGTTTTTACATTCGATTCGAGCATTGGCTTGAATGGGATGGCAGGTTCGGCGCCCCAAACCTACGATTTAAAATGGAAGAAGTAGGTACTTGTAATTTGTAAATATTTATTGGAAAATCAGGTAGAATAAGGGTAAAGAGATGAACCTACGTATAATCTGTTTCCCAACGCTTGAAAATCATTGACCGGAATACGTTGGAGGCATTTCAAAATTTCCGTTGCGTCTTTGCGGTAACACCCCGCTACGATTAAGAGACTTGTAGCCATTGCTTCGCCGTACCCATCGTGGTGAAGGGACCAAGGTGCGAATGCGCTACCACTTTGCATAATCGCTTTTTGAAACAATCCTGAGAATATTTTGATCGATTTAGTTAGCTCACTCGAATGATTATCATACAGTATGACACAGAAGCATAAGCGAACCCAGGGGGGGGGGCTCAGATGCTCGAGCCTCCCCCCCCCCCAAGCTCGGACAAGAGATTTTTTTATTGGAAAAATGTAAAAAGAAGTGAATTTTTTTGTCTTGAAACATGATTTTTCAAAAAAAAATTGCCCTCGCTTCGCTCGGGCAGTATTTTAATCCTTCTATTTTAAAAATTGATAATTTTTCACTGATCTTTCGGTCAAAAATCACTGATTTCTCAATCAATTCCCAGTTTGTCAGAAACAAATCAATAATTTTGACTAAAAAATCAGCAAAAAATAACTGAAATTTCGTAATTTTTCAATTTTTTAATTTTACTTGGCTCAAATCCGTTTATGAATTATCAACCTAATGAAAATACCCTGACTACGCCAGCGCCACGGAAATAACAAGTTACTGAATTTTTTCATTAAAATTTCACCCCCCCCTATTTTTTCCGAATTCTGAGCCCCTCCCTTAAATAATTTTTGGGTGCGTTTATGCACAGAAGTCTTGGTCACTTGAAACACTTCTCATTATCCCAGAACTAAAAAGAGATACCAAGACGGTTCAATCTGGAGATATCAAAAAAAATTTGAAACAAGAGTTATAGAGAATTAAAGACTTGACATTTTACGTTCTGTAATTTTTTTTCATCTAGCAATGCAGAAGAGTTATGGCTTAAAAAGACATAATTATACTCGAGTCCTTTGTATAAATGTATATACCATAAGTTCTTTCCATTGCAAGATGAAAAAGAAATTACAGAGCGTAAAATTTTCAGTCTTTAATTCTTTACAACTCTTTTTGATATCTCCACATTTTGATATCCGGTTGTCGACTGGAAAAAATCATCATGGCTTTTTAATAAATGCGTAACATAACTTTTTACTTAAAAAACTACCCACCGTTCGGGATCACAGCCTGGTATAATACTTCGAAAAATAAAAATCGAAAAAGAATTTCTTTTTAGAATTAAAAGCCTACCTACTCGAACAAATTCGTCGAGCTTTTCCAATATGCCAATTCCGAACAAAGTGGCTGCCTCGTCATTGCTGAACCATTAGCCAAGTGTTTAGTCACCCTGTCGAGTTGATTTTAACCTTTTTATGCTTCTTCGAGTTTCGGATCCGAGATGTGGGGTATTTTTTCATCGGGCGAATTAATTTCAATAATCAACGTTGTAAGGGCTGCCTCTTGTCTCCGGCTCCGCAAAGATGTGTTTTTAAAGGCACGAAAACAAGGTAACCGGTATTTGGAGTAATTTGCCATTAAATGGGTCCTCGCAGTAACCCCGAGCATCTAGGAATCGTCCGAAGAGTAAAAACATCTCGAGCTTTGTTCCTGTCGTCATAGTCGTGTAAATATTTACGTTGGAAAATTTTTACGATAGAACAAGCCGGGCTTGCAGATCGACTCGTGGTTCTTAAAATTAAGCGGATTCAAGTCTGTGAAGTTTGAGGGTCGCGAGTCGACGTAATTTAATTTCCAATTACGGAGTAAAAATTAAATAAGATGGAAAAATACCCCTCGATGAAGATCTGCGGTGCTGTGTTGACGGAAGGTTTTTCTCGTCGTGGAGCGAAAATGTCGTTTTTATGAGATGATTACGTAGGGTCTGGGATGCTTCGAATAGGTAGGTAATTTGTGCTGCTCGCCGGTGGCTTCGAGCGACTGTGGGTGATGCTAATTGAAGAGGTGGAAGATGGAAGGGTTTGAATTGTATATTTTTAGGAGATAGGACCTGTGGGTGATAATTTTACTATTGTGATGTTTGTAAGTGTAATGGTGGTGGAAATTGTGTCAATATTGATTTCTCACTGCACTTCACGTAAAAAAGTGCTAAATTATCAGAAAGTTGAAAATTTTCTAGCTCTTAGATAATTATTTTTGCCAAAAATGAGATTTCAACGATTCAAGTCCGAATTTATTCGAAAGTTCAAATTTTTCCAACTGTGAAGGGTATGGGCAGATAAGGGATGAATTTGGCCCCTGGCGCTTTTGGGCTCCTAAAGGAATATATTGACTGGGAAAATGTTTTCACAAACTTTTGGACACCTAGCCCCCTTCCTTTTGGAGTTATGGACATCTTATTGCATCATTTCTGAGAATCTTTAATTTGAACAGAAATGAAAGAAATTTTCTGTTCTTTGGTACCAGGCTCGTAAGCCAATCAATAAAACTTAAACTTAAGCTTAAAACTCGAAATGAATTTTTGAGAAATAAAACTTAAACTTACGCTCAAAGCTCAAAGACAAATTTTTAAAGCTTAAACCTAAACTTAAAGCTGAAGGGCCAAAAATCATTGGCTTACAGCTTACAGTTTTAAAGCTTGAATCTATTTTTTATAATTTTTCTTGGAAGGGAGGGGGTTGTGTTGAGGGAAGTTCGAAACGAGATCGATTTCTCACTTTTTTTTGTGATCAGAAAATTGATTGTATTTGAATTAAAAACGAAGAAAAAAAAGAAATTCAAGTTTTTTTCTTTAAATTTTTTCAAGCTGCTAAATTTTCTTCTCGAAATATTTTCAAACCAAATTAGTCCCCCAAAATATTTTTAAACCCAAAATTGCTTATGAAATCTGAAACTTTTTCAAACTCGATTTCTTATCTTCAAATTTTTTCAACTCCGATTTTTTTCTCAAAATTTTTTCAAACCAAAACTTTAGTTTTAAACTTCTTTTCAACATTTTTTCAACTCAATTTTTGTATCCAATCCGAACACATATTTTTTCACCCTCTGAATTCTGGAATTCAAAAATATTATGCAAAATAACGTCTCCTGTTGTACACCTACCCTAGTCACATCATGAAATTGTTTCTCATTTATTGAAATTTTTTTGGGGAATGAAAAACTGATAAGTATGTGAAAAAATCAGAATTATAAAAAATGTCAACAAATTGTAAACTGGAAAAAATTTTGAGTTGAAAAGCGATTGGAAAACAAGTTGATAAAATATCTAAGGAAATTTCAGATTGAAAAAATTTCAAGAATGTAGTAAAATGTTTTTAAAAAATTTCAACGCTGAAAATAATTTGAGTTTGAAAAAAAATGTTTCATTTCAAGCCATTGTTTCCCAAAGTTGAGCAATTTTGCAAAAAAATTTTTCAACAATTTAGATGCACTCCTTCACGTTTTATAGGTTATTTGAATTTTTCAGTCGTAAAAAACACCATAAGCGAACAGTGATACACCCCGAAAAATTATTTTAAAATACATTTTTCTATGTTGAATTTTTCTGTGTATTTGGTTTTGGCCATCTCTTTGAACTAAGGGTCGAAAATCACGAAAAAATTTGCAAAGTGTGGTTATTTTAGCAGATTTTTCAAATTTTGAGCGTTTTATGCAAAAAAAAATGACCAAATGAAAAAACAAATTCCATATTCGTGTTCAGAAGGGTAAAATACCCCGATAAACACCCTTTTCGCGATTGTTTTGCTTAAAGATTCAAAATTCACTTTTTTCAACAAATTTTCATGACGAAAAAAGTGAAATTGAAGAATCCGAGTTGGATGATCGCGAAAAGGCTGCTTATCGGAGTATTTTGACCTGCTGGACATGAATATGGGATTGGTTTTTTCATTTGGTCATTTATTTCTGTACGGTTTTTTGCGAATTTCGGTCCTTAGTTCAAAGAAATGGCCAAAACCAAATATAACCTTACAGCAAAATTATACAAAAAAAAAATTGTTAATAATTTTTCCCGGGTAGTCGCTGTTCACTTATGTGGTGTTTTTTACGATTGAAAACTTCAAATAGCCGAAAATACGCGAAGGCGTGCACCAAAATTGTTAACAAAATTATCATAAATACATCTCTATAAGATGTAATTTTGTACCAAAGAACAGAAAATCTTCATCACTTCTCTTCAAATTAAAAATTCTTGGAAATGATGCAATAAAATGATGATAACTCCGAAAGGGGAGGGGGTACAAAATTTTGTGAAAATTTTTTTCTAGTCAATATACACCACTCGAGTTGTTTAGGAGGCCAAAAGCGCCAGGGGCCAAATTCATGCCCCATCCGACCATACCCTTTTCTTAAATACAAATTTTCTCAAAATATTAATAAATTTAATTTTCTCAATTTTTTTTTCAATTTCATATTATTTTTTTAGTTATTAAATTGAGAGAAATTTTAAAAAACATGAAGATGAAATTTTTTAAAATTCAAGTTTAAAAAATTGGAGGAAAATTTTTGAATCGACTAAACTTTAAAAAATGGTTCACAATTTTTATTGAAAAAATTTTTAGCATTTTTTTCTACTAGTTACATATTTTTAAAATAATTTCTTCCAACACCAAAATTTCTGAGCCCTGTCACACCAGCCTCCTCCCTCATATGATGGAGGGGAGTAAAAATGGTGTCAATCGTTTGTGTACAAAAAATTTCGGTTTGCCCTTCATACCGAAATAAAAACGGGTTTGGAGGGCTGGCCTGACGCAGCCCCCCTCCATTTGAGGAAATGAAGTGAAAATGATGTCAATCGTTTCAGGGTGTCTAACAAAATTTGTAGAGCAAAACGACTAACTTATCCTGACGTTTTGGAATGACTTTTTGCAAGATACTTCTGAGAGTCACCCCCCCCCTCCCAAAAATCTATGCATCTGTGCCTTTGAGCAAATATATGCCGGTTACTTACACCCCTCCCCCATCAAACAAGTTTTGAATTACAATAAATTCATTATGAATATTTCACAATAAATTAAAGTGAGAAAAAAGAACACATGTTTTGGAAACAAATTGTCACTACATAGTCAACAATTCGTTCGTTGTAACTGAATAGAAAAATAAACTGAATGCAATTTTTTTCAATTTATCAAAAGTTAATGGAGTTTTTTTGAAAGTTAAAAACAAAACTCGATCTTTTGAGTAAATTAGTCAAAAATCCTGACTTACACTGACCGGACTGACTTACCCTGACCGTTAGACACCCTTCGTTTGAGCTATGTGTTTCCAACATTGAATTTTTCAAAAAAATTCATCTTTCAAAATTTCTTTCAACTCAATAAGTAACTACAGAAAATTTCAAATACTAAAAATATGAAATTAAAAAACAGTATAAATTATGCATGTTTTGAAGAGTCTCCTGGCCCACGATGCTCCGTCTCCTTCTGAGCTTGAGAGCTCCAAAGAAATTTCGAGAAGTCTCTCGCTCGAAGTAAACTACCTCACCAATTTTCGTCAAAATCCAAACCATTTTTTATTCACTCCACCTTATTGGATACTTAAATGGCAGAAATGCATCAAAAAAATCAATCGCACAGTTCAATATTGAAAAATTCCATTCCATACCTACTTCTGATCACCATAATTCAATTGCATTCCCTTGTGTATTGTGAAAGGTGAGAATGAAAATTAGGAAACTAGTTTTGACATTAGATAAGCCTCGACGAGAACTTTTTTCGGCGCCAAATTCGAAACAAAATGCCGAGTAGATCATCATAACGAGAACTTCCGTTCAAAAGCTAACGTAAGATCTTTTTGGTGTTCATGTGTAAAATTATGTACAGGAAACGAAGAAATACCTCTCCACATGCCAAGTTACATTCCCCCGAAAACACCCTACCGAAAAAGTTTTTTCTCTGGTTGACCTGTTAAGCCGCGATCATTTCTTGGTCGAAGCGTGCTAGAAAAAAGCTGCTACGTGAAAAAATATTCGCCCAGATAATAAACAACGGACTTTGAAAATAATTTAAATTTTCTTCGAGTACCTCGTACCTAAAAAAATATAGGGAAAAATTTCCACCCAATAAGAAAATATGTATACCCTATAAGCTGAAAATTTCTCACAAAGTATAAAAATATCGTCTTCTTTGAAAAGTTTTCTTCGTGTTTCGAATTTTTCGAAAAGAAATTTAAAATCAATGTCGTCGCGCGAAATTTAATCAGCAGTTTGTATTATAATTTTCGCGATGAAATATACGCAGAAAGAAACCATTTTAATCTTTATAATTTCGCCTCGCCGTCGAGCTTCGATCTAGAGTGCAGAAGAGTAGAGGACTCGACGAAGCGAAAGAAAAAAAATCCCCTAAAGAAGGACGTGTAAGTCATGTATTTACTTTGAAAAGTTTTTCGATAAGGCGGAAAAGAATTTTTACAATGCTAATAGAAAACATATTGAACAATTTTATTCGTTTTGGTGAATTTTCGCCGAAGAAAGAAAGAAAGAAAAAAGTTGCGGGGTTTTGCTTCTCTACAATATACTTATGTACTCTTTTCTCTTATGTACGCTGTCGAATGGAGTTATTCCGCTCTAATTTTTCTCCTTTGCTGAATTATTACGCGGTGTTTCGTCATTATATTATGTACACGAGAAGAAGTACTTGGTTGACGGTGGGATGGGAAAAGGGCCAGGAAATGATGTGCGATTTTATTCTACGCCGAGGAGTGTAATAAGAGGAAATTATCAACGTTTGAAAATGTAAAACGGTTTAGTGCTTATTAGAGAATTATCGTTTGTGAATCGTTCCTTGAAAACAATTCTGAAATCGTTTCAATTATTCCAGAAATTTTGATTGAAAATGAAAAAAAAATTAGAAATAGCATTTTTCATTTCAGAAACAATTAGAATTTTTTTTTGGTCCTGCGAAAATAGAACTTCAATTTTTGGGTAGTCATTGGCTTTGAATTTCGATGAGGCTTTTGATATGGCTCGTAACGAAGGTGAAGTGATTAAAATCCTGAGAATTTGAGGCACGAGTTCCCAAAATAGGATGATTTTTGAAGAATAACCCGGCTTTCATATGTTTCTCGCCCCTCTTTTCCTCCTTACCAGTTTTGTATTTGAAAATAAAATGTTTGACAATATTTTTCTGGTAGAGGTAAAAGGGTGGGGATGAGATGAGGTGAAAAATTAGAGAAAGTTGAAAATTTCGTCATTTTTTCCAGTGATTTGTCGAAACTTACGTTTTTTAGGTCGTAGAATACGAATTTGACAATTTTTTTTGTAAGCCTGTGTGATGGTTTTTTAGCACTTTTACTATAGGTACCCCCAGAATGCACCCTCGAGTCTATATCAAAAAAATAATGTCAGATTCGTGTTCAACGACCTCAAAAACATAGGTTTCGAGATATCACTCGAAAAAATGTCGAAATTTCCAATTTTTCACTTCAATTCGCCCCACCTTTTCACTCCTACGAAAAAATATGGTTAAATTTGTATTCTACGACCTCAAAAACATACTATTTCAGTCAAATTTTCATTTTTTTTTACCCATCCCCCCTCGTCTTATCTTCCACCTCTTTTAGGGAGGCAGATAAATGTGAAATTCCACTTCAAATTCTTGTTAAGCTTTTCCTAAAAACTATTCATCATAAAAGAAGGGGCAGATGATCAGGAGGTTTAAAAATTCAAATTATACATTTTCAGAGGGGTGATCGAGGGCCCTGACAGTTGGCACTTTCCAACAGTGGTCAAACAAAAAACCGCGTTCAATTCTTACACTCGAAAAATAATAACACCCTGTATTTTTATATTCACCAATATCTTGACGGTCCAAAAAACTGGCTTGCTTTTGAGGTATGTAATTCAATTACATTAATTTTATTTTTTATTTTCTGAATAAGGTGACCGAGGTACCATGCCGATTGCTCTAACCAAAGAAGGGAAAAATTGTGTTTTTTGAATGTAAAATTTTCAATATCCCTCCCCCTCCTTATCAATTACATAGAAATTTGTTTTATAATAAATGAATACCTATTATAATTTTAAATATTAAAACTCCTTCAAATATCAATATCATAATTATGAAAGGATATGTGTAGGTGTGTTTACCTATTTATTTCAACTTTGATGTTCAAGATATTTGAAAATTTTTAATAAATAATTTTTTACCTATCAGATTTTTTTTTTTTCATACAATTAGACTACCTAAACATTTTTCACGTTGCCCCCAAAAATTAATAAAGAGCATTTCTCGGTAAAATCGCCTCTTGAACTGATCGGGACAAAAATCACCCAAAATGGTGGTATATTGAAGTAAAACCACCCCATAAAAATTTTCAACCCCCTGCCCCCACCCCCACTCGAATTTCGGGAGGTCAAAAATAGGGTACGTATATACCAAGTTTCAGATTTTTACCCAGTTACGTGTGCAAGGGGGATATTTTGAATTTTTCCAGAAGAAAATCCTGCCCAAAAATGCGAATTTGAACTCAAAGTTGCGAATTTCCGTAAATTGTGCTTTAATCGATCAAATAGGTCATCAATATGAGTAATCCGCGATTATAGGTGTTGAAGTACATATGGACCACTTTTATAGGCTTTTTTCCAGGGCTGGAAAATTCCAACATTTTTTGGTGGCTTCGAAACGTCTCGAAACCGCTTCTAATCGATTCAGGAGGTCAAAAGTAGAGTATCTACCAAGTTTAGACTTTTTACCTCAATGTATGCGCATTAGACGAATTTTTAAATTTTTTCTACGAAAATTTCTTGCCCAAAAATGCGAATTTAAACTCAAAGTTACGAATTTTAGAAAATTGTGTTTTAATCGATCAAATCGGTCACCAATATAGATAATCCGCGATTATAGGTGCTGAAGTGCAAATGAACCATTTTCATGAGTTTTTCTCCAGCGCTGGAAAATTCCAAAATTTTCTGGTGGCTCCGAAACGTTTCGAAACCGCTTCCAATCGATTCGGGAGGTCGAAAATAGGGTATATACCAAATTTCAGATTTTTTCGTTGATTAGATCAAATTTTCATACTACGCAGGGCGGAGGTAATTTCGAAATTTCAAAAATTCGTCAAAAATCTAGAAATGAACTTCAGGGCCTGAAATTTTGGATACGGGGTCCAGTTATGATATCTTTCGATTTTTTTTTGTTTGGGCTCAAAATTTTACTTTGAGTTCGGATACCTCCCTTGTGAGCTATTTTTACTGGAAAATCAAATCCAAAGGAGATAGAAGCAGGAAGACGTTTTGGGGGGAGTGGAGCCCCCATAAAAAAATCAGCAAGGCGTCTGGGGGGTGTAACTGGATCATTCTCGACAATTTTATATATTTTGTATCTAATAAGGGTGTCATAAAACTTTGGAGAGAAAAAAATTTCGAGGCTTCCCTTTTAGTCCAGGAATTATAGCAAAATTTTCACGCGAACCTCGGAATCATTGGGGGAAAGCTGAATTTTACATTATTCGTACATAATAGCCTACCAAACATACTTCTAAAAGTTGCACCCCTAACTCGCCGACTACCCCCGCAAGAGGTCAATAACCTTTGCGAATATATGTTTTTTGACTGTAGCGTCGAAACGAAGGGTCGGAGAGGGAAAAGTGGTGAAATGAAAAATGTTCTACGTGATATTTCCTACAAACTTGACCGGTTCAGTTGTTCTCAAAATTGAGATATTCGACTTACAGTGAGGGTAAAGTTTTTGAACTTGGAATTTTTTTTTTTGTAATTTGATATCAGGATGGGCTCAAAAATATGCTGTGAAAAGTTGCATCCGACAACTTGTGAGCCACCCCCGTATAAGGTCAATAACCCCTGCGGATGTAGATTTTTTGACTGTAGCCCCGGAACGAAGGGTCGGAGAGGCAAAAGTGGTGAAATAAAAAATGTTCCACGTGAAATTTCCTACAAACTTGACCAGTTCAGTTGTTCTCAAAATTGCGATATTCAACTTACAGTGGGTGTTAAACTTTTCCAAATTTGAAAAAATTTGAAAAAATTGGTAATTTTATGTGTAATTTTAAATTAGAATGGGCTCAAAAATATACTGTCAATCATAATTTTAAAAAAAAATCCAAGTTGAAAAATTGTAACCCCCACTGTAAGTCGAATATCGCAATTTTGAGAACAACTGAACCGGTCAAGTTTGTAGGAAATATCACGTAGAACATTTTTTATTTCACCGCTTTTCCCTCTCCGACCCTTCGTTTCGACGCTACAGTCAAAAAACATATATTCGCAAAGGTTATTGACCTCTTGCGGGGGTAGCCGGCGAGTTGGGGGGGGGGGGTGCAACTTTTAGAAGTATTTTTGGTAGGCTATTATGTACGAATAATGTAAAATTCAGCTTTCCCCCAACGATTCCGAGGTTCGCGTGAAAATTTTGCTATAATTCCTGGACTATTTCCCCTTTTCAACAAATTTTTAAAATTTTCAAATCACGGAAAACTTCGGAAAATTGAGGAAAATTTTTTTACGTATACCCCTACATAGTGTCTGTAATCTAGAAAAATTTCAAAATTTTTGGACTACCCCTTCCAGAGATGGAAATTAAAAGCTTTGCTGAGCAGAAATGTTTTTTCCCTCCAAAATAAGGCTAATTTGCCTATACCAATTTCCACGGGTATTTACCAAAAGTGATGTATTTCTGCAAAATCACCCAAGCAAGTAAGCTATTAATAAATCTCCTCGTACTGGACCTGTTCAAAATCAAATTAACGTCGTATTAAAATCTTCCAAAAGCACCTACGAATAATATTCAACCCTACATACGTAGTCTATCCCCTCTCCTTCAAATATCCAGGTAATTACACCCGACAACGCGACGACGATTAAACCCATTATGAATTTTCCATTAGGATCCAACACATAAAACATACTGGAAACTCGTCACGGTCAAGTAATCGTTATAAATAATTAATTACGCACGAACTAACTACGCAGATCTGCATTGGAAAAATAAACACAAACGAGTCCAAAATCGAGCCCAGGTATATGGTGGCAATCTTCTGTGCTTCCAACGAAATCATGCTCGTAGCTCTAGTTACCTCTAAGCCTAGGCCTATACATATTTGGTACCACGTGAAGCAATCGTTCATTCGGCAAGCTCGTACATTTCACATCACTCATACATTTTGACACGTCGTACCGCCATCGATAATTTTCCAATTTTTATCCTCTCTTACTTTTTCTCGCTCCGAAGAGTCGAACAACGCGCATTATACCGAGGAATGGGGGCCAGCGGCAAGGGGACAAAATCAAACTTGGCAAGATCCAGCGATACGCACGAGACCGAGCTAGGCACCTTCATAAATATACCGGACCATTCGTCGTACGTACAGTATAAAAGTCTGACCTAAATCCGTAAGCTTTTTAAGCAGCTCTTGGGGATATAGGAAGGTAGTATAGAGAGGAATATACGGAGGATCGAGCCGAGTAAATCCTCGTTTAAAATTCCTCCCCTGCCTTCGATTGTTCCCAGCCTCCGTACATAATAAAAATAAAACTCGACATGAAAGTGAAATAAAAGAATAATTACAAATTCAATTTTTGGTGAGTTTCCAATCGCGTTTAGTTGAAATCTTTCCTACCATTCTCGGCGGTCCTATTATATCTGTATATTTAAAGACAAAGACCAGCGAACGACGAAAAAGAAAAGTCTTCGAGAAAAAAAAAGGGGGAAGAAAAAAATTTTATTAAGACAAAACTACGGTACAGATGGGCGAAGAGGCGACGAACGTTCAGCCTAACGGCTTCCTTTATTTTTTTCTCTCCCCCTGCTGCATCTTCGACGCGATTTTTTCCAATATACTTTAATATATATGGTTTTACTTAATCTATTTTTATGGAGTCGAAGGATTTCGCCGCCTACATCACTTTACATGTTATTTATTTCTTTTTTTCTTCTCTTCTCGCTTCGTTTTCCGCATCTTTCGCCAAAGATTAAAGACAAAAGTCGCTCGAGTCTTGACGATGTAAACATGTCTCCTTTTTTACCCCTCCTGGCTGCCGAACTTTTGCATATCACGATGACGACGCTGCTAAGACGGCTGGGGCGAGGAAAAAAAAGCACGTAAGGATTATCGACCTATATATTCACTTACCGCAGATTTTCACCACTAGAAACACAACCGCTGGCTGTATTCCGATCATTGTGTGGTTGTGTGTGAGGCTAGGTGATGGAGGCGCGGCTCAGGGCGAAGACGTGGCGAAACTACCATATACGCCGGGTCAATTCATTTCAATTGCATACGCTGATGCGTTCGAGACGGCGGCGATGGCGATGGCGGCGAGACGTGAGTCTCTCAATGGAGAAGGTAGGTGTACTCTGATTGAAGATACATTGGAATAGTCCACTGAAAATAAAAAAATTGAGTCGAAATTAATGAAGAGGTAAGTTATCGTGATTTTGTTCAAGAATGTGTAAAATTTCACGAAATAACCTGAAGTATACGAATAAACACTGAAAATATGGGAGTTGGTGAGGTGAGAACTGATTTCCCCCTTTTTTAGGGTATGTACGAATTGATTCCCATTAGTGTTGGGCAATTACACAGGGTGACAAAAAATTTTTTTGCTCTGTGTCTGGGTTCTCATGCCGAAATTCTGTTTCTAGACATCAAAATACATCACCTTGCTCAATCCTGGCTTCCAAAGTTTGCTTTGCGGGGGGGGTGTGTGAGGGGGGCCAAAAAACTGATTTTTCGAGGTCAATAAGCCTGAGCATTACAAAAAAATTGAAAAAAAAATTTTTTGGACTAATCTTGTAGGAAATTTCACGGCGAATCCAATGCCGCAAACCGCAGACCTCCGTCTCTTTTTTTTAAAAAAGTTACAGCTCATTCTTTCCAAAATTTTGTGAAAAAATCGATTATTTTGTTTTTTTTTCGCAAAGAAGTGAAATTTGAGAGAGAAGTAAGGATTTTAAGGCCATAATGACTATGGTGAGAGTTGTAGGAAATTTCACGGCGAACCGAATGCCGTAAACCGCGGACCTCTATCTCTTTTTGAAAAAAAGTTACAGCTCATTCTTTAAAAAATTCTGTGAAAAAATCACATTTTTTGTGCCTTTTTCGCGAAAAAGTGAATGATTTTTTCACAGAATTTTGTAAAGAATGAGCTGTAACTTTTTTTAAAAAGAGACGGAGGTCCGCGGTTTGCGGCATTCGATTCGCCATGAAATTTCCTACAGCTCTCACCATGGTCATTATGGCCTGTAACTTTTTTTAAAAAAGAGACGGAGGTCTGCGGTTTGCGGTATTGGATTCGCCGTGAAATTTCCTATAAGATTAGTCCAAATTTTTTTTTTTCAATTTTTGTTGTAATACTCAGGCTTATTAACCTCGAAAAATCAGTTTTTTGCCCCCCCCCACCCCCAAAGCAAATTTTGGAAGCCAGGATTGAGCAAGGTGATGTATTTTGATGTCTAGAAACAGAATTTCGGCATGAGAACCCAGACACAGAGCAAAAAAATTTTTTTGTCGCCCTGTGTTATTAATCGATTATTGAATTAATCGATTAATCGATTATTCAGCACAAATAATCGCATAATCGATTATTTCTTAGCTTTCTGTTTTCTGAACCGAAATTGGGGAAAAAAATGAAAAAATGAAACACAAGTGCAGAAGTTTTGAAAAAAATTTATAAAAAATAGAGACTTCACCTAAAAAATGAGTGATTTTTTTTATTTTTTATTTTTTTTTCGACATTTTCTCCAAATTTCTCCAAATTCCTTAACAAATTTCTTACAATTTTTCACGAACCTCAGAATTTCACGACTTTAAGGGGTTTTCCTCAATTTTAGGAAACTTGTTGAGGAATTTCACGATTTAAGGAATTTCAAGGAAATTGCACTATAAGGTATGGAAATTTTATAATCTGAAAGAAATTTTGAGACTTCTGAGTTTAATTTACCCATTTGAATTCAATTTTCAGAAATGGCACGAATTATTGAATTTAATAGTTGAAGATTTCTCCGAGGATCCTAATAAAAAAATTGAAATAGAACTTTGTGTCTTCACTTGAGCTATTGCAAATTGCAACTTCTCACAGCAAACAAAAATAAGCAGATTTTTATAAATTTCAGTTTTCTACAAAGAATACTGCATATCACGTTCTTCCGAAATTCACACGTTTTCGAACACCAATTTTCCAATTTTTCTGAATAAATTCAAGAATTGAACCATTCTCATTCTCATCCTTGCCATTTTTTTACTGCCAAACTCGCACAGAATTTCAGAGATTGAAATCCTCGAATGTTTGCTGAAATATTTTGCCAATTCTTTTCCCAGTTTTGTACTTGAAAACGAACCAGAATGACTTATTGAGGAAACAAAATATAACAGAATTTGTTCTAATTTTTATTGTCACTTTTCTACCTCAAAGATAAAAAAAAAAGTCTACATAACAATTTTTCTGAAAAGTTCCAATTAGGTAAGTATGCCATGACCATTAAGAGTGAGTTGTTCACTAGAACCTCTTCCAGTTCGAAACGGCCATTAAATTTAATAATGTTGATGAAAACGAGGGAACCAAAAGGCACCCCTTCCTCTCATAAAGGACTCAATCCAGTTTTCCACGACTGATTAAAATGGCTAAATGAGAATTGGAGTTTCGAAGAAAAGAAGTTTCAAAAGCCTTCGTAACTAAAATATCAACTATCGAAAATCTTTTTTTTTTAGATTTTTGATGAATTATTGAAAAACTTAAAAATCGTAATTTTTCAGAAAAAATGAGGTTTTTTAAAAATACATTTTTAGAAAATCAAAGATAACGAGATCTCAAACGAAATTAATTGGGATGACCAAAAAATGTATTTCCCACTTGCATTCGAATAATTTAAGAATTTATCTCCATCTCGTCTGACATGATTTTCAAGCGGACACAATGTATTCAATTCGAGTATTTCTTGAAACAGAAAAAAAAACATGTTAATAAAATTGCCTAACTGATTCGCCGTAAATACGCAACACCAGCGTATTTACGGCGAATTCGATAGGCAACTTAAATAACGTGATAATTAAAGTAGGTATCCTGCTGCCTTGAAAATAAAAATTAAGAAATGGGCAGTTGGTAATATTATAATTTCTTTTTCTCTTCGACTTCGAGTGTACTGATAAGACTGCAGCGATTTTCAGCCAGCTATTTCGAGAGCTTATTTGACCAGATTTAAAAATTTAAAAAAAAAGCGAGAATTGATAATTATTAAATTTAAATGTCGTCGACTTAGCTAATAAAAATCATCTTTTTTTTCGCTCACATTTCATCAAATTTGAATATTCGGGAGGCTCCAGCAAATTCTGGATTTTCTCCAACGCTTTCGGATTTCTTTAAGAGACAAGAAAATTAATGTGGTCAGCTGAAAATCCAGTTCCAACCGTCGTTTCAAATAGGTATTTTAACAATAAAATCTACATTTTCAGCTATTTCCAGGCGGACAACCCGAGTATTTTTATCGATCACTCGAAATAGTTTCCTTCATTTTTGATTTCTGAAATGTAAAATCTGATAAAAAAAATACATTTAGAAACGTACGTTTGGAAATCGCTGAGAACATCGAAAATACAGAAAAATCTCAGAATCTCTCTGGAGTCTGGAGGCTTCAGGACGACCACAAATGGAAAAGATTAGTTTTGAAAGGTGGTTATCAGGTAAGAATACTGTTTTTTTCACTTTTATTAAAAAAGAAAATATCTTGGAAGATATTTTCTAAAATTATTGTATTTTTCCTTTAAAAAATACGATTTTTAAAATTTCAAGAAGTAAAAAATCAATTGCGGAAGCTCAAATTATTTTGACTACATAGGTTTTGGAATGTGCCAAAGGGAAGAATTTTTTTTATTTACCATTTATCTTTTCTGCAACAAACTGTTCTTTTTATGAGATGAAGTTTTCAAAAAAAAAGTGGATCCTCATCCACGAATACAGCAGGCATAATTCGCGATTTGAAAACTCACATGGTATTCACTCGTCAATCGTTTATCATCCGTTAAAACACGTCTACCAACCCCCTTTTCTTTCATACTCCGCCGAATGTATAAATCAGAGCTCCCGGTAACGCGACTTTTACACACACATTCGATAGTCATTTAATTTAAATAGTTATTCGACTTTTATTTTCATTCGTTCTCTTGTTTTTTCTCACTTTGGCGAAACGAACAATTCCTTTCACCGGAGTAGAATCCGCTGCTCCGGCGATGTGTCTTGCGTGAAGAAGTATTTTTATCACGCGAATATGGTGGTCGTGGAGGGTGGCGGGTAAAATCGAATCGATGTTATAGCGCGCGGACTCGTGAGTCAAAGAGAAACCGGGAAGAGTGATACTGCCAAGGACAATAGAAGATTAAAAATTCCCAGTCGGTGGCGTTTTTTTCCACCACTCTCCTTCGCTCTTTTTCTCTCTTTCGTCGCTTTTCTCTCGATCGTTTGGCGCGTACCAGCGTAGCACACGTTAAATAAATTACAGAAAATAAATTATTCGCCGTACGAGCATACAGATTGGATGGTGTGGCGCTGCGATGGCGAATGGCGCTTTTATGAACGGTAAATCTTGGAAGAGATTCTGGCGGTTGGTGAAATTCGAGGTGGCCAAAAATGAATATTTTTCGAGTCTACTTCGTAATAAGTTTACGAATGATGGAGGGTGCATATTTTAAGAGCCCGGAATGTTTCGGTTTCTGATTTGAGATTTTTGCAAATTTGAAAAAATAAACGGATGTAAAATGGAAATTTTTTTGTTTTATCGGCCAATTTTTTTTCAACTGGAGTTAGGAATTTCATGATCTCATATGATCCAAAATTGAAAAAAAAAACGAACAAAAAAACAGAAATTGAAATACTTGAATTAAGTACAGAAAACTTCTCAAACGCATAATAAAAACCAATTGGCAAATGCAATTTTAGAAGAAAAGAAGAAGATAAAAAAAATCGTTTTTTTAAACTGAATTGTTTTATTTTTTGAAAATTTTTAAACCTGTTTATTTGGATGGTGAAATGAGAGTTCTAGACACTTGAAACTTCACTCTTTTATTTTGAGCTCCATCACAACTTTCTTCAATTAAATTCCAAATTTCCATAAAAAAAATTAGAAACACCCAATCCGTTCTCAATTTACTCATTAAAAATTTGAGTAGGTAAAGCATTTTTTTTTTGAATTTTCTAAAATAATGAGATAAATCTGTGGGTAATTTTGAGGAAAATTTGTGTTCCTCCTTCAATTTTTAGTCTTCTATTTTAAAAGATGGTTACTTCTTTGTTTCGCGAAAAAAAAAAAACGCTAGGAAAATTAAAGCATTTCAGGAACAAGAGAATTTCAAAGGACCTATCACGAGTTGAAAAAATTTGAAAAAATATGTTAGGTATAAGTTTGCAAAAATTTTGACTTCTGATAAAAGTTTCAGAAAGTTACTTGAACTCTATTCGAAATATGAAAAAACTGCTCTTAGTTCAAAGAAATGGCCAAAATCAAATACACACCAAAATTCTACATGAAAAAATGTATTTTTTAATAATTCTTCAAGAGTGGTCGCTCTTCGCTTATATCGTGTTTTTTACAATTGAAAACTTCAAATTAGCTGAAAAAACTTGAAAGGTGTGCACCAAAATTATTGAAAAAATTCTCATAAATACACCTCTACGAAATGTAACTTTGTGCCGAAGAACAGAAAATTTCCTTCACTTCTGTTCAAATAAACAATTCTCCCAAATAATGCAATAAAATTCGACCAGTTTTTCTACTATTTTTGATAACTTTTTACGCTTGAAATCGATTTTCTGAAAAAAGGAAGGGTTCTACGAAAAAATCGAATGAAACATAAATGGTAGAGCGTAAAATTTGCTTTCTGTAAAATTGAAAATATCTCAAAAACTAAGCCTTGTAAGAAAAAAATAATTGGACTAAATATAAAGGAAATTTTACGTTCTGCAATTTATGTTTCATTCATTTTTTTCGTAGGACCCTTTCTATCGCCAGAAAATTGACTTCAAGTGTCAAAATTTACATTAAAAAATTATAAAACGAATTATCAACAAACAATTCTAATTATAAAAAATCCTGACATGATGGAGTAAAACTGAGATGATATTCGAACTCAGCGCTAAAAAGTAGTTCAGAATCATCGATCAGAATCAATTACATGGATATGGAAAAAAAATTGTTGATTTGCCGGCCTTTGATATTACCATTGTTACAAATGGGAAATGCTAAAAATGCGGTTCATCACAAAAAATAGATTTTATGGGAAAACCAAGCCTCCAAAAAAAAATATGAATAGAACAGGACTTGTTGAGCGTAAAATTTCCTTTCTGTATAGTTCAATTATTTTTTTCTTAGGAGGGTTAGTTTTTGAGATATTTTCATGAACTTTGAACTAAAATATCTCAAAAGCCAAGCCTTCTAAGAAAAAAATAATCGGACTTCACAGAAGGCTCATTCTATGTCAATTCGACCAGGTTTTGACCTTGGGTCTTCCGATTTCGCTCAAAAATTGTTTACAAGTTCTCCTCGATGGTCTTATGAAGGAATCACCATCATTCCGATCCTAATCCTTCAGGGGATTTTTGATTTTTTTGAATTTTGACCTCATTAGGGGGCTGATAGGGGGGTTCATAGGGGTCGAATGAAAAAACTAAGCACATATTCGAATTCAGCGCCTTCGAATTAGTAAAAATCGATATATCACTTCACTTTTTCAATTTTTTTGAATTTTGACCAAAATTTAGGACCCCTGTGCCCCCCAGGGGTATTGAGATCCCATCTTGAAAAGTAATTAGTTGAAAAATACATAAAAAGTTCTCTTCATAGTAATTTTTTCAGATTTTTTAATGGGGCCCTTCATCTTTTGTACTCATCATGAAAGTTAAGCTTCCATCACAAAAGCTCAACTTTGAACTTTTCAAAAAGTAATTATCAATTTTGAATCTCCTTTCAATTCTCTACAAAACAGCATGGACAGATTCATCTCAGACCTAACCAATCTCGAGATATGCTCCTTCAATGTTAAACCATTTCGCAAAAAATCCTAATTATACGAAAATTACAAGGGCCACCCCCCGCCCCTGGAGGATTAGGATCGGAATGACGGTGATTCCTTCATTAGACCATCGAGGAGAACTTGTAAAAAAATTTTGAGCGAAATCGGAAAACCTGGTCGAATTGACATAGAATGAGCCAGAAAGAAAATCTTACGCTCTACAATCTATGTTTCATTCATTTTTTTTCGTAGAACCCTTCCTTTTTTCATAAAATCGACTTTCAGCGTCAAAAGCTATCAAAAAAAGTGGAAAAACTGTTCAGAAAAAATTCAAATTGAAAAATCCATTCTCTTCAACCTCGAAATTTTTTTCAACTCTGAAATTGTTCATCAATTGTTCGTTCTTAAAAATCAATTTTCCACTCAATTTTTTTCCAATTCTACAACTTGTTAACTTTTTTTTAAACTTGAAATTATTCATACATAATTTTTTCCTTTTCCAAAGAATTTTCAATACAAGAGAAACAATTTCGTTTATTCGATAAGATTGTGCAACAGGAGTCATTATTTTTTGAATTATTTTGGAATTTCATAATTTAGATTATGAAAAAATGTTAGGGTTGGATGAGAAAAAAATAGAATTGAAAAAATGTAGAGAAGTTTGGAGTTTTGAAGATTGAAGAAAATTTGAGAAAAAATTTGGGTTGGAAAAATTTAAAATGGAGAAAAATCGAGTTTGAAAAAGTTTCAGAAACAATTTTGAGTTTAAAAATATTTCAGGGGAAAAATTTTTATGAAAAAATTTAGAGGGAAAAAATTCTAGTTTAAAAAAATCTATAAAATTGTAAACAAATTAAAAATTTTGAAAGTTATAGGGACTTGAAAAAAAACATAGATCGCAGAATTCACCTTATTCTTGTCAAAACGATTTCAAACCCAGTAAAAAATCTCCACTCCCCATCAAATTTCCTCACATCGCTCCACCTCCCTTTCACCGTACAAAACTACGTGCCTCATAATCATCCACACATGCACCCGAATACAAATGAAGATCCACATTCCAAAACGGGCTTAGTCCATATGACCGTATATGAGAAAAAGGACTTAAATGTACTGAAAAATAGATTACACTTAAGTCCCTTTTCTCATATACACTTGCATGGACTAAGCCCGCTTTGGAATTCGTGTCTTCAAATGCAATATACCTCGTAAATAAGAATATTCGCCGGAATCGACGCGGCAGTCTGGGGCAAACTAATGCGAGTACCGCATAAATACGCGAATTTGTCGAACACGAATCGAGGAATCGGCCAGCAACCCTCTCCCATTCAAATTTATACCGTATTGTAAAAACATAATTAAATTGGCATTTATTGGCGAAATTTAACCAATAAATATGTAACAAATGTGTACCGCAAGTCGCACATATCCGTCCACCTCGGTCTCTCTTAACAATACAGAACCCTCTTCTTCTACTCCACCTTGGAGCTCGTTTTCTCATCGTTTCCAATCTCTCTGTGGCTCTCAGCTCTCGCCATCGCCCTCCGTTGGTTTTCGGTACAGAAAGTAGTAAATGGCACACGCACGCATACGAGACAATACCATATAAACTTTCCGGGTATAAACCTTGGTATACTATAACTTTGTTGTTTTCGGTATCAAAACGTTAATTTAGTTCGTAAATTTGAATAAAAATCGAAATTATTTCCATTTGCTCTGGTTAATGCTTTTCTCGCGTATATACGCCAAAAACCCCTCCCCCCTTTCACTTCCACCTCCTTTGGTATCGTATTTCCCAAAGCATACACGAAACCGTATCTACCTAGTGGAATAAAAATTGCATTAAAGTGCCCCAGCACTCGGCGATAAAATAACCAAGAAGGGATTCTTAAAGCACTAAAAAATATACTTTGTGAGCTTCGACACCTCTGCGCTGGTGAAAATATCAAAAACCAATGATGATATAGTCTCAGATTATGAAATTTTAAAGGACTAATCGCATCGTCGTCGTCTGTTCGGTACATCGCCTCGGTGATGTCGGTTAATGCCCCATATAACACGGTATTGTCGCTTTTTGCTGGTCCTAAACGACTAAATACCGAGTTATCGCGAATCTATGAGCTTTTTTCTCTCGATTTGCTTCCTGGCCCCGCCCGAGCAGTGACGAAGCTCCGGGTACGCGAGACAGACCGTACCATTAATTTCATAATGCAGTAAGTAGCTATCTGCACGCAGGTTTTCTTTGTATTGTGTGTGTGAGATAGGGAGAAGAAGAGGGGAATACCGAAATGCTATAAAAAGGTATAAAAAGTCGTCACGAGATCGGCCCGTTATGAAAAAGATCGTATAAAGGCAATATACTGCTGTATACCGAGTAATTCGAATAAAAAATACGTGTGAAATGCAATATACAGCCAACTTATATAACACTTATGAAATCGATTTGCATATCTTATCAATTGCAGGCTCTTTGAATGCCTTTTTTTGAAGAAGAAGAAATAAAAAGTTCACCGGCGTGAGCTCGTGACAATGATACAATGAACTTCAGTCTTGTTTTCTTGGAGAGGTGTGGAGTGTGGGAGTTTTTTATTTTTCATGATTTGGAGCAGTGAACGATTACGTTTGTACAATGAACGATACTGATCCTCTATTCAAATTTAGTTTTGTTTCTCGAATCACATTTTATGAGTTGAATTTTTTCAAAATTTTCTCAGCTTTGATTTTTGTTTTTTTTTTTACAATTTTTTAATTAAGTATTTATGAGTTGAGAAGAAATTTTGAAAAACATGAAGTTGAAAACTTTTTAAAAAAAATTCAAAGTCATTTCCGAGTTGAAAAAATTGTTAAAAAATTGAAAATTGGAAAAAATTGAGTTGTGAAAATTTCTAATAGGGTGAAGTGTCCTAATTTCGACCACTTTTTTTGAAACTTTAAGACTATTTTATGTAGAAACCTAAAAAATAGCTTTAAAAATCTTAAAATTTTGAGTCGATTTTTTTTCTGAAGGAAGTGAAAATTCGATTTTGAAAATTTGGGTCCCTAATTTCGACCACCGATTGATTTCGTCAGCTATGAACGAAATCTACCGGATATCTCCGTAAGTTTTAGCAAATGAAAAAAAATTCCCCGGTAGAATATATTTAATTATAACAGACGAAATAGAGGGGGTGGTCGAGATTAGGAACAGGTCTAAATTAGGGCACCATACCCTTACTAAGATCAAATTTTCTTAAAATTTTTCCACCTTGGATTTTTAATTTTTTATAAATTCGTAGTTTTCAAATTTTTTCCAATAATTTAACAATTTGTCCGCAATTTTTTTCAGCGTTGATTTATTTTAAATTCCCAACTTCATGTTTTTCAAAATTTCTTTTGAGTAAATAATTGGAAAAAAGTTTTTAAAAATATATAAAATCAAAAAAATTGGAAAAAATTAAAATTGGAAAAATTTTGAGAAATATGAAGTTTTTAAAAAATTATACTGTTGAAAAAATTTTAAAATTATATCCAATTTTTTGAAAAAAATTAGAACTGAAGAAATTTTTAAAAAAATAGAGTTGAATTAGAATAAATTTGGACTTCGTTAGCAACAAAAATAATTATTGGGGTAGTGAGAAAATGAAAAATTTTGAACTACAAAAGTCAAAAGGAAAAAACGGTGCTGGTAGTCTGGCAAGAAATTTTCAAAGTGCAGAAATCGAAAGAACGAAAAAAAATCACTGGAACGACTGACTTTTTCAAGTCGTGGAAAAATATAACAACTTACGCTAAGGGCACATCGCGTCTTTTGGTTTTTCGAATAAAACAACCTCAAAATCGTATTTGGTATGCCAAAAAACCTAATTTTTGACACCAAACATGAAAACTTTCAAAACTTTGAATTTTGTTTTCCCCTCCCACCCCTCTGACTGACAAATCGGTTTTGAATCTGTACGACACAAAGAAATGTTTCGTTATCACCAAAAATAATTTCGGTGACTTTTTTTGGAATGTCCTACTAGCGTGTATAAAAAATTACTCTTCACTGGTATCATTTTGGGTACCTTCAGATTCGAAATATCAATTATTTCAAAAAATAGTGTAAATATTGGAAAAATAGGAATTTTTACCCTTGATTTTTGGGCAATAAAGTGAGGGTTTTAAAAAAAAAAAATTCTGACAGAAAATTACATGTAGAATAAAATTATTCATAACCATTTTTCCATTTTGAGGCTTATTTGAGAAGATATTCACGGAAGTTTGGATCATTTCAAAAAATAGGTACCTTAGCTAAATTGTTGAAAAATAGGAGTTTTCGTCCTTAATTTTTGGCCAAGAAAGTGAGTGTTTTTGAAAAAAAATGAACCTTTCTGATAGGAAATCGTGCGTAGATCAAAATTGTTCGTAACCATTTTTTAATTTTGAGGCTTATTTGAGGAGATATTCACGAAATCCCGGTTTTCAGCAAACATTTACTCCTCTCCGGGATTCGTATCACGTCCTGGAAAATATTACGAACGATATGTCACCAAGAATCATTGAATTGAATTTAACTACAATTTTATATGGTGATCTTGGAGGTCCCCTCGATTTTGAGGCTTTTGAGTAAATAATTTTAAGGTGGCTAAAGTCAAAAAATCATAAAATTCGATCTGCATTTTTTTAACTCCCTCGTAGAGCACAAAAAGTGGTACATAATTTTGAGGTCAACGGTTTATAGGACGAGGGATGATCGAGGTTTTCGAAAAAGTGATAGTGCCCAAAAGTTGAAAAAATTTAGTTTTTTTCAAAAATACCCTACCTTGAGGTCCATCGCTCCGCCCCCCTTTGGACTGGAAGGACTCAAAAAATTTTTGGGAGGGCTTTCGCTCAAAGTAAACTATTTTACGAATTTTTGTCAAAATCCAGGATTTTTTTAGATTTATCAATTTTAAACAACCTATTTTTTTTAAATTTTGGTCCCTAACAAAACAGTTATCCTTCATTAAGGAGGATGGGGAGATATAAATTATCGTCTCATATAAAAGCAAATAACTTTGAAGGATTTAATATTAATTTTATGATTATTTTTTTTTGCTAAGAATAATTTTTCCCCTATTTTCTTTTCACCTGGAATAATCAAATTTTGAATCCAAAAGTCAATATCTAGTCAAGGATTCAATTTGCATACAAATTATCTATAAGACACAAGGCACATCTTGAATTGTACAAATCATTCAATCGAATCATTTCCTGAGAAAAATTCGCCAATTGACTATCATGAAGTTTAATCCCCACAATAATTTAATTCAAGGAACCTGATCCGGACCAATTCCATCAAATTTTCAGTTTCAGTGAAAAAAATATAAAATAAAATTAGTTCAGCACAATCCTGTCAATAATCGGATTCCTGCGATTATTTTCACGAATAACTAGTCCAATTCAATTAAATTATGATGAAAAAAACCTCTGGTAATTTTAAAAAGCAATCAAATAAAAATGTCAAACATAAACCATAAAAAATTTAAATCTTTTTGCATAATTAATCAGCACTTTTTATCAGAGCACATCGCATTAAAAAAAATCACTTCCTGTATCTAATCAATCGACAAGAACTCTCAACCATAAAGGACGAAAAAATCACTAAAATACCCATTATCCGACACAATTCGCCGATAAAATTCTATTCTCGAACGTGTTAAATTTATTCCGTCAAATCCTCCGCAGCCCAGTTCAGGGAATAGATTTCAAGCCCACGCGTTAAAAGTCCGCCGATAAATATTACCATATCATTTTTCAACTTCGCAGGTGACAATGGCGGGCAAATTCGTCGTCTAAAACTCCCAAAAGTGGTCACTTAGATAATAATTTCGTCGAAAAAAGGAGAAAACTCCACCTCGCTCGAGTCTAATATCACAAACGACAAAAACTTTTCGAATGTCTTTCCGAAAAACGCTTCGATTTAACGCGACTATTTTCAAAGAACGACACCACCTTCGTCTTTATTTTCTTCCGCAGTATTTTCAACACTTGCAAAATTTCCAACGGTTTGGAAATTTTTGAAAATTTGAATTTTTCCTTTCATCGTATCGACACCAGCAGCGAACTTCAATACGCTGATACTCCATATCGGATAAATTGATCTGGTAAAATTTTCCTTCATTTTTAAAGAGCCATTTTAGCACAAATTGAACGTTTTTCTCGGTATGGTTTCTTTTTTCGGCAAAGACTTTCGAATACGAATTTTTTTCCTTGGACCAATTTGGAACAAATGTTTTCCTCGTCGATAGAACTTTGGGTCGTATTCATTGATAAAAACTCGATAAAAAAATTCTCGATTGGGTTACCTACGAAATCTACCGACTCGTTATCTCGAGGCATCTTTTTGTATACCGGCCGAAGAAAGAATTTCGACTGCAAAATTCGCCCAGTTATCCTAATTTTCCGTCTTTTTAATCTTTCAACGAACACTTTTTCCATTATTTCGGGCGACGTTCGGTAAAAATCTCGTACGATTGCCTTCCAGGCACGAATACGTAAGGTAACCTATACCGTGGTCGATTCATTATTAGAGTGTGGTCGAAGCTGTGCCAGAAATGAAATCAAAATAAAAATCGCCCATATTTTTTTTGTACATTAAAAAAGACGATTTTTTATACATAAAAGATCGCCCTAGATTTGTATTTTTTTTTTACGACATTAATTTTTATGAAAGAGTCGCATCATCGAACTTCTTGCTCTGGCAGGTTTTTCTATCTTTTGAAATGTTTTTACAAAGGCGTGCTCTCGAAGACGGGAAGAAAAAACGTCGGCGAAAAATCAATTTTTCGAAAATTCAATTCGACAAAGTAAATTGTTTATTTACACAAAAATCGTACTTCAAGCCATTATTTTCATAACGAGCCTCTTTATGAATAATTTTTTGCTCAACCAAGTGCGAGAATTTGCTGTGCTCTCCTCCGAGAATTCAAATAGGCAACTTATATTACAGCGTCAGAAAGAAATGTCCCAAAAATGAGCTTTAAAGTTGAAAAGCTCAGCTTTCTGTGCACAGAATTGCACCAAAAACTAATCAGCTCTTCTCCCGCATGAACTACACCTACTGTAAAAATTTCAGCCCGATCTGTTCAGTTTAGCGAGAGAAATCGCGTCAGAAAAAAAGGCTTCAACAAACAAACAAACAAATAAATAAATAAATAAAAAAAACCTTATGAACGCAATAGCGGATTCCCGCTAGAGCGGGAAGTCCGCTAAAAACAAACCGAAAACGGTACGTTTTAATTTGAACTAACAACGTTTACATGTTTATAGATTTTCACTGACAATATGTTTGGATTTCCTTTGATAAAAACAGTTCAGTCTAGCAACAGTCTCAGATACGTGTACTATTACGATCACAGAGGATCAAATTCGTTACAAGATATGTACAATTTGACCACCGATTTAGGTAAGTAGAAACTTGAGATCCCGGTTTCGAGGTGACGAAGTGATGCGACAGTGGCGATTTTGGAAGGATAAATCTGAGGAAGTCGGAAATTTTGAAGAAACTAAACATTTTTTTAAATCTTTCTAATACGACTTTATCAAAAAACCACACTAAAAGAGAATAGGTTCACGTTTGTTGCATTTTTATTACCTAGGCAGTTTTTAAAATTTCTTTTATAATTAATAATCATTGAGTTGGGAAGAAATTTAGAAAAATGTGGATTTGAAAAAAATTTGAAGAAGTCTAAGTTGAAAAAATTTTATTAGATATGAAAATTAAAATTTTTTTGAATTAAAATTTTCTCAAGTAAAACTTTTTCGTCAATTTTTTTTACCTAATTGGTTGGATTTTTTTAAAGAACATTAAATTGAAAAAAATTGAAAAATGTTGAGAAAATCTATGATTGAAATAATTTCACTATTAGAAAAATTTTAAAATTGGAAATTGGATCAATTTTGAAAAAAAATCATAATAAAAGTAATTGAAGAAATTTGAGCTTAGAAATTAAAATAAAAGGAGCTATTGAAAAACGATAAATTTTGAAGTTCGAAGTCGAAAAAGTGATACTGGAAAAAATTATTGTTTTAGGGTGGAATTTAATTCAATTTTTCATATTTTTCTGGACACTTCAATCAAAAAATTAGTACTTGATAAAATCTCAATGGAAGTCTGACTTCTCTAGCTTCCCTTGGAAAATCGCATTTGTGATGCGAGAGTTATTTTCAAGTTCATAGAATTTTTGAATCATATTACACAAGTCGACATTTTTTTAAAGTTTTGAAATGTTGTTTGAAGTTTATAGGTGATTTGTATGGTATTTTTCACGCTGATCACGAAAAAAATTCCATCACAGGATTTCTCACAATTTGGATTTTTTGTTGAACATTTTTTTTTACACTTTTTGATAACTTTTGACACTTGAAGTCGATTTTCTGAACAAAGGAAGGGTTAAACAAAAAAAATGAAGAGAACATAAATTGTAGAGCGTGAAATTTCCTTTCTGTAGAGCCCAATTAGTTTTTTCTTAAGAGGCTTAGTTTTCGAAATATTTTCGTTGAAAGTTTAAAGTACAACTCATTTTTTTAAAATTGAATATATTTCAAAAACAAAGCCTCTCAGGAAAAAAAATTG
>JAVBJF010000850.1:0-36264 GCA_033439095.1 Pseudococcus viburni | reverse complement strand
TTCCCTAACATTTCAAAATTATGTTGGCTTTGTTTAGAAAAATTGAAAATTTTATATTTTTTGTGTGATTTGTCGAAATCTTATGTTTTCGAGTGAGTAAAATACGAATTTGATAACTTTTTCCCTCAAAAATGAAGGCTTGAGTGGGAAACGGATAGAAGTGAGGGTGAGACTCGGAAAATTTTCAATTTTGCAATTTCCCCGAGTTATACATAATATGCTTTTCTCTTTGGGACCAGGAGTAGGTAGGATAAAGTTGGGCGCAGGCGACGAGGTAACGACGAGGGGGCGAGGGCTGGAAGAATTTTAATTTTGTTAACCAAATTATTTTCTAGGATGTAGAGCACGAATTTGGTAATATTTTTCTGGGAGGAATAAAAAGTTGAAGTGAAAAGATGAGTGTTGGAAAATTTTAAATTTTGCGGTTTTTTTTCGAATCAAATTTAATAAATTTTGGATTTTATTATTTCAACCCCACTCTTCATTACATTTTGTGATTGATATTTGAACATGGTATTTTCATACGGATCTAAGTGCCATTTTTGACAAAATTGAGTTATGACCGTCATAAGATTCTTTGGTAAAATAAAATCTACACCTTCTGAACCTATCAAAGTGCTCGATACCTACTTTCCAAGGGTTCAAAATCTGGTCTAAAGATGGTGTATGTGCTAAGTGCCATGCTAGTAAAATGTTCAAAAGGAGCTAAGCGCCAATTTCTACAATTTTTTCAAAGATATCTTCACGGAACAAAATGTCAGTATTCCTTAGATTATTGCCGAAAATATTTCAATTCTATGTTAAATTCATAAATCGTCTCGTATTCCTTTTATCTCTCAGTTTAAAATTTTTTTCAATAAAATTTTGGGTTATTTCAGTGATTTTTTTTGTAAATTTATACTATTTTTATTCCAATAATCGTGTGTTGTACTATAGTATTCCTTTTGTCTCCAATTTTAGTTTTTTTTTTTTTTTTAGAAAATTTTATGTGATTTTGGTAATTTACTTGGTTAATTTTTACTGTTTTGCGAACGAAAATATAATTTTTAATCAAATTTTGAAATGAATGTTTAGCCAAAAGTCACCATTTTTTGGGAGGGGCGTTTTTCGAAACGGTATTACTCAGTCCCAAATATTCGAATCAGGCAGATTTTTGTACCAGAAGGTAGGGAATCCACTCAATTTTAATCAGAACCTTCATTTGTTGGGTATACAACTCTTCCTCCCCGGCTGTACGTGCTACCAATCTTAAAACGTGACTATCTCGGAAACATGTTTTTGGCACTTAGATCCGTATGAAAATACCATGTTCATTTAAGTACCTATACTTGCATTATAAAATATAAAACTATACCTAATCACATTTGATTAGGTAGATAGGTACTTAGGTACCTACCATCTATTACAATTCAAACACCGATAATCTCAATAAAATCAGATTTGATCAAAAATAAACAGATGTAATCAGATACAAGAAAATACAATTGGTTAATTAATTCTTAGTCTCACTTCATCGCCTTTCTTAAAAATTTCAATATATCGCCCGAAAAGTAGCAGAATTCAAATTTTCCTTGTTCTGGCTACCACCCCTAACCCCGATCCCTTATCCTAGCCCTTCATTCCTAAAAGAAAAATTGAAAATTTTCAAGTCATCTCTCCCATCCTCGCCCAGCTTTTCTAACAACCAATTGAATTTAGGACGTAAAATTGCTATAGAAAACATACAATTTTATACCATCCATTCCATATTGTAACTAAATTTAGTTGTTCACATTTACAGAATACTGCCTTCGGATTGGTCAAATAGGCAAGATAGGTATCAGGATAGATTTTCAATTTTTCCAACTTGGGAAAATATCAGTAGGTACAATTAAATGGTCTTAGGCTTATCAGTCGTTAATCATTCGTATCAAAAGATGGATACTTGTCCGGATTTTACATACTTACGAAATTTTCAAAATTTCTATCTATTGTTTATTTTAAAATTATGAAAACATTGTATTTCCGAGTTTAATTCTGTTTTTCCAATCCCAGTACTCCACAACTTCTATCAATTTTTATTACTTCGATCAATTTTTGCCAACTTCCACCGAGTTTTTCCAACACGAAAATTCTTGGTGGGGATGCAGTGGAAATACCCACCACCCGCACCCACTCTTACCTCGCCTCCTCGGTAGGCCTGTGACCACTCACTATCAGAGTTGAGATCTAAAGTTGGGAAATTAATTGATCTATCTTGATTAGTACACGAACCAGCACATCTGCCACGATTTCAGCTTCGGGCCGATTGACCCATTTTACCTATACTGATGCCGGCGTTTTCAATGCATTTTGACGCAACCTGCAGCGGTCACAATTTTTCATCAAAATTATCTTTTTGGGAAGGTTGTGGAATGAAAAGTTTCCCAAAAACAATGTTAACGTTGCAGAACAGATTTTAGTGGATTTATGATATGCTAAAATAGTAGCTAGCTATACTACGTACAACGAAAGAATGTACATTTCCCCTACTCGACTCGGAACGCGGAAACCAACGACGCGCGTTGATTTCAAATTTCGTCCAATCACAACTCAACGTTCTTAAATTTTGTGGTGGGAGAATGTAGGGGAAAACTACATTCTTTCGTTGTACCAACTATAGTATCACTAATTAAATTTTATTTATTATATTTTAGATATCAACATTCGTTGCGATGAGGCCAGTTATTGCAGTAGAAGCGATTTTTATTAAGATATTTTTCACTTCTTATTCCTTTGCAGATCAGGTAGAAGTTCTAGTAGCGCAATATGGTAAGCAAATCAGTATAGTGTGCAAAGGAATAATCAAGTGTATGCATTCCCATAAGCCGCCGTGTTCCGTTGCTGCTCGGAAATTTGTCGAGAGATAAAACACAAGTCGACAAAATAATTTTTTGCTCTGTGTTTCAATTCTTACGTCTAAATTAAATTCTAATTCTTGGCATCAAAATACATAGGTACACCAATATACTCATTCGTGGCTTTCAAAGGTTGCTTTGTGTGGGGGAGGGTGGAGGGTCGAAAAATGAGGTTTTTCGAGAACAATAATAGTTCGGATTTGAGAAAAAAAAATATTTTTTTTTTGCCCAGTCTTATAGAAAATTTTACAGTGAATCATATGGAGCAAACCGCAGTCCTCTACCTCATTTAGAAATAAGGTTACAGCAAAAACTTTTTTAAATTCTATGGAAAAGTCTCATTTTTTTGTGCCTTGCCCACCAAAAAGTGATATTTCAGAGAAAACTAAGCGTCTTTTCATTTTTTTTTCTCAGCGATACATATGCCCCATTCGATTCACCGTGAAATTTCCTAAAAGACTGGATCAAAAAAATATATTTTTTTTTTTTCCTAAGCCCGTGCTTATTGTTCTCGAAAAACCTCATTTTTCGACTTTCTACCCCCAAAGTAAACTTTGGTCAGAAAAATTATTTTTCCCTTCATTAGTTACATAAAAGCAACCAAAATTTGGCAATCGAAACCCGGTTTAAATGGGAGAATAAGTATGCATTTTTGATTTTTTTTAAATTTTTAATTTAGTAGGAGTAGGAGTGTTTTTTTTTTTGTAATCGTTGGATCGGATTTTATTTTCCGATGGTGCACATATTTTTTGATTTTGTGCAATAGGTTTTTCATAAATTGAGAGAAACGAAAAGAAAATCTGAACATGTTGCTTATTTAATTGAAAAATAAGTAGGAATGAAAATAATGATAGAAAATTTTTTCTGAGAATCAGAAATCGTACCACGAAACAGAAAATGGTGATATGTAATATCGAATACTTCGATTTTTCCCTCTACTATTTCGATTATTTTATTCTGCTATTACCAACCGATTTTTTAGAATTTTGTCGATAACGATTGATTTTTATTAAAATGGTATGATTTTCCGAAAATCAAGTACGTAATTTTTCAAAAAATGGACACTTTTCCAAAATTTGAAATTTACCTGAAGTTGCATGAATGAAATTTTCGTATTAGCATAGCATCCAGAACCAACTAGTCTTAAAGAAATTGTCCAATTTTTAAATTTGTCAGTTTTTTAAACATTTGACTTCTTGTGAAATTTTTTTTGTTGTATGGAATATTTTGTTTCAAAATTTTGAAAGCACTCCATATCGAATTAAAAATTTTTAAAAATCAAAAATGCACATTCTCCCATTTAAACGTACGTAATTTTACATCGAAAGTGACCGCAGTGCTGTTGGTGGGATAAATTATTTCTAGACAAGTTTCTAGTCAAGTTCTTTATGGAGTGCGTACATTAGGAATAATAATTCTAAATTACTTAAGAATAAAGATGAAGACCACATGGAAAGAACGGGTTAATTGAGGCACTTACAGAAAAAGAACGGCTCAATTTCTCAAAATGTTGTTCAAACATACTGTGTGTTGAGTGACTTTGAGGCTTTTAAAAAACTTTTGAGCGATATTTGCCGATGTGAAATGACTCTAACTGACCTTTTGAAAGTACATAATAGAATGAAAACAAAACTTGAAAACCCATTTTTTTTCAGTTCCACTTCAATATTATTTTTAAAACGTTCTCCTGTAAAATTTCTAAAATTTCAGTTAATCCGCTCTTCCCGTGTGGTTTTCAGATGTACTTATGTCCGAGGAAACATGGATTTCGATTAATGGAAGCTGCGTATATCTGTTTCAGAGCCTAGCGTCACTCTTCCCGAGGAAGAGCTTACATACCTCCGGAGTCTCGACTCAAAACACTTGGACGCCGCAGTGAAGCGTAGCAAGGACCTGTATAAATTAAAAGATGAAAAAAATGTTTTGGAAGCTAAGAACGACGAGCTTCAGAAAAAATCGGTAAGTTTGACTTTGGATAGAAAACCTTCATTTTTTATTTCGATTTTAGATTTCGGTTTCCAGGTTTTCTGAAAAAAATATGGGGTTTTGATTACGGATTGCCTCGAAGGTTAGACGTATGAGTTAAAGTTAGGTTTTAAAGTTTTTTTTAAGAGGGTGCTCTATGTGTTGCGAAAATTGATTCTGGCCTATCTTCTACTTATAAGGCGCACCGCGAATTTTCGTTTTTTTTGAGGGGGAGGGATTAAAAAGGGGTAAAAAGATGAAACAATGGACGAATATGATTTTAGTACGTAAATAGAAGAAAATGAAAGTATTTAAAAGTCTCATTTGTCCTTATAATTACCTATTTTAATAAAATTTTGAAGAAATGTAAGATTTGATGACGGTTTTTCCCAGATTTCTCCAAGACTACATATAGAATGAAATTTATGGGAATATTTTTCAAAATTTTGAAAAAATTGGAAAAAGGGCTCTGTCAGCCTGTCAGGGACGTTATTTTACATAACATATTCAAATTGTTAAAGTCTCGAATATGTATTACCTTAAAGAAGACAACTGAACGAGATAGAAGAGAAGTTTACTTGGTAAAGAACATACAGGGTGACTGAAAATTACTTCCCCCAAAAAATTTAAAATTTCGGTAAAAAATTATTATTGATAGGGTAAATTTTTTTTGGTCATATTCTACTAATATAGATCGTCTTCTAATCTCTGTATAATTTATAACCCGAAAAAATTCAATATTGCACAATTTTTCCCTTAAACCAGAGCATTAATTCAATAATGCTGCATGAATGGTTGTTAACCGTTTTTTTTTTCTCTCCGGGGTTACAAATGAACTAACAAGAAACCCGATTCAAGTATTCAACTTATAAATGAATTTGAACAAAATGAAGATAAGATGAAAGAGTACCTCGTAAATACTCCAAAGCTGGGGTTTAGTGGAGCATTCAGTTACATTTCAAAAAAAAAATCTCGCTACATCAATAATTGAAAAATTTCTCATACCGTCGCGCTAATGCTAAAACCAGCTAAGTGCCATTTTTTTCAAAATTGAGGTTTTTACAATTTTGGGCTCTTTGTATCAAGCTGCATCGATTTAAAATATAAAAAACGTAAATTAATTTATTTAAACCTAAAAAAAATGAGATTGAAATTTGCAAAGTCCATAAAGTGCAATGCAAATATTGTTACGTTTTTTGGCTTTCCTGTAAAAAAAAAACAATTTGGCACTTAGCTGGTTTTAGCATTAGCGCGACGATACTAAAGGAAAATGTAAGAAATTCGCGTGATATCGATTCCTTGAAGTTTTTTGAATCGGATAGTATAACAAATTTTTCCCGTCCCGAGAAAGACAAGCCTAAAGAAATTACAAATTAAGTTGGAAAAAACAAGAAAAAATTGATTAAAATTTCCCAAACAGAATAGATGTATTCGAGAGAAAAATTGAAAATTGAGCTTTAGATGGTAAGTAAGTATTTGAAGCCCCTAAATTCGATTTTGAAGTTATTTTCGCCCAAAATCTGAGCTCAGTACCACTGGAGTACCATAAGAGTGAGCCGAAGGGGATGAAGTGAAACAGTTTCGGCAAATTCACTTTAGGGGCTATTTTTCCAAAAATTTCTAACAAGGCCCTATTACGATGGAAGTGAGGGTCAAAATTGAAACATTTTCGGGTAAGGTATCGAAACTTTGTTTTTATCCTTTGATTGTGTTACGTCTAAATCGGGAAATTGCCAAATGCGGTAGGTAAAGAAATTGGAAAAAAGTGCCCGATTTAGGCTGTAGGTAAGTGATGACTTTGTTTAATAAAATTCTAAAATTTCGACATTTGAAGACAAGAAAAGTTTCATAAATCGATTAGTTTTCAATTTTTTGCCTTTCCGGTCCAAATAATTCCATTATTTATTCTTCCCGGAATACAGGGTACATTTCAATGAAAAATATTATTTTTCAACATGTCTGATGTCTTCGGGATAGGGTAAATAATTTTTTGTGGGGAAAAAAAACGTTGATGAGAAAAGATCAATAATCTGCGGTGGCTGGAAAAACTACATACCTTTCGATCGCACGAGACCCTTCAATTCTTCGGAGATTGCCAAAAATTCAAATTTCAATTAATTTTAGAAAAATCGCAAAAAATCATAGGTAAATTATTAAAATCAAATTTAAAATTTTTTCGGTGACTTCAAAAATCATAAAGCACAATTCAAAAAGAAAACTGTTTTATAACTTTTTATATGTAGTTTGCTTCCATTCTATACTTCACCTATGGAGAAAAATTGCAAAAAGTTATGAAACAGATGTTTTCAACGACAACGGGGGTCTAGGTACTTTTTAGTTTCAAAAATTTCCTAACTAAAAAATTGTTTTCTCGATTCGCAGAATATTTTCAATTTGAATTTTTTTTTTTCTCTAAAATATTTTCCAACTTCCAACTTCTTTCACCTCGAATAAGATTTTTCTCAATTCTGAAAATTCATCCCTCCATTTTTCTTCTCAAGTCCAAAATTTTTTCAACTCAGGTAGAAACTTTTTCTTGATATTGAATCTATTCTTAAACTTTTTTTAGCTCTCGAAATTTTTTTCTCAAATTAAAGGTAAATTTTCAAAGCTAAGAAATTTTTGGAATTTTGAAAAATTCGGAGTCATGAAACTATCAGTAGTCCGTCAAATAGGTACTACAATATTTTTTATAATCGCATACGTACAGTTATGACTTATGAGACTGCATAATATTTCCCTATTTCCATTTTGTTTCTATTTTCTTCCAGAATAATAATATTTTTCGGAATATACCACTCGATTAAGTATTCAATTCCAACCCCTTTTCATTTTAGAATAGAAAATCAGGAGGACCTTCGGCTTTCGCAACTTTTCACTTTTCAATGTGGCTTTCACGTGTACCTATGTAGGTACCTATTTGAAAAAATTTTATGATTGCAAACCCCACAACTTTTGATGTTTTGGGTGGTTTGGTATAAAAAAGAACTAAGTTATTTTTATAACCCGTAAAAAGTGTGGCAATCGATGTTTCTTATGTACCTATGTAGTTTTGTTTTTTATTGCCATTTATATTATTTAATTGGGTAAGGTACCTACTAACTTAAAACATGTATTTGCAGCCTGTTTTCATGTTTAATTGCGCAGTCACGAATGCAAAAAGCACGCTGCAGTCTTTTAAAGACATCGTTAGAACTATTCCAATGCACGACGACATCATTAGGTGTCCACTATTTCATGAAGCTCTAATAATAAAGCAATCATCTGCCGATAAATACACCGATGTTAGTAATTTTCGAAATCGAATCAAAAGATGGTACAATTTTATAAATAACCCCAAATGTTGGAGAGCGGAAGCCGTGAAAGGTAACCTGGAAAAATATCAAAGGCATCATACGGATAAATACGAGACGCTTCCAGAGTTGCACGCTGATTTCTGTGCATCAGTATCGAGATTGACCTTTCTGTTTAATCATATTTCCCATTCGTTTTTTCCGGAAATGCGAAATGCCAATGAAGAAGACCATTTTTTCGATTTTTTACAAAAAACTGTACCGTTTTATTATGTTGATGAAACTGACATCGATTTTCTCAACATCTTAACTATAAGTGAATCAATTAGGAAAATAAATAAAGACAATTTATATAAATATGCAAAAACTAGTATTAAACTTGAAGTGCTAAAAGACATTCCCGATTCCAGACGTAAAAATATAATTGTAGTACCCCAAAGCACTAGGTGTCTAAATCAAAAGATTGATACCACACTTTTTATGTTACCTTTCACAACATTACAGTGATAGTCGCCAATAAATATTCGATCATAAATCATGTTTGTTTTATTTTATGAAGTACCTATCTAAATAGTTCATATTTGTTTATTTACAGTAACTTCAGACGATCAAGGATTTAGTCATTTGGTAGATCGAAGTCAGAGTGCTACATTTACCTTTTTTGTTCAATCAAAGGGTTAGGGAGCTGAAATTATTTCAAAAAAATACTTAGTAAACGTCAATTCCTTCAACAATTTTCGTCAAAATCCAAGAAATATTTTTCATTCAATCCATATCTATATTTAAATTATTTATTCAAGTAAATTTACATTATTTAAAATACAAAAAAGAAGAATCGATCAGTATTTTAAATCGAATGATTTTAGTATTAAGGGTAGGAGACCTTCTAGTATCTTATATTTCCCAATAAAATTCATTTTTTTTGGGCCATAATTCGACCAAATCGAGAATTCGACATATCAAATAAGTTGCCTATCCACGTACATTGAAGGGGCAAAAATGTATTTTTTTTTAAATTTTGAGCTATTATATCGATTGAAGAGTCGTTTTGATTAATTTGAGGTCGTTGAAATGAAATTTTTTCGAGTGAAAATTGAGCATGTCTTGAGAGCAAAGGCCAACCGTCAAAAATGGTCACCGGATTTGAAATCAGCAACCTCGAATTAGCCTAAAATGGCATTCGTCTCTTATTTTTTGAGCATTAGGTACAAGAATTCAAAAAAATAACGAACGGCGAATTCAACGCCGCGGTCAATTTTGCCTCAGCAAACTCAGATTCAGAGATGATGACAATTTTTTTAAAATTGTCAATTTCAAAAAACCGCGATAGCTGTACAATTTCAAGTTGATTCGCGAAATCGACCTCAAATTCGAATTCCACGTAACTGAATACCTCCAAACTGATTCTTGAATCGCCAAAATTCGATAATTTTTTCCTCTCCCAAGAAACGTAAGAAATGGTCAAAATTGACGGTTTCCAATACTTAATCACGTTTAAAGAGATTGAAATTTCGTTATTATTGCCTGATCCGTATTCGATTTTCTAAAAAACACATTTTTGAAGGCAACGGGGGTGATATCTTGAGAATGAAGGTCTATCACTCTAATAGCCCAGTATAGATCTTAGAGGCATCACGGAGGGGGAAAATCAAAATTTTGGTAATTTTTAAAAAAGTGAAGAGGTAGAGGGAAAATGACCAAAATTTTAAAATTTTTCACTCCAAAAATAATCGCCTAAGTTTAGAGTTTTCCCCATCGCACCTCCGAGTCACGATTCGTTTTGAATTAAAAGAATGCAAATCGAAATTCTGAGTTTTGCCTCTGCCCTTCCGGAGCTCATTTCGGTTTTTTGAAGAAAACAATCTCAAAATCATATTCATTCAGGATGCCAAAAAACCTAATTTTTGACACCTAACATGAAAATTTTCAAACTCAAAACTATAATGTTTTAGCATGTAGTTTAAAAGTGAATTGTGTTTGCAAATGAAATTTATTTCTCAATTGAAAAAACAAAATTAAATAAATCACAATTTTCAAATAAATGAAATAAATCACTCCAGGTGAGGTGATGTAAATGAGAAAAAAAATTTAATTTTGATTTATTTAATTTTGTTTTTTCAATTGAGAAATAAATTTCATTTGCAAACACAATTTACTTTTTTACTAGATTCTAAAAAATTAAAGTTTTGAGTATTTTTTGAGGTGAAAAATTCGTTCGTGTTCGGGAGCGTCCGGCTTTCGTCCCTGTTTGTTTTTTTTTTCAAGTCCGTAATATTTTCAACATATTTCAACTGTTTAAAATTTTCTCAATATTTTTTCAATTTGAATTTTTCTCTAAAAAATTTTTTCAGCACCAAGTTTTTTTCTAAACATTTTTTCAGCTACAAATCTTTTTCTACATTTTTTTTCGACTCTTACGTTTTCGTCTCAGAATTTTTTTCAACCCCAAATTTTTTTCTAAACATCTTTTCAACTCAAATTTCTTCCTTAAATTTTTTTAAACTTCAAATATTTTTTTTTCCATTCCAAATTTACGTCTCAAAATTTATTCCAACTCCAAATTTTTTCCTAAGCCTGATTTTCAATTCAAATCTTTCCATACATTTTTTTTAAACTCCAAATTTTTTTCTAAATTTTCTTTTCCATTTCAAATTTACGTATCAAAATTTATTCCAACTCCAAATTTTTTCTTAAACATTTTTTCAACTCCAATTTTCTCCTTAAAATTGTTTTAAACTACAATTATCTTTTTCTAAACATTTTTTCAACTCAAATTTTTCCCTTGAAATTTTTAAAAACTCCAAATCCTTTTCAAATTTTTTTGACTCCCAATTTTTGTTTCAAAATTTTATTTAACACAAAAATGTTTCTAAACATGTATTCAACTAACATTTTTTTAAATTTAAATAAAAATTTGAAATAGGTACCTAATCGAGTTTTTAGGAAAATTTAAATTTTTGTCCATTATTCATGAAAAAGGTGTTCAAATTACATTACACTCGTAATTATTTGGTTTTCATAGGTAGAACCGCACGCCGACGGTCTTTTTCTCGGCGGCGGCGTTTGGGGTTTTTTCTTCGGCGGCCGGCGGCGCGCCAAATATTTGGGCTCAAAGCGGCGGCGTCTGCATTTTATCGGCGGCGGCGGCGCCATGCGGTTCTTTGTCTCAGGTCATCATTTTCAAACTTTTAAAATGTTGTTTGAAATGTAATGGGTGATTTTTATGGAGAAATAATAAAAAATTCCATTACCAAAAATTTTTTCAACATTTTTTGAATTTTTTGTTGAATATTTTCTTAGTTTTTGTGTGAAAAGCTGAGATATTTCAACTGAAAGTTCAACCTTTTTCATTTTATTGATAATTTTTCAAAAACCAAGCCTCCTTTTTCCCCCATTAATCGAATTGATTTTCTCTTGTGAGGCTTAGTTTTTCAGATTTATAATAAAATAAGTTGAATTTTAAACTTTCAATTAAAATAGCTCGAAAAGTTATCTTTTCTTATTCAAGAAGAAGCTAGATAATCGAGCTCGACAAAGAGGAAATTTTTGGCTCTTCAATTGATGTTCTATTCATTTTTATAGAATCCTTCCTTTCCTCAGAAGATCGACTTCAAGTGTCAAAAGTTATGAAAATTGTAAACGAAATGTGCAACAAAAAAAAAAAAACAGATTGAGAGAAATCTTTTGGTGATGGAATTTTTTACCATTTTTTTCGTGATCTGCCCGAAAAAATATGCTGATCAAACTTCAAACGGTATTTCCTATCAAAAAAAATAGGGTCAAGGGGTCAAATTTCAAATCAGTCATTTTTTACAGACCTTTCAGTCAGAATTATTGATTTTTCTAAACAAATTGGGGATTATTTGAGAAATCAGTGATTTTTGACTGAAAAATCAATAAAAAATCATCGATTTTCAAAATAAAATGATGAAAATACTACCCGAGCGAAGCGAGGGCGAATTTTCTTGAAAAATATTGCTTGATATAAGAGCGAAAAAATGTATTTTACTATTTTTTCATATTTTTGTAATAAAAAAAGTAAAAAAACTCCACGCCGAACTGACGCCGCCGATAAAAATCGGCGGCGGCGGCCAGCGGCGCGCCGAGTAATTTGGCTCAAAGCGGTGGCTCGGGCTCGGCGGCGTGCGGTTTTATTCATAGGCATAGACATTTTTAAAAGGAAGTCGTACAACGCCTCCGTAGGGCATTTAAGCAGCTCCTACACGCGATTGTAAACGGCACGCTTTTGTTCCCTCTGATTGGCCGCTAAACCAACGCTAAACTCCACCCATCCATTCCAGCTGATTGTTTGTTATCACTGCATTCGTTGCGATTTTTTTCCAAGTTCTGTTCTATGCATTGAATTGTTGAAAACTTGCAAAAATTAATACATTCAAAGTAATAAAACCGTTTAAAGTTCATTTTTTAATGGATGAATGAGTAGTCAAACGTATAATGAACGATAATGATGCCAGAAAGCATCACACAAGTGAATATTAGAAAAGTTAAAAAGCTATCCTTTTTTTCAACTTTTCATTAGAATAACTTGAAATTTTAAACTAGTACATAGGTGATTGAGGTAGGAAAAAATAATCTACGCTAAATTCTCTACAAGATGGAATTGATTTGAAAGTTGTACATGTACCGGCAACTGATCGAAAGTTATGCAAAGTTCAAAGTTATAAAAGTAAGTTTTTATTGCAAATATTATTACGTATTTTTTTATCTTTACATCAGCTGCCGCGCTGCCGGCAGAACTTTCAAATCTATTCTATCTTGTAGAGAATTCAACGTGGATTATTTTCTTTACCTCAAAAACCTATGTTCTCACACAAATTCTTGAGTTATAAAGTGCAAAAAATGCATATGCATTTGCAATAAAAACTCAGCTTCGTAACTTTGAACTTGAATAACTTTCGATCAGTTTCCAGTACAACTTTCGAATCTATAATCTATTGCATCTGATAGAGCATTTAACGTAGATTATTTTTCCTACCTCAAACACCTATGTTCTTACTCAAATTCTTCAGTTAAGTATTTTATTTTATTTTAAAATTTTTATTTCGAACATTCGAACAACAAATGCAATTCTAATTTTTAAAACGACTTGATAGTTGGGGTACGTGATTGCAATGTGAAGAACGGCCAATCAGAGAGCGTAAAAACGTGCCGTTTACAATCGCGTGTAGGAGCTGCTTAAATGCCTCCGTAGGGGCGGGGACGGTATAATCCGGAATGAGTTCTAAATCGTCGATAAACACGTTTCTATAAAAATTGGTAAAAAAAAACATTTCCATTATCTTTGACTCTACTATGATGGACATATGCAACGCATTCCTTTACATCTGCCATGTGTCTGTAGAAACTAGAAAGAACCTTCCGCCAAGTCAGTGTTTTTCTCCAATTTCTTCGGATCATGGACGCCTTCATTTAGATCTTGTGTGGCGAATGCAATAAGTTTTGCAAGATAAATGAATGATTTTCCAATATCTTGAAAACGTTCAACCATTTTTTTCCAAAAAATAAGTCGTGGGTCATTTATTTTGCATTGACTTAAAACCCACAGGAACCAGATCCATCTTTGAAAACGAACCAAACTACGCCTTTTTGGAGACGGTTTTGATTCTTCATTTTTCACTGACTTTATCGGTTTTATTGAGCTTGGTGAAATTTTTTCGAGCCGGTGTGTTTCTAGATTGTAGTAAAGGCCGTATGACTGCAGTATGCCCGAAACTATTTCACGCTGATTACGCATGAAATATTCTTGTGCAGCACAATATATTCTTTCATTATAGCAAAAATCTTCTGACGGGCTATTAATAACATATTCTTCGGTGGTCTTTACTGTTTGACTCAAGATCACTTCGCATTTATGGTATCTTTTGTATTCGTTTAACTCATCTTCTATTTTTATAGCGCGTTGCTGTGCTTCGTAAGCGGCATCGCTATATTTTTTTACCAGATCAACCAAAGATTGGGTGGCAAGCGTTGTTGAATCATTCCAAGGATTGGAGGCGTTCGTTGAATTTTCTAAAAGATGGTTAAAACCTAGGAGGGCCATTTTTGAATCATCCGAAGGATTGCTTACTAAATCATCCGAAGGGTAGAAGATGTTATTTGAATCTTCTGGAGGGTCGACGAAATCGGTTGCATAACCTTTCCCCAATAACGCACTACAGAATAAAAAAATGTATAAGGCAACGTTTCCGAATGACATATTTCATTTACAATAGCCTATTGCGATCGATTATCCACACCGAAATTCGAACTACTTAAACTTATCAATGGGTACTCGTGCGTATATAAGGTTACATATATTAGGAATGTAAATGTGAGACTGTACGCCCATCTAACTTTCTACAGTACAGATTCCATCCTCCTCTTATCTGTTTATCACTATACAGATAAATAAGTAGATACCAGACCTTGGCAAGATCATTTACAAAATGATCTAAGATCAGATCAGATCAAAAAATAAAATATGAACTAGATTAAGATCAAGATCATTTTAACACAATGATCTTTGATTTTAAGATCAAAAAAAAGATCAAGATCAGATCATTTCGATTTTTTTCTGTATTCATTGTAATTTAGCTAAAAATGTGATTTTGTTTTTGTTTTTAAGCTTTTATGAACAAATTCATATTTCTCCAATGAGAATGAGTATTTTTATTATTACTTACAAGGGAGGTATCCCAACTCCAAAGTAAAATTTTGAGTCAGAACAAAAAAAAATCAAAAGTATAGGCATAGGTAAGAAGGTAACACATGTTGGAAGCATGAACCGAAGCCAACACATTCTTCATGTTGGTTCGGTAGGTACCTACCTTATTTGATGTATATTCCATTACTTTTTCCATCTCTCGAAAATGTTTCCATTTTACTCAAAAAACCGATTACCTATCTAAGTTAATCACAAACCGAAACTGATTACGTAGGTACTTGCCAAAATTTCCCATTATATTGAAAACCCTGTTAAATGTTAATTACACAAGTCGACACGATTTTTGTGTTTGGGTTCCGACTGCGAAATTTGGGTTGCTTTTATGTATCTAATGAAGTGAAAAATAATTTTTTTGTCCAAAGTTTACTTTGGGGGTGGGGAGCCAAAAATGTGATTTTTCAAGAACAATACACACGGATTCGAGAAAAATTTAAGAAAAATTTGAAAAAAAAATAATTTTTTTGGTCTAATCTTATAGAAAATTTTACGCTGAATCGAATGCTCCGTAGACCTCTATCTCTTTTAGAGAAAAAGTTACGATTAAAACTTTCCTAAATTATGTGAAAAAATCGCATTTTTTTCACCTTGCTCGCGGAAAAGTGAGATTTCTGAGAAATCTAAGCATTCTACGACCATAATGACCATGACAAAAGTTGTAGAGAATTGAATTTCCTATCGAATAGGTGCATTCAGATTTTTCCGAAAGGCGTAGTTTTTGGGATATTCTCGAGTGAAGTTGAGCATTAGTTGAGGCAATTGAGAAAAAAAGAGAAATAGACAGATAATACCTAACTACATATATATATACAGATTTGAGGTTTTGAGATTTTTACCCAAGAATTTTCGAAAGATGAAAAAAAAAATAGAAAGTGATTTGTTTATTCAAGAAATGAAGCCGCTATAATACTGTTAGTGCTTGAGCAAAATTACAAATTAGGGCGAATTTTTATTTTGAAAAATCATACTCTTCTTCGGCATTCGCATACAGGGTACAGATGAGAGGTGAATTCGAAAGAGAAAAAGTGAATAAATTTGGGGGAAAACGCTATATTGCCCGAAAATTTTCAAAAATTCATCAAAAACTGTACGTTAGTACCTATAATTTCTGAAAAACGGATCTTAATCCGGTAAATGGCGACACTGTCCTGTTTTAGAAGGAGGATGGGGGGGGGGGGTGCCCTCATGAAAAAATCAGCTCGAGGGTAACTCCTAGAGGTTAGTCACCTTTCACAATTTCCGCTGTAACACTTTTGACAGCCAAAAATTGCTTCATATTCTCTTTTTTTCTCAATTGCCTCAACTAATGCTCAACTTTACTCGAGAATATCTCAAAAACTACTATTTTCGGAAAAATTTGAATACACCTATCCGATAGGAAATTTAATTCTCTACAACTTTTGTCATAGTCATTATGGACGTAGAACGCTTCAATTTGTCGGAAATCTCACTTTTCGGTGAGCAAGGTGAAAAAAAGTGCAGTTTTTTCACATAATTTAGGAAAGTTTTAGCTGCAACTTTTTTTCTAAAAGAGATGAGGTCTGCGGCTTGCGGAATTCGATTCAGCGAAAAATTTTCTTTAAGATTGGATCAAAAAAATGTTTTTTTCAATTTTTTTCAAATTTTTCTTAAATCAGTGTAGGTATATTGTTTTTGAAAAATCACATTTTTGCCCCCCCCCCCCAAGCAAACTTCGGAAGCCACGAATAAGCATATTGGTGTATTTTGATGTCTAGAATCAGAATTTGGCCATGAGAACTGAAACACAGAACTTTTTTTTTTGTCGACTTGTGTTACTGATGATTATTCATAAATTCCGAATTTTTCAAGAAACCAGCATTATTTTCATACTCATTGCGCGATTGTCAAACTATCGTTCTAAATGAAAATCAGCCTATACAAAATCAGGTACAAAAATTTCTTGACATTCAATGTGTCTGCCAAATAATTAACAAGACAGGTAGGTAAGTACTTTTCCCTCTCCCCATGTTAAATATCACTTTTGTAGCATTTTATCTAGTAGATACTAAATATTTTATTCGGTGTTTCAAGATTTTTTTTATTTTCACATTTTATTATTGAAAAATACAATATTTTTCGTCATAGCGGGAATAAAGTGCTACTTTATTCCCTCTCGCGAATTGCTCGAATACTTAAACTCGCGTTTTATTCCCGCTAAGACGAAAAATATCGTATGCAACTCAAGAATAAAGTGATTTTTGACGAATTTTGAGCTATTTCCCTCGCTTCGCTCGTGAAATAACCCTCAAAATTCGTCGAAAATCACTTTATTCCCTTGTTGCATAAAATACTATTTTGTATAGATATACAGTTTTTAAAATGGAAGTTTTATTCGTTTCCTTTGAACGATACAAAATAAACAGCTACACAATTTCCTCTAAATATAAAACAATTAAAACACACACTCGAGTAAGTACATAAAATAAATCACAGACACTTATACTACTTATGGATTTAAAAAAAAATAGAACTGGAATACCATAGTTCTTTTAACTCTTTATTCATACCTACTTATATTATAGATATGAATAAAGAGTTAGAAGACTTGACAAATACCTATAGGTATCTATAGCTACCTACTTCTGTGTATCAGTTATGACGATGTTGGAGGGTATCCAGGCCAGGGCATCGGGGTGGCTTTATGCGGTGAAATGACAATACAATCGAAAACAAAATTGGGATTGAGACTGGGCTTATCGTCCTCTGAGTCTGAAGGACAGTAATAATAACAATATCGTAGCTTTTTGATTATTAAGAGAATGGGAACAACCAGAAAGATTAAACTTTTTGCAGTTTTTCAGACCGCGCTACTGATAAGCGGCGAGTTCCAACAATATTTTTTTAATTATTTTGCATGAATTGGGCCCATTTCTGCGGGAAAAATCAAGAGAAATTATACCACATCAGCAGTCAGACAATTTGCACCAATCATAAAAAAAAATTGGAGCAAAATGAGAGGATACGACTTCATTTTTGGTTCGAGTTCGGTGCTTTGATCGTATTTTCCGCCGTGGACCCAGTATTTATTCGCGTGAATTGGGACCATTGCTGCAAACGAAATTCGGAAAATCGGTAGTCAAACAATTTGTACTATCAATGGAGACTCATAGAAACAATTAGAGCGAAATCAAATGACGCAAGTTCGTTTTTAGATCATTTTCCGCGTTTTCCGCCTTGGACCCAGTTTAATGTTGGAACACCGTAACAACATACGTCTTATGGACCGTAGCGCGGTCTATGAGTTTTTTTTTAATACAGTATAGGGGGTAACTTCTATGATATTGAGCGAATTATGACAACGAACGAATATTTAAATTTAAAAAAAATGGCTGTTGTTATGCAGGTAATAATGAAACTGCAAAAAAATATTCATGTCATCGAAATCGCTAGAATTGCTTGAAAAAGCACAGAAAGGTACATAGGTAGGGAGTCAAAGAGTGAGGCTTTTGCAATAAAAATCCCGCCAAGTTTTTGATTTTGAAAATTATTGAAAATTACCTACTCAATGATTAATTAAAAATTTTTCAATTTAGTAGGTTCAAGGGAAGAAAGAACACAAAAATTTTCTTTAAAAACACCTTCAAACCCTCAAATGATCAATTTTTTCAACATTTCTACCATCAAAAGGGAACTAGATCTTATCAATGTCTCTTAACTATACGCCTCTCGAATGTTGATAAGAATTATACAAAAATGTAAAAATCGATTAAAAACTAAAAATGACGTCAAAATGTTTTGAAAAATGTGAAAATTGATCAAAATTACTCAAAGTGTGACCGAAATTCGATAAAATATCAAAAAAATTACATATCATCCCTCTATAATGCTAAAAGATCGTAACTCCAAAATTTATCAATTTTTGATTTTTTGCTGACATGGCGACTCCGGGATGTCCTCCATCTGGCCATAACATCATTCCAACCCAAAAGTCAAACAAATTCTTAAAATTAAAAAAAAGATGTTGGCGTAACTCTATAACTATTTCTGAAAATTTTGAAACTTTTTAGTCGTAACTCCATGAAATTGTCCCTCTAATGCTAAAATGTCGTAACTCAAAACTTTACTTTTTACAAGAGAGCTAAAAACTGTAGGTATTACTTATGATTTTTGATTGAATTTTGTGAAGGAAGTGATGATTTTAATAGGTATGATTTTTGTAACGTTTAGAATGAATTTTCAATTATTTTTTTCCGAAATACCGAATTTTAATTTGGCGTAACTTTATAAGTTAATGTGTTTAAATACTTATAAAAAGTCGCAACTCCATTTTAAATATTAAAAATTGGTACCAATTTTGAAAAAAGAATTATTGAATGAAAATTCATCCTAAACGCTGAAAAAACATACCTAGTAAAATCAACACCTCCTCCACGAAATTCAAAAATCTTAAGTAATGTAGTTTTTCAGCTCTCCTGTAAAAAGTAAAGTTTTGGAGTTAGGTAAGTACGACCTTTTAGCATTACGGGGTCGATATTTTGATGTTACATACTTATATAAACTGTTGATAGATATATTTTGAAAATCAGATCGAACCAATAACCGTTAAAAAAAAAACCTCGGTCATCGATTAATTTTTTCCTTAGTTATTTTCACTACTTTGGCCCTAAATTCATGTTTTGGATTTTCTTCTAATGTAGGTACCTATTAAGTATAAATAGAGAAAGAAATTAATGAACATGGGTATAGATGCATCAATAACGGTTAGATTAAATTATTTTCTTGACAAAATTAAATTGAAATGACCGATGACTTCCGTATTAATCATGATGAAGTTGATTTTGGAGGATAGCCGGGCCAAGGCATCGGGATGGCTGTAGACCCCGGACCGAGAATAGATTCGGTGTCGGTGCTGGAGTCTTGAGGAAAAGAAGAAGACGTATTACAGCAACAACAGTATTTTTTTATGGATCGTCGAGCGAGAAATATTTTTATTATCAAAAGTGGGATTAAAATAACCAATCGAACAGCCGATGTTGTGAACCTGTCATCAGAATTATTTGGCATATCAAACTTAATCTGTGGAAAATCGTTTTGATAAGTGTAGACAGACGGGACGTGATTGGTGATGTCTGGTTCTGGATCTAGATGCGACAAATTTACTACAACATTTCCTCCCGCTACTGGACCACAAATCGTTATTCCACTGTTTTTTTGAGAATCTACCCAAGTTGATAGATCAAACGGAGACACATGTATGGCATTCTTATAATTTCTATACGAACTTGAACGACTACGTCGATGCTCTTCAAATATAAGAAATTCGATATCGGCGCTTGAATGTTCAAATTCTGGCGGGCGATAAGCTGCGAAACAGAATGCGATATTATACAAAATGATCAGTTACGAATTATGGTACAAGCATATATGTACTTGGATAATTTTTGATCCGTTGATTTCAGTCTCTTACGGGAGTGCAATGTATCATTTGCAACCCCATGGGAATTTTCAAAGCATTAAGTAAAACATAAAAAAATTTCTTTTTGGGCATTAAAAATCCAATTTTTTCAAAGCGTTGCCCTCGTTTCGCTCGAGCATAATTTAAATCACAATTACCTATATGAACTAGCCCTATTGGCAAGGAATCCGCTTAAAAAAACGCACCGCGTCAAATCTGGACTTTCGTGAAAAAAAACGCGCCTTGTGCGTTTTTTTTTACTTGTTTGGTGGCGTTTTTTACTACTGTTATTTTAGCGTTAATATACTGTTAAAAACGCTATAAAAAACGCCTAAGCGTTTTTTATAGCGCTTTTAACAGTTTGTTGAAGCTGAAATAACAGCAGTAAAAAACGCCATTAAAGAAGTAAAAAAAAACGCCCTATATGCGTTTTTGTTTGCGATAGTCCAGATATAGCGCCCTGCGCTTTTAAAGGCGTTTTTTTTGCCTCTTACGCATGGTTAGTGTGTAATGCTACCTATTATTATCTGTACTATGTATACTTACTCGATCCGTGTTCACTGGTTTAGAGGAGCTCGCCACCACTTCAGGTGGAAGCTTATGTATAAAATGTGATACTTAAACCTAAGTGTCAGCGAAATTTTTTTTTCTCAATTTTGATGAAATCAAGGAAATTTTTTGTTTATTGTTATTGAATAGGAAAAATAAAATTTTAGGGCACATTTAGAGGTTTCATATTTTACTCCTTAGGGGCTGGAAACTTGAAATTCACCATAAATTTAAGAAGAAATGAAAAATAAATTTTGGAAAAATGAAGACTATCTTTTTTTTTTCAAAGGAATACATGAAATTCTATATTTTTCAAGGGTGTACTTATGATTTGAATTTGACAATATGAAAGAATTTGAAATTTTCTGGAGTAATAATACATCAAAATCTGTATTTTTGAGGGGAGGGAGTGAAAAATGAATTTGGTACTTAGTTTCTCTTACGTGGGAGGTATCCCAACTTCAAATAAAAATAAATCAAAATTCAACCATAAACAAATTTGTATCTAAAATTTCAGATGCTGGAGTTCATTTCTTGAATTTTACAATTTTTTTAAAATTTCAAAATTTTACCTCATTGCTCTGTGAAGTGTGAAAATGTAATAAATATAATCAACGAAAAAATGTGAAATTTAGTTGTTATATCTATTAGGATGGGTCGAAAAACCAAAAATTTTGATTTTTGAAAAGTTACCCAGGCAAAAGCTGTTAGCTGGATAGACTAGAAAAATGAAATAAAAAATTTCAAAATCGATTCGTATCTTCCGATCGCGCAAGAGCCTTTAATTCTTCGAAAATTGTCAAAAATTCAACATCTTCAGAAATTTTGAAAAACTTATAAAAAAATCAAATTCATTAAAATCAATTTTCGAGCATATTTAGGACCTATTTAGAGCAAAATGTACAACTTTTTTGAAAAAATCCATGTTTTATAGTTTTTTTTTAATTTCTCATATTTCTTCACCTCTGAAAAAAAATTGAAAAGTTATAAAACACTGATTTTTTCAAAAGAAATGTGTTTTTTTGGTCTATATAGTCACTACAGAAGCTCTAAAATTAATTTTAGTCAATTTTAAATTTTTTCGACATTCTCGAAATTTTGAATTTTTGGAAATTTTTGAAGAATTGAAGGCTCTTGCGCGATCGGAAGATATGAATCGATTTTGAAATTCTTCATTTAATTTTTCAGTCTATCCAGCCAACAACTTTGGCGGGGGTAACTTTTCAAAAATCAAAATTTTTGGTTTTTTTCGGCCCACCCTAATATCTATGCCCTGTTTCCGACCTCCCAAATCAAATGGATGCGGTTTTAAGAAGTTATGAAGGTTCCAAGAAATGTTGGAATTTCCCAGTGCTGGAGGAAAGCTAGTAAAAATGGTCTACCTACATGAATTTCAGAACATACCTACGAGATCACGGATAATCAAAATTGGTGACCTATTTGATCGATTTTACAGCAGAATTTTCTGAAATTCTCTGCTTTGAGTTCTTTATAGGTATTTTTGGTAGAAAATTTTTCTGGAAAAAATTCAATTTTCAATTTTTTAGCCAAGAACACAAATTTGCGAATTTGGAAAATCATTCTTAAATCGAATAGGTCAACGATATTGGTTATTCACGATTACTTATAGGTGCTGATGTCTACATATGGACCATTTTTATAGACTTTTTTCATTGATAAGATCATATTTTTCATATTTTGCAGGGCAATGAGGTGATTTTGAAATTTCAAAAATTTAAGAATAGAACTTCAACAGCTGGAATTAGGATGAAGTATATAGGGGTTTTTATGACATAGGTACTTTCAATTTATTTTTATTTGGACTCAAAATTTTACTTTGAGTTGGGATACCTGTCTTATAAGGGATGAATGATTGGGTAGAGAGGTTTAAAACTTCATAAAATTTCAGAACATTCAAAAAACATTAAAGTTTCTTTTCTAACAGTGTGTAAAACAATTTAAAAATTTTTTGTTGCACTGAATTTTAAGCGTTTTTTTGGGCGTTTTTTAAAGCGTCTGCGACTTTCAGAGCGCTTTTTAAGGCGTCTGCGACTTTTAGAGCGTTTTTTATGGCGCAGTGCGTTTTTTATAGCGTTTTTTAACCCTTTCGCTCCCGTCAAAAATTTCAATGGGGTACCCCACAGACCAACTTTTTTTTTTGCATTTTTGGGTCAGTTGGGGTGTGCATAGATGGTACAATGTGTTGTATGGCCGAAATAATGCTCCAGCCCCCGTTTTAACCCCCTGTCACAACATGTGTGACGGCAGACTACCAACGCCCAACAAGGTGTCACATATTTTTTCTTTTGATATTTTTACACGAAATTCATCATAATTAGTTATAATTTATTCAAGTTTTATTCCAAATTTCATCTAAAAGCATGTTGTTTTGTTTACACTTGGTCATCATCATCATCGCCACTTGATGCTAAATTACAAAAAAAAAAAATTTATTCAAATTTTATTCCAAATTTCATCAAAAAGCATATTTTTTTGTTTACAAGTGATTATTTTATCAATTGGAGCTCCAAAAAGTGCAACCACAACGCAAAAAAAAACAAAAATTCTCAAGAAAAAAAAATTATTTAAAAAAAGTTTTCATTTTACCAAATTTTCGTGTATGTTGGTAACACTGCGCGAGCCCAACCCCGAAGTTGGTTCTTTGGGGTGTTGGTAGCCTACCACCAAAGTTTTCAAAGCGTTTGCACAGACCGCCGCAGATAAATCGTACATAAGAATCAACTAGTTCACTGTCACACATGGTGTGACGGCGGTCTTACTACGGGCTGAGCTGCCGTCACATATGCTGTGACGACGGGAGCGAAAGGGTTAAAGCTTCTGCGACTTTTATAGTGTTTTTTATGGCGTTGTGCGTTTTTTATAGCGGTTTCCTTGCCAATAGGGAGGTATGTATTTCAGGCGACAGTGCGAAAGAAGGTTCCCTTTTACCCTTCCACCTAAAATCCGCCCAAGATTCCAATACCCATTTTGCACCCTACCAAAAAAAAGGCTTTCGACGCCACTGCCCAATTAAGTAGTCAAGTTATGCATTTTGATGAATGAAAATAGAACACAAATTCAAAAATTGAAAGTGGATTTAAAAATACTCACGTATTATCACTTGACGGTAATAATCATCGCGTCGAGGATAGACAATCAAATCGTTAGTATTAACCTAGAAACAAAAAAAACATCGAATACTAGTCATTTACAACGCATTAGAAGCCGAGTTTTCGTTTCGAGACTTCAAATACCTACCCTTTTTTTTTTTCATTTACAAGGAAGTTGAAAAGGCCTTAATTCGCGAATTTGAGATGTTTTTTTATTTTTACTAAATTTAAATTGCTCGTCGTTCAAATAGGTACCTACCTACCACAAAACCTCAAGTAAAATTTTTTTGGTTGCTGGGAACAATTTTCGAAAAGATTTTTTCAAAAATTTCCAATGGCAGTGCTAGCAACTTAATTTTGAATACTTAACGGAATTTTAAAATAACGTTTTTGATGGAAGGGAGAGGTAGAAAATTAAAAAAAAAATTACACAACTTTTTCCTTTAGAGTAAAAATTTCAGATCATGGGTATGTCCAACTATACTTACTTTAGAGATGACGCTTTGAACAGGTTAAGTTTTTACCCTAATGAAAAAACTGCATTAATTTTTCTTTTCTATTTTTGAAAATATTTTCCTATTTTCAAAAACATACCCTATTTTTTTGTCAACAATACTAATTTGAACTCTTAATTTATAACATTTTTAAAATCAGATTTGGCAACATTTAAAAAAAATTCGCAAGTTTTGCAAAATTATTGTTCAACAAAAAGGACAAATTGAAATAAACGTGAAAAAAAATTATTTGAAAAATTTGAGTGTGACTCGGAAAAAAATGAAAATATTTTTAAAAATGAGAAAATAATTGCAAAAGTTTTTAAAAATGTTGAGAATAAAAAAATTAATGTAAGTACTCGTACCTATGTACTTACTCGTACATTTTAAAAAATTAGCAGAAATTCGATTTTTCGTTTTTAAAAGTCTAATAAAATTTCATTGTATTTCTTGGTCAATTTACAATTTTTGTTTTCAACTCCAACAGAATGTCAATATTTCAGCGTTCATCCAAATTATTTCGAAGTTTTTTCAAGTCTAACAAAGTGTCAATAGATACCTAAACCTATGTCAATAGTGAGCGCGTAACCTTACACAATATCGTTACACTTTTCAAAATTTAACCCCCAGTCTTAATATCCATGTCAAAAAAAATCAAAATTAATCAATAATCGTTTTTTGTTTGTTTTTATTCTTCCTTCCATCATCTGGGTTCAAATTTCAAGGTCTATCAGCTCATTCTATTCTTAGATTAATTAATAGTTATATCATTTATGTATTGATAGGAAGCCAAAAATTGTGCGACATATCCAAAAATCAGTATTATAAATTTCCGAATGAATGAAGAGGGGAGAAAACCGAGGTTATCACGTTAGAGCTCGCTCAATATGTAGCATGCATAGATAGTTGTACTTACAGTTATGTTTGACTCCATTAGGATCAATCTCTTGGCAGTACGATCAACCGCGGTCACTAAATACTGTGGAACAATCGAATGAATCAGAAAATCAGATATTTACTTATACTTTAAGCAGGTGAATTTGACTACGTAGTACGTACCCATTACCTATAACGATAACCTATGGAATGATTCCGTGCCCCCAGTGCAATAACATTACGTAAAAACTCGAAAAAATTACCCTTTTTTTTTAGAAACATACCTACTTATTTGAGGTCAATTTTTATTTTACACTTCAAATACATAAAAAAGTTCATTTTTTCTGAGATTTGGTTTTATTGCACTACATATGCGACTTACATACATATAGGTACAGTGGTACCTATATAATATCGTACCTACCGTTTTATCTGAACTGGGCGATTTGTCCTGCAGCAAACTAACAGCTATTTGGAGAATTTCATCCGGTCTCCGAAAGGTGGCTTTACTGTTGCATTTACGAGTACCATCGATGAGAAATACTCCGTCGTCATATTTCAGAGAGTAAACTTGTAAATTACCAATTTTGCATCCTTCAGGTAATTTTCCCACTGGAGCTTGAAGACACGCAGAATGAGCTCCGACCACGCAGCAGAATAATGAAACGAGAAAAAAGTTACTCATTCTCGGAAGCTGAAATATTACACCGTAAAGATTTCACTTATATTTACAAATATCTACTTAGGTACGATGGAAATTTCAGCGATTTAACGTGAATAAAACACTTGCGCGGATAAACTCGAGTAGCGAGAAGAAAAAATGTTACAGAAACGAGAAAAAAAAATACATCTTTATCTAATATTAGATAGACAACTACTGATGTGAATATGAAATTAGCTATTCGTATCATTTTATACCAGTTTTGTCCTTGATAATTTCTTTTTTCGTACCTATTTACTTGTTCATCGTTTGAAACCGGCGAAAAATTCGCGGTATCAGAACATTAAATACGAAGTGAATCATAGGTTCGGGCACGGGTTTAATATGTATCAGTTTCTTCTCTGTGTAGGTATGACGCGTCATACTTTACTTGTATACTGCGTCTTTTTCAATTAGGTAGGTATTTTTTTGTAAAATTTTTTGAATTAAAGCCTATTTTAACTGGCGCGCGATGGCGGCGGGACGGGAAGGCTCCAGAAATGAACCTCTTTCACCAAGAATTGTAATCTACTAAAAATGACGATGATCAACCTTCAGACAATTCGTCAGCCTAAACTGCTCAACCGATTTCGGTCATAATCATCCCAGTTCTCGATTTATTTTTTTATCTAGAAATGTTGTAATTCAACAGTCAATTTTAACAAAATTTTCTTTTCATTTGAATTATTATTGTTGATGTTTTTGTTTTGTCGTTAGCAATCGTAAATCAAAGATCAAATTTTCAAAATTTACATACTTTACCTCAATCGGTCATTGAGTAAAATAATTGCTCAAATGGTGCTAGTATAAAGGGTTTATTTGAGCTGCTGGATAGGAATTTTGCATTGGCTTTTCGATTCGGCCATTTCTTCTGTTCAATTTTGATAAAAATTTGAAAAAGTTGAAAAAAAAGCGCTCTAAAAAATACTTTTTGGTGTGCATTTTTACTGATTCCCATGCTGACTAAATCTTCTTTACTAATTTCGTAAATCAGTTGCGAGTTGTTTGTGTCGTATCCATGTTCTTTTAAAGTTGTAGCAAACAACTCAACAAGGGAAGATGGAATATTAAATTTCCTATTTAGCCCAGGAATTATAGCAAAATTTTTACGCGAACCTCGGAATCGTTGGGGGAAAGCTGAATTTTACATTATTTGTACATAACAGCCTACCAAACATACTCCTAAAAGTTGCACCCCCCAACTCGCCGGCTACCCCCGCAAGAGGTCAATAACCTTTGCGAATATACGTTTTTTGACTGTAGCGCTGAAAGGAAGGGTCGGAGGGGAAAAAGTGGTGAAATAAAAAATGTTCTACGTGAAATTTCCTACAAACTTTACCGGTTCAGTTGTTCTCAAAATTGCAACATTCGACTTACAGTGGGGGTTAAACTTTTTCAACTTGGAAAAAAAATGTTGAAAAAATTAATTTTTTTTTGTAATTTGAAGTTAGGAGGGGCTCAAAAATATATTGTCAAAAGTTGCATCCGGCAACTTGTGAGCCACCCCCGTATGAGGTCAATAACCCCTGCGGATTACGTTTTTTGACTGTAGCGCCAAAAGGAAGGGTCGGAAAGGGAAAAGTGGTGAAATAAAAAATGTTGTACGTGAAATTTCCTACAAACTTGACCGGTTCAGTTGTTCTCAAAATTGCGACATTCGACTTACAGTGGGGGTTAAACTTTTTCAACTTTGAAAAAATTTGAAAAAATTGATAATTTCTCGTGTAATTTTACATTAGAATGGGCTCAAAAATATACTGTCAAAAGTTGCACCCGGCAATTACACGAGAAATTATCTATTTTTTCAAGTTTTTTCAAAGTTGAAAAAGTTAAACCCCCACTGTAAGTGTAATGTCGCAATTTTGAGAACAACTGAATTGGTCAAGTTTGTAGGAAATTTTACGTAGAAAAATTTTTATTTCACCATTTTCCCTCTCTGACCCTTCCATTTGGCGCTACAGTCAAAAAACGTATATCCTCAAAGGTTATTGACCTCATACGGGGGAGGCTCGTAAGTTGCGGGGTGCAACTTTTTGACAGTATATTTTTGAGCCCATTCTAATGTAAAATTACACGAGAAATTATCAATTTTTTCAAATTTTTTCAAAGTTGAAAAAGTTTAACCCCCACTGTAAGTCGAATGTCGCAATTTTGAGAACAACTGAACCGGTCAAGTTTGTAGGAAATTTCACGTACAACATTTTTATTTCACCACTTTTCCCTTTCCGACCCTTCCTTTTGGCGCTACAGTCAAAAAACGTAATCCGCAGGGGTTATTGACCTCATTACGGGGGTGGCTCACAAGTTGCCGGATGCAACTTTGACAATATATTTTTGAGCCCCTCCTAACTTCAAATTACAAAAAAAAATTAATTTTTTCAACATTTTTTTCCAAGTTGAAAAAGTTTAACCCCCACTGTAAGTCGAATGTTGCAATTTTGAGAACAACTGAACCGGTAAAGTTTGTAGGAAATTTCACGTAGAACATTTTTTATTTCACCACTTTTTCCCCTCCGACCCTTCCTTTCAGCGCTACAGTCAAAAAACGTATATTCGCAAAGGTTATTGACCTCTTGCGGGGGTAGCCGGCGAGTTGGGGGGTGCAACTTTTAGGAGTATGTTTGGTAGGCTGTTATGTACAAATAATGTAAAATTCAGCTTTCCCCCAACGATTCCGAGGTTCGCGTAAAAATTTTGCTATAATTCCTGGGCTAATTAGCGAAAAAATTTCTTAAAAGCGCTGAAAATTACAAAAATGGGGAAATGATTCATCTATACTAGAATACAAAATATCTACGAGCCTAAGAAGAGAATTAGGTACGTGTATGTACAGTAAGCCCTTTTTTCACAAGGAAACAAGGAAACACTAGTCAAAGTTGATCAACTTACTTAACTTTGTATCCTGCACTGGTTTATTGCTACCTGGTTTTTGATTCATTTTAATGCGTTTGATGACCTAAATTCAAAAATTAAATGAAAAATCTAATATTCAAAAGAAAAAATCGGAATCGGTCGTTTACTTTTATCAGTTTGTTGTCGGTGTTTCTATTTTGATTGAATATCCACGCGCCAAAAGCGGCGTCACTAATTGCGATTGCCGGGGGACTCCGTCGGCAGTGCCAAGAGGATAGAGATTGGGAAGTCATGCAAATTGCCTATACCCCTGCGCCTTTGGGCTGGGGCGAAACAAACAGGAAGAGGAAATCCATTGCTCAAGATGACGTCAGATAAACTCAGACGATTTCAGTGGTTGCGATGTGCATTTGTTCCGACCCAGCCCAAAGGCGCAGGGTATGGACGCAGGCAATTTGCATGAATTCTCAATCTCTATCGGATAATTTGGAAGATTCAAAATGGTAACACTGCACCACGCAAGATACGCAAGATAAAAAACAACAAAAACTGATAAAAATAAATGACACTTTTTCTTTCAAATTCTCGATTTCTCATTTAATTTTTGGAATTTTTATTAATCGATGCGTTAAAAATTACGATAATTTGTACAGCTTCGTTAACGATACTTTCACGTTTGTAAGTTATCAGGGTATAATTTTTCAATCATATTGTAGTAACTAAATAATAAAAAAAAGGTTTTGAATTACGTTTCAAATTATCGTTTAAATTTATTGAAATTATCAAAAGGCCAGAATGGATGCAGAAAAAGGTGAGTTTATTAACTTGACTATAGTTTCTTTTTTAACTTAGCAAAGAAGTGAGTTTATTCAATACTACCATTGTATTGAATTAATGTAAATGTAATACTATACGTAATTGTCTTCGTCAGCTCTTAGTTATTTTATATTCTGGTATAAGTGAATTGTTCTTTTATTTTTTGGAAATTTTAGGCAAATTAAAGGAATTGTTTATCAAATATGAAATGGAAGAAGAACTCGCCAACCAAATTTCAACCATTCTAACAGATCATGCGTATAGCACGGAAGATTTGGATTTATTATGTGAAATTGAACTGGATGATTTAGTTTACATGGGGATTATACGAAATGTCGACCAAAAAATTATTTTGAAAACGTTGAAGAAGGTAAAGATTATTGCAATAAATCTAATCGCATTTATATGTCACTAAATTTTTGTACTTTGTTTCATTTGTACGCAAGATTGCTGCCGGTAATTCTATTTCGCTAGTTTCGAATGAAGTAATTGACGTAAGTAAATAATTAGTTATGTGTCTTTTTAAAAATAGCCACGAATGTGTATCAGTATTGTTTGATAAATGGTGAATCTTTTTTTTTCAGAATAAATGGTTGTGTACAGAGTTGGGCAAAATCAGTGAGCAACTCCAAATGGTGAATAAATCACTCTTGGATATACAAACAAAAACGAATGTAAGTTCGAATAGGTTTTTTCAATATCACCGTTAGTATGCTATATTTTATAATTATTATTGAATTTTCTTTCCTTCCAGAAAGAAAGAGCTGAATTTAGAACGATTTTTTCTGATTTATCAGTTCTATGTCTGAGAGAAGAAACTCCAGTCGATCTGACTGAGAGACACGATCATGAACGATCTTCTATGGCTCCATTCAACCAGGGAGACGATTACGAAGGAAATTGTTTGGGAAGTTTGGAATCTTTGGACAAAGCAGCTAGCAAACGTGGAAATGCGAAGATAAATGCAGTCAATGAAGATACAGAGGAGAAGAAACGAAAGATACAATAGGTTCCTGAATCGATTCGCAACCAGATGAAGTGTTATCTTCGTCGATTGTAAAATCTGTATAATATGTAAGGTTACAAAAATGTTCGGTTATAATATAAAAAGCTATTTCTATTCAAAATGTTTTTTATTTCACCTTTTCCATTAACGCATCTTTGTGTGAATTTGACCAAACATGGAACGAAGAGTAAGAGTGGGAGAGAACTAAAAGCGAGAGTATGAAAATATGAATTTGAACTATTTGAACTTTGCAGAAACAAAAAAAAGAGTGTGAATACTCGAGAGTTTAGAAACAATGGAATGCTGAAGGAGAACGTCATGCCTCAGAAGCATGAAATTAGTGGGAAAATGTGAAGAAATTTCCTTTCAATTAACCAAATTTAAACAGCCTCACAAAACATCGAAAATATTGGCACGCATCTAAATAACAAATAACTTTATTCAAATATCAAACACTGAAATTATGTAGTATTTATGTTGATAGAAACACTGATTACATCTTAATCGAAAGGATATCATCAAACGAGTACCCAGTGTTCATAAAAACAGCAGCCAAATTTCCGCAATCAAATTATGTTTGCGCAAAACGAGGGGAATATTGACTCATACCAAGGCGAACAATCATCAAATTACTTTTCGTAAGGGCGACTGAAAAAAAAAAAAAAATACTGTAGGGGAAAATAGTTCAATTTTCTCTCACTATTATCGAACTTTCGAGTACCACTCACCTGCAATAATAATCATGGCACATACATCGACTCTCATAACTATACGATAGGAACTTCGCCATCCATAATTTTCAATTTCGGATATAAAAATAAATTAGATTTGAAATTATCGATGTCTTTGACGTAATACGAGCTCAGATTCTTTTCTCCTTCTAAGAATTGAAAATCAAAAACTTGGTCTTCCATTGAACCCTCGCTAGGCTGAGAATCGTCAGATTTGTTGCCAATCAGTTGAATCGAAAGCCTTCTATTTCGATCACTACCTTTTGCCATAATCGATGCCAGCATAGTTTTCACATCGTTAAGGGATATTTTACGAAGACAATCGATTTCTTTGCGTCGTCTATCGAATATATAATCTTCGGAAATAATTTCGGGTAAATTATAATCGACTTCTTCGCTTAGATGATCAAACGCTACGGTTTTAGCTTTGATCAAAGCTTCGCGTTCTTTATCAAACTCTTCGCTTTTGTAATCGGTCAACGAGTGTGAAAAAATCTTCTAAAAAATTTAGAAATTCGTTTTCTTCGACGTAGGATGTTTGGAATTTCGAAGTACTCGAGTAGACCCGTTATAAACGAATCCGATAACGCGCAGTTATTCTTCAATGAAACAAAATACGTCGTATCCGAGCTGTTCTTGCGTTATCAATACATTAAAATACCTTCTCCTTCATTTAATTTGACTAATAATTGTAATTTGGCGCTCTGCAATTATGTTCGCCTCGCCCCCCACTGGAAAAAATAATTCACCGTTGCAGAATTACGATCCATTTTATCTGAATGTTTTCAACAGCAGGCACCCGTGACAACCGTGGAATGCGCCTGATACGTACGCTAGGTAATTTTCACGATCGGACTGGTTTCGAATTGAAAACTGCACGGAGTTTGAGACAAACTTCGATGGCTTTTTCTTTGGAGATATTTCCTTGAACTAAGTATTTCACGAACGAGTGCGTCAAGAAAGCCTCGATGAAAGCGAGAAATTCGTTGGATTGTATTTGAGGCAGAACGCTGTATTTTTGGCTCGTATTGAAAAACGGTTCTCTCAACAGAGTCGAACATAACTCATCCACGATGTGGCTTTGTTTCAGCAGCGTTGTTCGATAGCTTTTCTTCATCTCTATTTTCAACGTGTTGAATACGTCGATGTTGAAATGCTTGGAGAAATTTTTCATGTGATCGATGATAGTTTCTAGGAAGGTGGGTAGTTTATGACTAAATCCGCTCACTTTCAGTAGAATACCATTTCTGCTGGATACTTTGAACGAATAATATAACTGAGCTAGGCTGGCTTGGTATGCATTTTCCATTAGCGTATAAATAATCATGCTGACGAACAGATCCATCATTACGGGCGATGAACTCGTTGTCACGGTGGTCGGCGATGCAAAATGTAAACTGATACTGGCCATTGGTAATTTGAACGTTGTATCTAATTTATACCAAACTTCGACGAACTGATTACTTTCTATTTTAACCGGATATTCGATTTCGCCACCGGTCGGTAAAATGATTTGAAAATCACTGGAAATGAATGGATTTTCACTGGGTAGTTTAAATTCTGGATACGGTTTTACGTTCTGCCAAGTGGTCAGTTGTTCTTGGGTGATCGGTACTGATCCGTATTTAGTTCCGAACTAGGGTTCGACTTGATCGAGGATCACAGAATTGTTGAATTCTTTAGCCTGCACCATTATGTTGACAGTCTCGGGAGTAATGTATTTTAAAAGATCGGTTATTTCTTGAGGTTTGTATTCGAAATACAATGAAGTCCGGTCCGGTGAGGAAATCTTTCGAAGGATACTGGTGCATGTTTTCGACGACAGTTTCGACGAACGAGGCTGGATCTTGTTCTTCTTGAAATTGGAATTCTAAATCTGCGAGCGTTTTTACTTCGTCGTACAATCTACGCTGCGGTAACGATGCTTGGACTAGTTTCAGATAACTAAATGTCGCTGCGATTACATCATTTATATGAGCAAACCCGTCTTCGGAGAGGGAAATGGTCACACCAAATAGCGAATACAATGAATTACTGTGTTCTGAACTATTGCTTATGCCGCCGGTTAATCCTAAAGCCCATAGTTTATTCTTCAGATAGGATAATAAGCTTCCTTCGCCTTCGTGAGCTACCAGCCAACTAATCAGGTCGTCAGATTTGCTACGATAGAGAGGTTCGACCGGTGGCATTTGCCATGTTAGGATAACATTCGTTACGTTTTTTACGGCAGTTACGTAATAAATTCGATGAAATTTCTCTCGAATAAATAATGGTTTGGTGATGTTGTACGTGGGTCGAGGCACTTGATGATTTGGTACGCTGGAGAAACATTCGTAAGCGTAATTTTCCAACACATCGATTGGTAATTTGGCTATAATAGCGACGGTCATCAAATTGGCCGAATAATACTGTTGATGGAATGACCTTAATGATTCGTACAGCTCATCTTCGGGCACACTATCTTTCAAAGTTTTGGCATTACCCCAGGCGAATTTACTGCCTGGATTTTCCTCCGAAGCCAAAGTACCGAGCAACTGGTTTACTCGAGGTGAATCTGACGATAGGGCATGATTGAACTCCGAATCGACGGCTTCTCGTTCGCGAACCATAGAATCTTTCTTCAACAACGGTGAAATGAAGAAATGAGAAAACATATCCATCGCTTTGAATAAATACCGTACGTTGCATTCGAAATAAAATGTCGTATGTTCGCCTGAGGTAGCCGCATTAGTCATGCCGCCGTGTTTCAGTACAAAATCATCGAATTCGTTTTCGATCAGGTACTTTTCACTTCCCATAAATACCATGTGTTCTAAAAAATGCGCCAAACCGGGAATCTTATCCGGTTCGCTGAAGCTACCCACGTTGATAGAGAGGGCACAAGCGGCAAATCTGTCGCTTTTGACGTTTTCCGAAGCTGGACCATCGTCGGACGCCGCATCGTCGTCATCTTTTTCATCCTCATCGCCGGATTCACTTTGAGACGTACCGCTACAGCTTGACGAATCGGATATGCATCGTAGAAATCTTCACTGTGGTACAGTTCAGGTCCGTCTGACACCAGTAAGGTTGTGAGGTTGTTGGGAAGTCGAATCACTTTGTAGTTTTTCTTATCACTGGGTGATTTATCCGGTGATGGCAGTACTGTCGATTTACCACCTGCAGAAGACTTTTCGATAATATCACGTTTCAATTTCTTCATGATAGTTGATGAATCAAGAATTACTGTGACGAATAAACGAAAATAATAACTGTACCGATTTTTCTCTTATCAAGATGAGGTGTTACAGGAGTGATAACTGTACCGATTTTTCTCTTATCAAGATGAGGTGTTACAGGAGTGATAATATGAGTCCGCGGATTTTGCCGGCAACCAGTACGAAAATTTACGAATGGGACTGGGTGCGAAGCCCTTCGCACCCAGTCCCAATTTTCGTCTTATGGACTGTAGCGCGGTCTATGTTAATATGATCTAAGTTGAACATAAATTACAGTGTTGCCATAGTGTTGCATAATAAAAATCACGCGTAAAAGAAATACACGTTAATTAAGTTGCCTATTCGGTTTGCCGTAAATACGAAGTTCTTCACAATAATAATAACCTGTTTAAAACTACTGGGTGACCTGAAAATACCAGTACTCTAAAATTGCTTCGTAAAAAAATAATAATGCCCAACGAATAATGAAATCCCATATTTTGACTCTCCGTTTCCTTCAAAAAAATATATGAACTCGTCTTTCATTAATTTATTACAAATCAATCAAATCATTGAAAAATTTTAGACTTCTTTCAATTTTTGTAGAGTTTTGGATAAGGATCAAAAATCATTGAATGCTGTTGACTAGGTTGACTAATCAAAAATTTAAAGAGGCAAGAAATTACAAAAAATCAAGTTTTCGTGAAATAAGCAACACTGCTCCTCCCACTCAACTCTTTCCAGATATTTTGAGTACAACGGCTCAACTCTTTCCAGATATTTTGAGTACAACGTTGGGGTTGTCCCTGGCCGACCTACATGTAATGTGGACAACCCTCTGTTTAGATCAACACAAGACAATGTGGAGCGATTCCTCTCTAAATTACAAAAAAAAAAACACGTTGAGTTCCGGATTTCGGAACTTCTGAGTCACCCTGTACATAATTTACGTTGATCAACCGAAAACAAATCCAATACAATTCAAATCACCACAAAACCGATATTTCAATCAAAATCCTTCTCACAGAATAAAAAAATAAACCCAAACTCGGACAATTTTATATGTTTTATTACGCTAAAAGGAAGCAACAATAACAAGAAGATTGATTATTTAATATATACATTTAAATTAAAATTTGCACTCTTTCATGATGAGCTCTTAATAGCGATAGTGGTGTAATATAAGTATATAACATTTAAACGTTAACTTTTTTCTGATTATGTAATTCACAACGATAGCGTTAAAATCAATAAACTTACAAATAAGTAGGACTAGCTCTATATTGATCTACCTTACCATAAAAAAATGACTAGCATGTGTTAAACAAAACGCGCGTATCAAGAGCTAGCCCTAAAATTTCTTTCACAATTACGCGAAATCAAAATGAAAAAAAATGGAAAAGAAAAATATCATCAATACATCTAAATATTATCAAATAAAGGAATGTTATACGCGACAAAAAAAAACAATTAAAACAAAAGAAGGACACAACGTTGTTTGAATTTTAAAATAAAAAATATTCATTTTTTTAAATATAATATTTAATACAAAAAATCCTCGTCGTTGGTTATAATACGAATGATAGTTAATTCGTCATTTTTGTTTTTTTTCTCCTTCTCTCGTTCACAATTGTGTGCTTCGTACAAAACGATAAGGCCCC
>JAVBJF010000849.1:0-36281 GCA_033439095.1 Pseudococcus viburni | reverse complement strand
GATAAATTTGATGACCCAAAACAAAAAGCCTGATCAGTAAATGTAAAAATATCTAAAAACTAAAAAACTCACAAGCGTTTTTTTTTATAAACGATCTTTCGCCAAATTTTTTATTTCTTGCCCGTATCTTTTTTAATAAAAACAAAAAAAAAAATTGAAACATTGATCAACTTTTTTTTGAAAATTTCAATTATCAAAACCCGATCCCTTTTTCAGTAAAATTTTACGTTCATGGGGCTTTTTGAACATGACGCCCAAAATACCCCTTTTCGGGGGAAACAGCATTCCACAGTAGTAACATTCCCTACGAATGAAAAAAGAATATGATTGAGATACGGGAACTCGTTTAAAAACGTATGCCCAAAATTTTGTAAACCACAAATAAAAGTTTGGGTTTCATCGAGAGGGGAAAAAACTCATTTCTTTTAAGCTCTTTTTCGGCAAAAAAGTTTTTTACAGATTTGCAAACCTAAATGTTGAAACAGTTTATAAAAGATCATTTTTATTTGGGCTGTAATGATTACAAGTACAAGCCCATTTTAAAAAGCGGGGTCTTTTTCCTTTTGTTGCCGGTTTTTTTAGATGCGACGTAAGCTCGAGATTGGGGAAAAAGTGGCCCACAGAGGGAAAAACCAGACATCAAAACCTTTTTAGTCCCCCTTATGAAAAAAAGCCCTTTTTTTAAAATGGAAAATTTTCAAAAGTAAAAATCAGGGGGAAAAATTCTAGGGATCTTAACCATACCCCCACCTATCCAAAACCCCATTTTAAATAGTTTTCCCACGTTCCCCCTAAAATTAAATTTTCAAACTTGGAAGGGTTGGGGAAATTATGAATAATTGGGGGAACCCCAACAATTTGTTCAAAATTTAATCCCCGAATAAATTGGAAATTAGGGGAAAAATTAAAAATAAAACCCCCTACAACTAAAAATGGACGGGCTTCTGTTTTCAAGAAGTACTTCGGAAATGGGTCCCCCCCGGCATCAATTTTTTTTCCCCCCCCCCGGGGTATTAAAACGAAAAGGGGGACGAACAGTTTTTTTTCAACCCCTTTTTTTTCTTAAATTTTTCTAACTCAAATTTTTTTTTTTAAAATTTTCCAACTCCAAATTTTTTTCTTAAAATTTTTTCCCAAACCCCTTTTTTCTCTCTAAAATTTTCCCCACCTAAAAAATTTTCTCCAATTTCTTAAAAATTCTTCCAAATAAATTTTTTTTTTTTTATTGGACAATTTTTTAAAATTTTTTTATCAATATCATGTAAGGGCCCCGGAAAATTTTTGGGGAAAATAACTCAACAATCACTTTCCATCATGGTTTCCCCCCTTTGGGCCTAACCCCTTTTTTATTTTTAGAGAAAATTTTGGGAAAAAAAATTTTTGGGAGTTGTAAAAATTTGAAGAAAAAATTTTGAGTTAAAAATTTGAAGAAAAAAATTTGAGTCGAGAAAATTAGGAAAAAAAATTGGGGTTAAAAAAAAATTGAAGAAAAAATTTCGATTTTGAAAAAAAAATTTTCGAGAAAATTTTTAGAAGAAAAAAATTTGATTTGGAAAATTTGGGAAAAAAAAAAAATTTGGGGTTGGGGAAAATTAGAAGAAAAAATTTTTGAGTGTAAAAATTTGAAGAAAAAAAAATTTGATTTTGGGAGAAAATTAGAAGAAAAAAATTTAAGAGGTGAAAATTTGAAAAAAAAAAATTTAAAGGGGGTTTGAGAAAAAAAAAATTTTTCGTGGTTTATACTAAGAACTTGGGAAAAAAAAAATGTTTTTTCCGGCCCCCACCTTTTTCCAACAGTACTTCAATGAAAACAGAAGTCGTGACAAAAGATAATGTTTTTTTTGATTTTTTTTAAAACGGGGGGGAATTTTGGGGGGGGATACACAAAAACGTTTTGCGCCCCTTTTTTGAGTCCCAAAAACAAGATTTTTAAATACACTGCTTTTTCCGCCTACAATGAATCAGAAAAACCCCAAAAAGGGAACACAAAAAGGGTAGAGGTAGGGTTATGCTTTGGGTGACGTCACTCGGAAAAAAAAAGGGGGCAAAAAGGGTAGGAAAACCCGGTTCTTTCGGGGGGGGTGGGGAAATGGAAAACCTTTATAAAAAATAAAGGTTTTGGGGTTTTGGGAAAAAGGTTTTTCTTTTGGAAAAAAAAAAGGTTTTAAGGGGGTTCAAAGGGTTTTTTTCAATTTTTAGAAAAAAGGGTTTTGGGGGTTCTTGGTTACTGGTTCCCCGGGAAGGGGGAAAAGGGTTTTCCTTTTTAAAAGGTTTCCCGGGGGTTTGGGGTTTTTGGGGGTTTTTTTAAAAAAAAAAAAATTTCTCTTTTTGTTTTGGGGGTCTTTGGGGCCAAAAAATTTATTGTTTTTCCCATTGGGTTTGTAAAACCAAAAAATTTTTTGCAAAAAAAAAAAGGGAAAATTTTTTGGGTTTCTTTTCTTGTTCGGGAAAGAAAATTTTGTTCTCTGTTTCAGTTCTTGGTGTTTCGTTCTTGGCATTTTGTTCCTGTTTTTGGTTTCGGTTCTGTTCTTTTGTTTTTTTGGATCTTTGTTTCGGTTTCTGTTTCGGTTCTCCATTTTTTTTTGGTTCTTGGTTTCCGTTCCCGAACCGTTCTTTTCTGTTCTGTTCTTTTCGTTTTTTAAATTTTTTTTTCCTCATTCAATTTACCATTTTGGTTTTAGTGTAGACAATTTTCCATTATATCCATGCCAAATAGAGAATAAAAAATAAATATACCAAACTCAAAAAAATTCATGCCCGATTTTTTTGTGTGAAAACTGTTCCATAATGGTCCATTAAACAACATACTAAAATTCCCCAAAGTTCCGTCCGCGAGTCCCCAGGAGAGGGGTAAATGCTTGCTGAAAACCGGTTTTTTCGTGAATATCTCCTCAAATAACAATAAGCTTCAAAATTGAAAAATGGTTATGATTATGAATAATTATGTTCTACATGTCATTTACTATAAGATAAGACTTTTTTTTTTTCAAAAACCCTCATTTTGGAGGCTAAAAAATCAATGGTCGCCTTTTTTTTCAAGTATTTTCCAGTTTTTTTTTTGAAATAACGAAAATACAAAGTAATTTTTTACATGAAAATTTTTTCGTTTTGTCGTAAAAGGGGGGGGGAAAAGGGTGCTAGGTTCCACGAATAGTGTGGTGGGGACTGGAGGGGAGGGATTTCCCTACTCGAAAAAAAAAAGTCCCAAAAGAATCGAGTTTATGGAAAGAATAGATGATTGAAAGGGTGTTAATAATTAGGGTGATCCAGAACTTTTTTTTTCGCATCATACGGATTCAAAATGTGTAGGTAATCAGTCGTAATTTCGATTTTTTTAAAAAAACTGGAAAATTGAAAAAAATGGCTTTTTTTTTTTAACCCCCCTTTTGCATTTTTTTTGGGCCCTTCAATTTTTACGTCATAATTTGAATTTGAAAAAAGCTGAAAAGAACAGAAAAGAAAAAAAATTAAATTTTGGGTTTCCCGTTCTGTTCCCGTGTTCTCACACATGGTTTTTTTTTTTTCCCGTTCAGAACCTAAAGAACAGAATTTTTTTTTTTGCCGATTTTCGGTTTGATTCGTTCTTTCTTTTTAGGTTTCGGTTTTTTTTTTTCGGATTTTCCGTTATCCAAAAAAAATAGCGTTTTTTTTTTTTTTTTTTTGGTTTTTTCCGTTTCCCCTTTTTTTTTTCTTTTCTAAAAACCCACTGGTTGTGATGTAAAAAACGTCAGGGGAAATCCCAAATAAAATTGATCCCCAGGTTCTGAAAATCATTTCTTAGGAAGATATGAGGGGGGACATTTGAGGAGTTGAATGATCAATATTCAATTGCTCACATGTGTGTTCCTTATATTCACTTATATCAGTCATCGGAAGACAAGAACTCGTTGTTGGTAGTGGTATGGTTTGGGAGTTGGTTTTGTTTTTTTTTCACAATCGTATTGGTTATTGGTATTGGTTTTTTTGGTTGTTGTGGTTTGTTCTCAGTGTGGCATATTGGTATTGAGTGTTGGGGGTATGGTATTTCTTGAACGTTTTGTTTTTGTTTTTTGTTTGTTCGTGTTCGATTTGTTTTTTTTTTTTTTGGTTGTGTCAAGTCGTAGGGGACGGACATGGTCTGTTTCCCGAAATGGCTCTGGGGTGGAGGCTTCATTTTTTTTTAGTTTTTTTTGTTCCAAGTCCATTATTTCGGAGAGACGTTTCAGAGGTCCCAAATTTTTTTCCACTCGTAAGTTTTTTTTTTTTACACCACCAATTTTTTACTCAACTAAATTTTTTTTCAAACGTAATTTTTCACACAACACACGAAATTTTTTTCCCTCCACTAAATTTTTTTTCAAAACGTTAAATTTTTCACACCAACCTTTTTTTTCTAACCGAATTTTTTTTCAAAAACTTATTTTTCAAACCACCTAAATTTATTTTTTGTTGAGAAAAAAAAAAAAGTTTTGGTGCTTAAAAATTACGTTTTTGAAAAAAAAAAATTTAGTTTCTTGAAAACGTTTTGTTTGAAAAAAAAATTTAGCTTGAGTAAAAAAATTTTGGTGTGAAAAACAATAAAAATTATGATTGGAAAAAAAAAAAATTTAGGGGGGAAAAAAAACCAGCTAAAAAACCAAAACAAAACAAAACGAAATTCGTTTGATAGTGGTATTGGTATTGATAGTGTGGTTTCGTTTTTTTTTTAAGGCGTATTGGTATTGGTATGGTTTTTTGTTTTTGTTTTCTCAGCTTTTTCGTATTGGTATTTGGTACTGGGGGATTTGGTAATTTCGGGATTTTTGCGTTTTTTTTTTCTGTTTTGCTTTTTGGATTTCTTTCGGTTTTGTTTCCGTTTTCCGATGACTGGTTTTTTATAAGGGTTTCACGAAGTTCTAGTTTATTTTTCAAAGCAAAAATAAAAGGTTTTTTAGGGGTTAGGTTCCAGAAACCGGTTCCCGGGGCAGGGTTTGTTTATAGAACGAAAAGAAACGGGACCGGAAAACGGGAAATACCAAAAAAAAAAAGAAATTAACGCTATTTTAGGATGAACGAAAATCCGAACAAAAAAAAACGCTAAAAATGAAAGAACGAAATCAGGTTTCAACCGAAAACTCGGAACCAAAAAATTCTGTTTCTTGTAGGTTCTGAACGGGAACAAAAAAACCATAGTGGACCGAACACTGGGAACAGAAACGGGAACCAAATTAAGTTCTGTTCTTTTCTGTTAATTTTTTCAGTTCTTTTTTCAAATTCAAATTATGACGTGAAGAAATACTGAAGCCCAAAAAAAATGCAATGAGGGTGAAAAAATTAACCAAAACGCCTATTTTTCAAATATTAGCCAGTATTTTTTGAAATAATCGAAATTACGACGATTACCTACACAATTTTGAAATCCGTTCTGATGCGAAAAAATGTTCTGTATCACCCTATTATTAACACTTCGTTTCAATCATCATAAATTTCTTTCCATAAGCTCGATTACTTAGCGTTTTTTTTTCGAGTAGGTAAATCCCTTCCCTCCACCACGACTATTTCGTGGAAACTCAGCGACTATTCCACCCCTTAGTAGCTGACATCGAAATATTTTTCACTGTAAAAATTTTACTTCGTATTTTCGGCTTATTTCGAAAAAAACTGGAAATACTTGAAAAATAGGCGACCATTGATTTTTAGCCTCCAAAGTGAGGGTTTTTGAAAAAAAAAAAAAAGACTTATCTTATAGTAAATGACATGTAGACCATAATTATTATTCATAATCTAACCATTTTTCAATTTTGAAGCTTATTGTTTTATTTGCGGAGATATTCCACAAAAAAAACCAGGTTTTCAGCAAGCATTTACCCCTCTCCTGGGACTGCGGACGACTTTGGGGAGAATTTTTTTAGTATGTTGTTTAAATGGACCATTATGAACAGTTTTCACAAAAAAAATCGGGCATGAATTTTTTTGGAGTTTGGTATATTTATTTTTTTTTCTCATTTGCCTGAAATATATGGAAAATTCTACCTAATGCCAAAACATTGTAAATTGAAATGAATAAAACAATTTGAAAAACGAAAAGAACAGAACAGAAAAGAAACGGTTCGGGAACAGAAACCAGAACCAAGAAAATGTTAGAACCTAAAAAAAAAGTGTGAGAAAGAAAACAGAAAAGAAACAGAACCGAAACAAGATCCAAAACACAAAAGAAACAGAACCGAAACCAAAAACAGGAACAAAAATGCCAATAACGAAACCCAAGAACTGAAACAGAGAACAAAATTTTCTTTCAGAACAGAACCGAATGGAACGAAAACCAAATAATTCGGTTTTTGGTTTTTTTTTTCTTACAACACTGGGTTCCGGTTCCGGTTCCCGGTTTCACGATCCCTGTTCGTACGTTCAAATTTTACATTTGTTTAATAGATGTAAACAACGCATATGTTTCGCAGTTTTTTTAATTTTTTATAAAGAAATGGCGGGGTTTATGAAATTTTTTGTAATGAAGCTAATGACTTTGTTTTTAGAGATAGCAAAAAAATGCTATCCCTTGAAAAAAAAAAACTAAAGTGATTCGTTGAAAATTCGTGCATTAATACGTTCATTTTTCATTTTAATAAGCATAACTTATGCAGTTTTTTATTTTTTATAGAGAAATGACGACGTTTATGAAATTTTTTATGATAAATTAATTTTTAGAGAATAAAAAATGCTATCTGTTGAAAAAAAAAACAAAGTGATTCGTTGAAAATTTTCGTTTATTTTTCTTCTTAATAAACAATATGATTTTTCAGTTTTTCAATTTTTAAGCAGAAATGGTGAAGTTTATGAAATTTTTAAAGAAAACTCTAATTTATAGAATAAAAATAGAAAATGCTACCACTTGAAAAAAACAAAGTCAAGCCATCAAACAATTATTTCTGAAATTTTATATTCTGAATTTCGATTTTTTTTTTGAATTTATTGTAATGTGCGTTTACAAATTAATTGCGAGTTCATTTTTCTTTTTGTACCCACAAATTCACTCACCTTGGAAAATTATTTTTTGCTGTCTGTACGAAGTTTTCCACACACGCCATTAGAAATTTTCAATTGCAAATATTTCATATGTACTTGAAAAAAAAATAAAGACAATTTTAAAATTATTGGGAACAATTTTCGGATTGGAAAAAATTGAAGTTGAAAAAAATTGAGGAAATCAAAGCTTAAAAAATTTTTCATGCTGAAAATTTTTCTAACAGTAAAATTTTCTAAATTCAAATTTTCTCCAGATTTTTTCAAATTCATAGTTTTTAAAATTTCTTTCAACTCGAAATTTTTCCATATTTTTTTACAGCGTAGCATATTTTACTCTCTTCTGAAAGAAAACCTTTCAAATTTTTGATGATGTTATAATTTTGTCAAAAAAACCTTCACAAGTCAAGCCATAAATTCCATCGAATAAAATAGAATGGGGTAAATTTTTAAAATTGTTACTCTTTATTCATTTATTCATTTTTTCATTAATTTCGCAGGGTAGTTTTTGTATTAAATGTGGAAAAAAATTCGAAAAACTGTGATTTTTCAACAATTTTTTGTTTCATTCAGCTAAATGGATTTTTTTTATCCTCTTGTAACGAAATCCTCTTCAAAAATTTCGTACCTCCCATATTTTAGGTAAAAAAAAATTGAAAACGTCATCATATCTTTTTGCTAAAATAATTCAAAAATTCAAAACTCGCTAAATTTTCAACGAAAAAAAAAAAAAATCATCAGACAGCATTTTTTATTCTCTTTAAGAAAAGTTCTCTTCATTTTTTTTGTAAAACTCATGCTATTGCCATAAAAATGAAAAAACCATAAAAAATTACGTATTCGCCATAGAAGTAGCGAAAAATCTTCCATAGATATGGAATATAAACTGGATACGAAGCTGCGGTTCTGTAAAAATACACGGAGAACTACAAAGCCACGCCCCTTTCAATTAGGAGGTGAAGATCAATTAATTGAGATTTTAAAACCCTTTTGATGTATGGAACAAAATAAATGCTCAAAATCGAATCACTAGAGCATAACAAAGATGTGGAGTGTAAATTTTCAGCAAAATATTTAATTTAAGTATAATCTTTTCTTCGAATTTCAATCTTCACCTCCTGAGGGCGGAGCTTAATTTTCGAACATGATTTCCCTGTACATTTTAAATGACAGCTTCGTATCCAGTTTATATTCCATATCTATGAAATCTTCTTTCGAGTGACGTCACAATTCTGGTGCGGTAAAGAGGGAAGCGACCCACCGTTTTTTTTCGCGCAAAACGGTTTCTGGGTAGCCTCTCTTTAGTTTATAGATGTTGGTTGTGATGTGATGTTGTGAAATAATCGATAGCGAATGTCGGACCTAAAGTCTTGAGTTGTTTGCGCGTGGCCGTGTGGCGTGTGGTGTCTCCGTGTTCGTACGATAACATATGATTCTTTTACGTTTACTTTACAAATTTTCAGTATTATTAAAACTGCCACGAATTATCCCGTGCTCGAAAACTTGTTTTTTTGTTTTGTGATTGTGACGCGTTTTTTACGTCTCGTGTAACTGTAACTGTTCGTCGTATGCAACCAGAGCTTACATAGATATCTAAAGCTGGCTCCAGACTATGCGCGTTTCGCGATTCGCGTTGCGCGTTGCGCGATTCACGATTAATTCGCCGAAAAAATGATGAATTACGAATCACCACGAATCGTCCACTACACACTATTCCCATTTCGTCGATAATTCGCAGTAGCGAAGAGTTTGAACAATAAAAAAGTTCGACCACGAAACGCGCAACGCGAAAATCCTTTGATGTTTCGTCAAAAAACCGCTCGGTCGAGCGATCGGGCGCGCAACGCGCATCGCGAAAAAACCGATTCGCGAATCAGTTTTTTATTGCGAATCAACACGAATTTAGCTCTACACACTATTCGCGTTTCGCGTCAAATTCGCGTTTCGCGGGTGATTCGCGCATCAAAAACGACGCAACGCGCATAGTCTGGAGCCAGCTTAACAGGTAATAGCTTATATTTCAAAACATTATTCCATCAGCTTTGGTGAATTTAGAATTAATGAAAATAATGTTGTAGTCTGATAAGATTGTATCAATGCATGTTCGACGCCATCGTGTTTCGAAGGTTTTTTCGTATAGAAAACCTGATGAGATATAAATACAGGGTGTATCAGAATTTACGCAACCGTGTTCTGACTAAATTGAAATTACAAATGTGAAATGAACTTAATACTAGGGTACTATCTAATCGAACTGGGTAAAATGTGAAATTGATAGAGATATGAAGTTTTCGAGTCGACAGTCGAGTTAGTCAGTCGATCGTTTACTTTGCAACAAGAGTGTCAGTGTCAATGGGTTTTAATTTAACTTCGAAGGTAATAGCTTTGTTCGTTTTGTTGCACTTTCTACACGGTGTAACAAAGTGTACACTTTTTCTGTTCGTTTTTTTTTGTGTCTGCACTAGCTGCACTGGTTCTGTTCGTTTTTTTTCAGTACATGCACGGTGTACATTTAGTGTACACTTTTTCACACCTTTTAAAAGGAGGTGTGGAAAGTGCAGGGCAGGTTACGAGTGTTGATTACGAATTTACCCAAGACCTACACTGCTCGCGCGGTGTACTTTTTGAATGAACCCAGTGTAAAAAAGTGCAACGAAAACGAACAAAGCTACTGTGATCATAGTGCGTCAATTGTAAAAATGTGTATAGTTGTTTGAGATTGTGTAAGACTTTGTACTATCGGTGTGGATTATGGACTGACTGTGACGTGAAAAATTTTTCAAATTGATTTTTATACGATTTTATGGTGAGTTTTTCTATTTTTTACTGGTTAGAAAATTCTGAAAATTATTTTTCGTTCCACCAACTTTTATTACCGATGCAAATTCATCGCGTTAAGCGCGCGTTGACATTTCCTCGTTCGTATAGGCGACCTAGCGAAATAACGCAGCTCGAAAAAAATACACAAACTTTTAGTCCTATAGAACCGAATCATTGAAACGTCACAATAAACTTGGACCAATCAGAGAGAGAGGAAATATCTGGGCTCTGATTGGCCGTTCCTGTTATCATTTATTTTTGGGCGCAAATTTCCGTAATTTTCACGGGTAACTCCGAAATGAGGAAAATTTTAGGAAATTTTATTTCAAAATCGGATTCTACGGGCTAAAAAACCTATAAATCATTAGCGCATCAACGGTTTGCATGCTTTATCTCGGAAAAAAATTGAGATATTTATGACTATTTTTTGATTTTTTTCAAAATACTTTGAAAAAGTAGTAATTTTAGACATTTTTCATATTAACTTATTGAAAAGGATAAAAAAAAGCTTTTCAATTGGTAACCAATTACCATTCGATTTCATGCATTTTTTGAAAATCCCGCTAATTTTTTTCCCATCAAATTTACAAAATTCAAGTGGCACGAAATCGATGGTAATGGTACCAATTGAAAGCTTTTTTTTTTCCTCTTTCAATTCAGTTAATATGAAAAATGTCTAAAATACTTTTTTTTTTTTTCAAATATTTTTGAAAAATTCAAAAAATAGTCATAAATATCTCAATTTTTTTCCGAGATAAAGCATGCAAACCGTTGATGCGCTAATGATTTATAGGTTTTTTTAGCCCGTAGAATCCGATTTTTGAAATAAAATTTCCTAAAATTTTCCTCATTTCGGAGTTACCCGTGAAAATTACGGAAATTTGCGCCCTCAAAAATAAATGATAACAGAATCGGCCAATCAGAGCCCAGTATATTTCCTCTCTCTGATTGGTCCAAGTTTTTGTGACGTTTTCAATGATAACGTCATATTCCAAATAAGAAGGTACAAACACATCTGAAGAAACTGTGCGTTTTTAAGACCTTAATAACCACATATTATTCGATTTGAAATATCAACTCACTGTTTTGTGCATTGCAAAGCATAACGAAATATCTATATTTCAATTTTTTTCCAATAATAACAATAATTAATTTCCATCAGCAAATAAAAAAAATGATTTGTAGTAATGAACTATTGGATGTATGTAAATTATGAGAATTTTGAAGGAATTTTGTATGCTTTGCTATGCACAAAAATTGAGTTTGATGTTTAAACCGAATAACATGTGGTTAGTAAGGTCTTAAAACGTCCAGTTTCTTCAGATGTGTTTGTACCTTCTTATTTGGAATAGACTATTTACCGGATTCGTGTTTTATCGCGTGCCTTCTCCGGTCGCAGAAAACAAATTAAAATTTCTGCGCCGCGTAAATCACTGTCACGCGAGAAAAACGTCTGCGAAGAAAATCCGCCATCAACGATCAGGGTTTTCCTCGGCACCGTGAATCAAAATCACGTCAAATCGTCGCAGCATTGTAAAAATTACTCGCTCGATGTATCGTCACGTAGGTATTCGCTGGGAAATGTTTATTTTACATGCCGGGTGCGGCCGGGTGTGCTGCCGGCAATTATAAAACCTTACGAGATGATTAAGCCACTTGTTCTACGTATATGTAGTGTAATTTGCATAAACGAGTACTTTAAGGAGGCGGAAATTTCATTCTCATTTCCCAAGTGCGCTCGGTATGGTACTCGAGAGAAACACGATGTAAAAACGAGATTTTCCTTCGTTTCGGCGCTTTCCATCTTTTTTTGTAAAAAAGCAAGGCAACAAGTTGGCACAACGTAAGATTTTCCGTTCGAATACACATTGAAGATTTCGTTTTAAGTCTACATTGTCGATTTGGCTGTACACTTCTCTGGGGTATCTTCAGTTTCACCGCTTCTTTTCCTCTAAGATATTGTAGTTTCGCACAAAATCGCGGCCGGATCGAACCGTACGCATATTACGTCTATTTTTTGCCAGCTTTGCAAGACATGACAGCTTAAAGCCCTACATTTTGATAAAAAAAACTAATACCGAATACAAAGCGAAACAATAACTTTGCGAATAAATTTACCCGAAAAGACAAGCGAACAGGATTCAAGGTTTTGAGGTTCGTTACTTCTTTATTTTATTTGTTTTCTTCCCTTCTGTACTGGGTAATCATTTTTTCAACGTTGACGTAGCAATAAGAGAATTTGGCTACGAGAGATATCAGCTCGGAGCTCTGCTGGGTGATGTTTTCCTCACACATATGTACGAAAGTATGAGAAAAGTTTTATTAGGAAACGATCCCCACGATGGGTAATATTTCTTGATAAAATATAATCAGCGTTTATATCTATACGAATACGTAGGTAATTTTGCGAATGTTGGTGAACTGAACCACATTGGAGATCGGTTTTGCGGTAGTTCACCACGATTACGAGCAGTTATGGAATTAAACATCTAAATCAATGTTTACTCCTAGACTCGTGTTCCGGTCTGGTCATCGTCAATTGAGCGTACTTCGGTGAGCGTACTTATAGCGAGAAATAATAAATAATACCTATTTATATTTCAAGGTGATTCACAGGTCACCGAGGAAATGATGATTTCATCGTTCATAAAATTTTTTATCGTGTTCAGGATTATTTTTTTGTCGAAAAATTGATTGGTGGAGATTTCTTACGTATTTACTTATGCTATAGCATTGGAAAATTTTTCAATGAACTTGGGCACTTATTATGAAATCAAAGAATTAATAAATTAAAAATAGGTATTATTCAGAATTCTAAATAATACCAATGCATGCAAGATATTAAATTGAAAAAAAAATCGAATTTTTGGGAAAAATTAGCGAGATGATTCATTTTGAGGAAGAGAAGGGGCTCCCAGAAAAATTGGAAGGTTATACAAGGAGTGGAGAGATGGGGGGAGGGGGTGGAGGTTGAAAAGTTATATAAATGGCATCCCCTCATGACAAAATATTCCTCAACAATCGTACTTTTAAAAAATCCCAATTTGGAACAAGTTTTCGAAAATTTCGAAAATTTTCTTTGAAAAAGCGATTGTATATATTTTGTAGCTTAGTTGCCGGACATTTACTCGAATCCATTGACTCGAATTTTGAAATTCCGAACACCCTTTATCCAAAAAATACTATTTTTTCATATTTTAAAACCGGAATTACAATTTATCCAAATACCATTACTCCGAATAATGTAAGGGAAGGTGGGGCAGGATACACCAGGGGGCAAGATGCAAATTGGTTTATTATCGTCAGTGATGTGATTGAAATTTTTTTTATTCGGCACAAAACAGAAAAAAATTAAAGACCTGACTGGTTGCTTGTCTATGAGTTATTATTATCAATGTGATTTTACATGATTTTCGTAAAATTCTTGAAATTTGATTTTTGTGAAATATCATCTTTTGAAGTTTTGAAAAAAAATCAGGTAATTTTTTTTGTAATCTACATCCAATTACCTATCGAATGATGTCTTTGGTTGGCACTTTCCTCTATATTTTCTTTCTAGTACATTGCGTTAAAGAAAAATAGTGCCAGAAGGGCAAGATGCAAATTGGAAATGGGGCAGGATACAAACATTATTTTTAAATACGAATTTTTCGAAAAAGTCACTACCTATAGTATTAAAGATGGTCAAATTGATATTTTTGTGATTTTTTTCCAGGATATCACATTTTTGCTTTAATTTTTAGATAGAATATCAAAAATATCAAAAGTTTGCCTAAAAAATCAGGAAATCAATTAAGGCAGCATAAATTATGAATACAAAGGTTTTTAGAACTCCTCCTTTCAAAAATTGTGCTTCTATTTAAATCGTGTAGTAATAGTATCCACCTCGAATGTACTTGAGTAAATTTTACAAAAAAATTCGCGATTTTTCATCATGTCTTCACTGTTTACATCTTGCCCCATGACATTTTGCATCCTGCCCCATGGATGGATCAAGATGCAAAAAAAGTGAAAAAAAATCGAAAAATTCTGTAGGGTTGAGGTATGCACCAAAATGGATTTTTTTCAGCGAAATGAAAAGTAAATGTTTGAACTTTAATTTGTTACAAGAATTAGACAATTTGACCAATTTGAATAGATTTGGCAGAACATTTGGCCTATGTTGGTGCATCCTGCCCCACCTTCCCTTAATCTTAATCTCGAATTCGATTCTCCGAATTTCAAAATCTCGAAACACCATTTTCCCCCGAAACTAATGTACCAGATCCAAGAACTTGACCCTTTACTTCAAATTTCAAAGGCAACTGAGCTAAAGGTCTTAGAATTTGTGTCATTTTTCAAAAAAATCACATTTTTTGCCATTTTTGGGTAGTTGACTACTTACTCAAAAAGTACAATACGATTTACTCACAGCTTTCTAAATATTTACATCTTCTTGATCCATGAAATTTGAAACCAATTTTTATCCTTCACAAAACAGTTGAGAAGTATGTAAATCGCTGAAGATTTTTTTCGATTTTTACCAAATTTAAATTGCTTACCCAAACACCTCAAAAAATTGAGACAATTTTTTTAATAGGTACCTATGTACCTACAAAAAATGTTGATGAAATTAAAAAAAAAAAATCATCTCAGTGTTACCAAATGTATAATTAAATACTCAAATTTCAATAAAATTACAATTGCCAGCACTGGTATATGTAAAAAATTTCAATTCATTTTCATGGTCAAAAAATTTTGGCCAACTTTGAAGGCCATATTGAAAAAACGACTAGAATTTGATTTAAAAAAATAAGTAAGTATGTAGCTGATAACACTGCCGTACATTTTTCCGAAAATTTCATCAAAATTCATTTTAGAGAACCCGAAAAATTTTTTGGTTCGATTTTTGAGGTACTTGAATGAGCAGTTTTAATTTGGTGAAAATCATGAAATCATTCACTTCGCCATATGCAATTGATGTCCAATTTTAAGGTGAAAAAACTTGGTTTTTTGGAAATTGATTACCTAAAGGTAAGTAACCAAGTTCTTTACCAATTTTCTTCAAAATTTGAGATTTTTTTCAATTTACTCTAATAATATTTTACATATAAATCTGAATCACCCACCCCCACTCTATATCATCTTGAGGGTAAATTTTACCTATCAAATAAACTCAAGTAATCCAAAATTCTAAATCAATGGAGAAGAATAATCCAATATTTTTTCTTTTCGAAATTCTCTATTAGGGTAGCAATAATCGTTCCGACCCCCTCTCCCCCACAATAATTTTTATGACCAAATTCAAAATTATTCGAAATTGGAAACTTTGAACTTGGTTCACATTCATAGCCAGAAAAATTCATTTCGTCAATTGACTTTCATTGAAATATAAGCATGATTAAAATTGTACAATCAATAGTAAGGCCAAATTAAAGATTGCAAAAGGTGGAATCGCAACTGGTTTGAATATTTTTGAAAAACTGACAGGGGAAGAGGTCGTAAAAGGTCCTCCTCAACACAAAGGATCCACCTGTAAAATTCCAAATACGTTCATTTCATGTGTACCCCAAGGACTCACCAACTCCACAAAAAATCAGTCAATTTTCCAAAAATCGATTAAAAAATCGTAAATTTTTTTCAAATCTTGAAAGATTGTTGAAAGGTAGGTCAGAATGATGATAAGTATACTTCAAATTTGCAAAGAATATTTTTGTACAAGTGTGAAGATTTTTTTCATCTCGTTCTTTTTTTAATTGTACCTACTTGTCCAAGTAAATTTTCAAGAATTTAAACAGACCACAAAATTTAAGAATGTTCAAATTTTTCGCGAGTATGAATGGAAAAAGAGTGGAAATATCTTTCCAAGGGCCCTGCAAGTTACAGTTCTAAATTTTGATTCGAAAAATTTATTAGACACCCTGAGTTTTCAAATTGTGAAATGTATACCTAAATAGTAACTCCTCATAAGAAGATCCGTACGATGCTGAAAAAATTAATTTTTTTAGTATTTTGATCAAAAACAATCGAAGTGGTAGCCTTTGGCTCAAGTATCTTACCATTAAAATTTTAAGTGTCAATTTTGAATTTGGGCTTTCCAGTAGAAATTTAAAATTATAAATTGTAATTGAAAAATATTTTTCAACCTAGAAGTGATTTGTGCTGCTGGCTTTTTTGAATCAAAAGAAAATTTCAAGTTACATTTGATTTTCATTATTGAAAGGGTTGAAAGTAATAATAACATAAAATTGATCCCTTCAATTTTGATGATAACTAAAAATTATTGGTAATTTTTTTTTGTTTTGACTCGAAAAGACCGAAGACGTAATAATTTTTTTCCAAATAATATTTTTTAATCGAAACTTTAAAGAATTTTAAGGTGCCTGTCGTCCCTGATTGGGACAAAATTGATATTTTTGAAAAAATAATGCTCCAAATGTTCAAAAATTCTGGAAAAAATCAAAATTGTTCTGGAGATTTCGAAACGTCAGAAATTGTGATATTTGGGTTTGAGAAATTGGTTTTGGATGAGAAATTATTATTCTTTCTTTTTGATGGGCTTTGCTTTCTTGGAAATTTGAAAGTTGACGAAAAAATACATCTGTCTGTCTAAAAATTGCAAAGTTCCAACCACCACCACCCCCCCCCCCCCCCCCGCAAATAAGCAAAAATAGCTCTTTTCATTAGCTTTATTCCAAGTATAAACGATTTCAAAATATTTCAATTGAAGGAGAGGAGGGGGAAAGTTTTTTTTTCAATGAAAAAGTGACCAAATTTAAATTTTGAAGTTAGTTTGAAAGTCTTGACAAATAAAATTCCAGTACAAGGTGTTTTACAAGTAAGAAAACAAAAGTCAGATTTTAACATTTATCATTACATCCCTTCAAAAATGAAAGTACTAAAAATTGTGCCTGAAATTTTTTACAGAACAAGTAAGTGGAGGAGAGGGGACTTTTTGAGAAAAAATTTGAAGCATGAAAAATGACGCGGGAAAACAAAAAATTTTTCATTTATACCTAATTTAAAGTAACTGTAGATATCATAAATTTATTATGATATTTTTTATTTAGATTTTAAGTAATGGGTATTCTTTTGAAATTAAAATTGCTTGAAATTGTGGAGGAATTGTTTAGAATGATGAAAAATTTTGTAATGATTTATCAAGGTTTGCGTCTAAAAAATTTTGAAGAGAAATTTTGTCAGAATTTTTATGAAAAATTGTTAAAAAATTTGGGCCAAATGTTAACTAATTTCCCGTAAAAAGTCCAGTTTGGTTTATGAAATGTGATAATTGGTTTTGAAATATGAGAAACATTTATCAGGAATATCTACTGAAAACAAATTGGGCGAATTAATTATCGTTAAAATGGTGTAAATTGTTGTATAACGTCGTTATAATATCTACTTAATTGAAATTTTTTGGAAAATAGTTGATTTTTTTTTTTCAAAAAAAGTCGTAAGTCCTCAAGGTTTTTAGTGAATAACGGTTTATGAAAAATATTTTAAATTCTACTAATGCGCGAAATTCATTGAAAAAAACATGAAAATTGTGTAAAAAATGATGCAAAAAATCATGAAATTACTTGAAATGTTATAAAAGGTGTTTTTCGGTTTCATGAAAATGGAATAAATATCTTTGAAATTCAATTTTTTGTTCAGAAATTTTCTCCATTATATTGAAGTACCTATAGTGGCGTAGCCAGAATGGCTGAAAGGGGGGGGGAGTCTGAAAGCAGTGGCGCCGGAAGCTTTTTTTGGGTGGCTGTAGAATAATTATATTAGACTTGAAAAACGAGTAAATTTTTGGGGTGAGGGGAAGGGGGAGGGGTAAAAAAGAGCCTTTTTTTCGCACTTTAAGTTTAAATAGTTTCATATAATAGTGATTTAATTCACGCCCGAGCGTAGCGAGGGTGAAGCTTCGAAAAAATTGAAATTTTTTAATGTCTAAAAAAGACATTTTTCACAAAAATTCTTGACCTCCAAGGTGGGGTGGGGGGGGGGGTCCAGCCCCCCTGGCTACGCCCCTGAGTACCTACATATGAATAACAATCGTTTTTTTTGCAATTTTATAATAATTTTTCAGAGTTTCGAATCAATTTTTTAACATTGATTTTATTACGTTTGTGAAGCATTTTAATGTAATGTTGAGGATTTTCTTTTAAAAAATTTTGAAGGTTTTTGTTGTGCCATTTAAATGCTCTAATTAATTTTTATGCCATTTTGAACAATTTTTTCCAGTAATTTCCAACAATTTTTATGATTATTTATATGATTTTTAACAATGTTTCAAACATATTTTTGCATCATTCGACAATTTTTCCCTGCTTTTTTAATAGTAATTTTAATGATTCCGGATCATATGAGTAAATTTTCATGGTTATTTTGAACGTTTATATCAATTTTTAATGTATTTTCGAAGGAAATTTTCGAACAATTACAACTATTTTCGACTGTTTGAATGATTTTTTTGCAATTTTTTTGCAGCTCTGTCAATTTTTTTGCTTTTTTGAATTCATTTTTTATTGGGTTTGAAAACTGAATCAATTTTTGAAACGTTTTTATCAATTTCCAGCCATTTTTTAAACCAGTTTTCCACCTTTTACACAATTTTAATGATTTTTTAATTTTTTCAAGTGCTTTTTTTTTCATTCTGAGATTTTTTATTAATTTTTACTCATATTTTAAATCAGTTTCGTAACTTTCCAAGTATTTTGATTTTTATTTTGACATTTTTCATATTATTTTTTACAACTTGGGAGAATAGTTTCAACTTCGTTTCGATTATCTTTCACGATACTTCGAATTTAAAAAATTATTGGGAATTTGAAATACATTTCTAGCTCGATGCAGGTAGAACATATGCGTACTGTTTACCAATATAATCATAAAAATATACCTACGTTGAAGTCTATATATACAAATATGACAATACGAACGAGTAAAGACCGAGAAATTTTTGTACAATAGCCAAATAGGTTAATTAAATTTAGAATGGTTAGCAGCGAATTATCAGCGCTGCTTGGTGCAAATGACAAAATCTGACGTCGCTTTTACGTTTTTGTAGTCCTACTGGCTCGTCAATGCTTTGAACAGAAAGAGAAAAGAAATTTGATTTTTTGGATCGATTTCAAACTCGGGGTCGATAGTTTAGCAAGTACGAAATGGAACGAGTTTGTATCGAAAATATCAGTGTATGGTTACTTTTCCGCTCACTTTGAATCGGTTAAATAACCGTTAAAAATTGCCAAGTGTTCGATTGGCGAAGTGGGAGGGCGAATTAAGCTGGTATTGAAAAAAAAATAGCGCCACGCCGACGAAGAAGTACGTCACGTCCACGTCACGTCTTGCTTTGCAATCAGCTTCAGCATGGCATCTTAGTGGCCTTAAGAGTATCGATATATATCGATAATATCGATACTTCGCAGTATCGATAAGTATCGATACTCAAAACGTGGTATCGAATTGAGTATCGATATTTTTTGATTTTTTTGATATTATTACATTTTGACTCGTTTTTGTGTGCCAAAACCCCTGATCGTCAAATGTGAAGTCGTGAATGTGAAAGGAAAATAGGAGACACGAGAATACGAGATTCGAAATCGATCGAAAATGAACTAAATTTTCATCTACACCATACTATTTACGTCAGAAAAATACGAGTATTTTGAGGGGTCAGACGTACGTTATTATTAGGTTTTATTGTACTGGAAAAAATATCGATATTTATCGATATTATCGACGATACACTGGCTTCAAAAATATCGATATATATCGATACCAAAAATTCTTTCGATATAAGGCCACTAGGCATCTCGCGTATAACGGTCGTATTTCAACTCTCGACTCTCGAGGTAGTTTAGTGGGGTGGGATAAAAGGTGAGGGGGCAGGGTAAATCATTTACGTACGTCAGGAGGTTGAAGTCCGGTTTATAATAACTTCGTATGATGTTTTATTAATAATTAAATTCCATTGAATAAAAAAAAACAGAACGATATCATGGCGTGGTTTTTTCAACGTAAATTAGGAAGACTACCTGTGTAAATACATATTATTTCTGATAAGATTACGCGGTGTAATTTAATATTTTAACTCGCGAATCGATAAAAAATCTCGAGTGGGGTGATAGAACGAAGACCACGTTCGAATAGGTAGTCAAGTACTCGCTGTAAAGGTACATAAAGGATTGTAGAAGAATCGATTTCGATTTCGTTCAAGTATCAAAAAAGATACGAGTAACGATTGGGGTGGGGTGGGGGGGGAGATCTGTCAAGAATAGGATCAATTCGAATAGCAAGTATTAGGAATTTGGTGTTGGAGAGTGACAGGGAGGGGTATCCTTCTCCGGAGAGTTGTCCATCGACGATTTGAAAAAAAGTAACGTAATATGAGCTGACGTTGGTTTTTTTCAGTTTACGGAAATTCTTTATGCGGGGTTAAAACGGTGAAAAAGAGGGAAGGAAAACCGGTAGTTGAAAATTTCCCGAGACGTTTTTTTTATCGCGGGAGCCTTCATTAAGTGTTGCGATGGCCTAAATATTTACGTGTAGCAATAAACGAGATAAGAAGTGAGATATAAAATTGTGAAGGTACGAAGAATCGATGTTTATTTAATTCTGCCTTGCTCTCTCTCCCCCGTGTTTTATTTTATCTTTTTGAATCTGAAAGTGAAAAATTGGCGGTTTTTGATAAATTTGCGAATAGGCTAGAAAATCACTGATTTTTAGTGAAATTTATTTCACTGATTTTACGAAGCAGAATTTCTCTGATTTTACTAATTTAGATTTAGTATTCAATTGGTCAAAGAAATGGAAAAGTACGAAAAAAATGTCAATCCAAGTTTTTTGGCTTTAATTGACTCAGGACACGACACAAACATGACAAGATTCCCTGGCTCTCAAAGGCACCGGAGAGCCCTGAATGAGGTTGACACCCCCCCCCCCCGTTTTTTCTTCTTATAACTCGACGAAAACGTAATTTTTCAAAAAAATAGTTTTGTGCAATATTGAATTTGCTACAAAATGGTTATCTTCATTTTTTGTGTGAAACGTGAATTGAGCCTTGAAATGCCCTCGCAAAAAAAAACTTTTTATATAGGAAGAAATTTGTAGTGCCCGGCGACTTTGAAATTACGACAAAGGCATGCAAATAAAAATAGAAACTTTTTGGTTTTGCGACATTCGATTCCTTACAGTACCTATTTCCCCCGAGCCGGAAAAAATATTTTTCCAATTTTTTTGGGCCCGCGAGGGAGAGGGGGTGAGCCAACAAAGCAAATTTTGATCATATTATTTCAATATTTCAAATAGATTTTTTCGGGGAAAAAAAATTGAAATTTTTGGTTTTAGAGGTATTCAGAGCTTCTAAATTCGTTTTCTGAAGTTATTTTGGCTCAAAAACTCAAACCAGAACCCCCAGGAGCATTACCGCACCTAGAAAAAATTTTCATGGGAGGGGAGGGGGCTAAATTTAAAACAAATTACTCTCATTTCTGAATCAGTGAAATTTATCAAAAAATCGCTGAAAACCAACAGTCAGAATTGCAGTGCACAGTAATAAATCAGTGAATTTTTTTCACTGATGAAAGCAAAGTCAGTGAAAGAAAATCACTGAAAACTCAAAAAAAAAAAGTTAATATTTATGAAATTTACTGAAGAATCTGTGAAATTCTTTGAATAATCGGTGAAAAATCGCCTGACCTGACTGTTCATCAGTGATTTTTCACTGATTCGAAAATAAGAGAGTAGGGGGAGGCTCAAAAAATCTTATTTTTTCTGTATTGAAGGCATTAGCACACCCAGAAATTGATTAAGGGAGAGGCTGAGAATTCGAGAAAAAGGTTTTTTGGGGGAGGGGTCAAGATTTCAATGAAAAAATTGAGTAACTTGCTATTGGTCAGGGTATTTTTTAGTAGGCTGATATTAAATACATAAACAGATTTGAGCAAAGAAAAATATGAAAATGCGAAATTTTTTTGGAACAATCAATGCACTTCCTTGAATCTGAAATAGTAAAATTCATCATGTTTGAATCAGTGAAATAAAAATTTAACTGATAATCTGGATTTTTCTTGATCCTTCACACAAAAATTATTGATTTTTTTCTGACAAATTGGGAATTGATTGCAAAATTATTGCGTTTTGACTGAAAGATCAGTGAAAAATTGATAATTTTTTCGATGGAAAATTATTTCACTGATTCTTCAAAAGGCAGAATTTTATCAAAGGCTGGATTCAGATTTAGAAAGTTATATGTTTATTCAAGAAATATAATTTTTTTTTGAAAAATCATGTTTAGAAAAGCAGAAAAATGAACGTTTTTCACACTTTTTTGTGTATTAGAAAATCTCCTTTCTGAGCTCGGGGGGGGGGGGGGGGGGGGGGGGGGGGATAAAGTCGTCCTAGCCCCCCTTAGGCGCACCACTGCTCTCAGGGATAGGGAATAGAGGTTGAGGTGGTAAAAAAAGTTTCAAAAATATTGAGTGTGGTATCAAAATGCATGTTTTTTGACCATCGGAGCAGCGTTGCCAACCTCAGTGATTTCTCACTAAAATCAGTGATTTCTCAGCTTTTGATAACGTTTTGTAATTTTTTCCAGTGATTTTTGAAAATTTCAGTGAAATTTTGGTGATTTTTTACTGTTTGTCAGGTTTACTTTCACTTTTCAGCGATTTTTGTGATTTTTTTTATGAAAAATATGACTTAATGTGTAAAAAAAAATCAACAAAAAACTACTAAAAAAATTGGAAAAATTCCTGACATGATGGAGAAAACTGAAATCATACATTAACTTGGTACTAAAAAGTTGGTCAGTAAAAAAAATGAAAAACATCCGATTCTGGCAAATTTTGACATTTTTTTTTTACCTAGGTAGTTTTATAAAGTTATTTTTTTGAGGATCAAATATGTAAAAAAACGATTTTTCAAGGATGGAGTTCAATGATAAAAGTGATTTTTTGAACGACTTCTGGAGAAAAAATAGTGATTTCAGTGATGGTTGAACAAATTCTCCACAGTGATTTTTGGCGATGCGTTTTTTTGGCCAAAATAGTGATTTTTCGAAATCTTGGCTGGTAACGTACACTACAGATCAGAGCCCGTTTTTGATGTAATTTTACCAAAAACCCCAAAAAGAACCCATAAGAAGGATGGGGAGGGGATTGAAAATTTTTCTTAGCCATCAAGTGGGGTATCTAAATGCATGTTTTTCACTCCTAAAATCCCCCTTTTCAGAGATTAATTTCGAATCATGAATCCCCTGTGATTGGGATTCCCCCCTCCCCCTGAGAAACATTGATATTTGCTCAAACCTCGAGTTTTATTCATTTTTTTTTCGATTAATTCTCACGTGAATTGTTTATGAATGTAGACTCCAGCAATATTACATTATTGTTCATTACAACCTATTCTCGGGGACTTTTTTTCGAAAATTCAATTGAAAGTCTTCAGTTGAAAAGAATTAAAAAATTTATTTTTTTTCTTTATTGTTACTTTACTGCGTTTTTATTTCGATGAATTTTCCATCTGTGGGGATCGAATTTTCCGTGCTGATCATAAACTCCTCCCTCCCCTTTGACCTTCCATGAAACTAGTCAGTTGTTCAAAATGCAAATAATTAGATTATATAAAAACCAATGCTGATTTGAATTCTGTTCGGGGAAGGAGAAACCGCGGCGATACCAGTAGTTGAAAAAAAGAAGCTAAAGAAGGTTTCGTGAACGATTCAAGACGTAGAATATCCAATAGACAGCTGATCACTGCGGATAATAGATGGGTTGGCGAGAAAGGTAATAAAACACCTGTCCGAATAAATAAATACTCGGGGTGGGAGATTTCACGACTTCACAAGAGGCATTGAACGACTCGCTGGCTCTTCAAAATTTTGTCCGTTAACCTTTGGAATAGATAAAAACAAACTAAAATAGACGAAAATTTATCTAAATTTCGAGAAAATCGTGCCGTGCTGGGTGTGCTATATTAAATGATGCGTGAAAAAGACCATCTATAAGGACGATGGTGCATTAAAAAGGCGTCACCATCGTCACCAATCATTGCCACCAGCAATCGTGGCAAATATGACTTAATTGGTATTTCGTAGCGATTTCACCGCGTAATACGTACCGAAGGACTAGGAAAAACCAAGTCTGAGAAAAGAGATAATGGAAAGTAGGAGCCTTGAACTTGAAATAAATAGGTAAATACGCGTTCACCGTACCCATCTCGAGTTACCGATACAAGTATGTGTGCTTTTATTAATACATTTTTCCATTCGAATGGCGCTCGCACGGGAGAGGCGTATCTTGTGCGAAAGAAACCGAAAGTATAACCTGCGTGTTATAAAAATACCATTTTTTATTACGAACGAAAGCGTGGCCAAGTCGTAAGCAGGAAGCCTGAAAGCAGCTTATGTTCGTAGCGTAATCGAGTTTTTTCTTGTGTTTTTTTCTTCTAACCCGTTCTTATCGTCTTTTAATTTACTTCAACTCGAGAAATGATTTAGAATTTAATATACAAATTAAAAAAACGCAGGTAACGGAAAAAGAAGGGGGGGAAAGATTTGTGGCACACGTATCGAACAAATTACGGATTTTATCGCGTGCTTTTTTTATCACAGATTTTAATTAAAAAAAAAAATGGGAATACGATATGAAAATATGTATGTGCTTGAGAAAAATGAGGCAAAAAACATATGAACGTGATGTTGAATATGTGACCCGTGCAGGGATAGGGTTTAATAAAGTTCGGAAAACGGAATTTGAACTAGAGCCAAAAAACAAAAAATGGGCAAATTTTTTTCAAAATTTTTTTTTTTTAGCGTTTTTAAGTGGTTTCAGACCTTTACGCAGCTGTTACCAAAATTTCACTTCGGAAAACCTTCGATACTATAAGGTCAACACGTCTAAATGACGTTCAAAACCGAAAAGTGAGGAATGCCGTTAATGGGTACCTAAAGTCGGAACGTTAAAAAAATTGTGCATTTGGCTGCAAAATGCGGTCTATTGTAGGTAAGGGGAGCCTCGGGATTCTTCCAGACTAGAAAAATAAAGTAAAATAACCATAGATTTTGTGTGTGCAAATTCAACTATTACCTACTGAGAAATACATAAAATTTCTGAAATATTGCTTGTTGGAGAATATGAGAGTATAAATGATCGAAAATGGAGTGTAAACGATTTCCTATTTTTCTAAGGTGATTTTCGACGTTAAAGCGAATTCCTCGTGAAATTTCAGTACAAAAAAGAAGTTCTGGAGAGCTTTTTGTGATAATTTTTACAGTATGAAAAAAAGGATTTCTCTTTGTAATGCAGCTTTTTTCAAAATTAAACTCATAACAATAATAGTGAATTTTTCATTTTCTCTCCTCTTAAAAGTAATTTTTGACGTCCCTAGAAACGAATTCCTCGCGAAATTTCAGTATCGAAAGTAGTTTTGGCAGCTTTTTTGAGACTGATTACATGAGAAACAAGAGTAAAAACTTAAAACGGTTTTTCTCAGAATTTAGTTTTATTGAATTCTTATTTTCTTAACTTTCAAATATCTCTATCTCGAGCGAAAAATGGGACCTTGGGTGCTCATCAAAGTCTCAAAATTTCCTCTTGGGTCTCCCTTCACATTTTAGCTCAAAAATCATTTTGAAAAATTCCGACTTTAGGTACCTTTTCCCTGCCGGGTCACATACTGGTTTTTAACGACCGTATCTGACGTATTTGAAGAACTGGTTAATCAATCTGTCCGGTGTACACGTACAGTGAGTTTGGTTTCGTAGGGAGGGAAGTTGGAAAATTTCAAGAAGAATTTTCATTTTTTTGAAAATTCGAAGCGTAACAGATCCTTTTAATCTTAAGTCAGCCGTGTTATCGATTTCCTGTTTACGTCATTGAACCGATATCAAAAAAACAAGCGAAAGTATTGAAAATGTGTTTTTTGTTATCGAAAATATGAAAATCCCCATACCTTCGCTAAAGTTGGAAATTTTTCTCGAAAAAATTGTATTTTTTTTGTCGAAAATGATTGAGAATTGTTTTTTTTTGCAACTTATTCGATTAAATTATCGAACAATTAGAATTAAATAGTTTTTTCGCCTCTGTTTCGTCCTAGAAATAGATCGTTGGCTAAAATAACTTCGTACATTGTCCGGGAGAATCCCGTAAATTACGAATAACGGCGTAACGTTGTCTTCGAAATGAGTCTCAAGTTGTCGATGTTGAAACGGGTAATTTTACCAAATTGTTCGCAAGTGCTATGTAACGATGAAAAAGAGAAAATTGCCATTACGGTTTTCTGTTTGGGGTTTTTTGGGTTTTTGTTCGATTTAAAAAAATTGCTCGAGTGATACTATTCGTATTTCGGGTGTGTCCCTTCGAACTAGATGGGAGGAGGTTCTTGGTTGTAGCAGTACTTGGAATTTCGAATTTGGATGTAGCCTGGGTTGAATTGAGAATAATGAAAGGGCTAAACATTGAACTTTTGGGTTTTTTTATCATCGAAAAACGGCTCGAAGTCGTTTTACGAAAAGGTTGGTATTTTTTCATTATGATTAGTTGATTGAACGATTTTCCCCAAAAATTATCAGAATTTTTGGAATGGTTATTTTAGGCGAAATTGGGTTCTGTTGAAATAAAGTTTGGGGAATGAAGTTGTCTATAATAATTAGATCAAGGTTTTAGAAAACTTAAAATGAAAATTCTAAAAAATAGTGGGGAATTCTTAAATGGAAAAATTAAAGTTGATGAATAAATTTTTCCCAATGTAACCGGGGGGGGGGGAAGGAGGAGGGGGGGGACCTAAAAATGAAAAATTCCCAATTTTCATTTTTTTCCAAAAATTCAAAACATGCAAAATCATTGTCGAAGTTCTCGTTAATTTTGAAACAGTCCGGATTTCGATTAAATTTTTTTTTTAAACCTCAAGTTTAACTTTTTAAGTCAAAAAAATTTTGTCGAAAAAATTTGAACATTTTTTGAATTTTTTTTCTTAATGAATTGTTTTTTCAATCTTTGAAAAATCTAATTTTTCATTCAGATATTTTTGGTAGGGTCTTATTTTTTGTTCTTTGCTTTTTTCGTTTTTGGTTAATTTGGGGGGGGGGCGTTTTCTTTTACAGAATATGTAATAATTTTTTGAAAATATGAAATTTATTTTCAGAAAGAAAAATCCAAATAGGTTGAAGCTTTAGATTTTCGAGGCCCTTCCTTTTTTCGGGCAGAAAAAATTTGAATAGAGAGCAACAGAAATCGGAGGTTGGGAATTTAAAAGGGCGGAGGGTATCAGAAAGTGAAAAAAATTGTTAGAAACTAAAAAAATTACGGTCTGAAAAGATCATTTCCTGGTAAGAATGGTGAAATCGGCCCCTCAACCGATTGGGACAAAAATCCCCCACAAGTTGGGTATGGATGTGAAACCTTTTTCCAAAAAAAATTTTCAAGTCCCTACCCCCCCCCCCCCCCCCCCCACATTCGATTGATAGGCATATTTATGCTCGAAATTCAATATTTCTATCTCTGAAAGGAGTGGTCCTAAAAATCTCAAATTTTTAAGGATTATAGATGTTAGAATGTAGGTCTTATATCAGTTTCTCCGAGAATTTTTTAAAAAAAAATGCAATGAATTTTCCTGAGGTTTTTTCGGCGATTTGAGAAGTTCAAAAATTGTCCAGAAATAGGGTGAGGGAGCCACAAAATTTTTCCCCCTCCAAAGTTTCGTTTACCCCTAGGTCCAACCTATATTTTTGCGAGGCCCCAAAAATGGGTCCAACATTCCAAAAAGATTAAAAGTCCATAAAAATATGTTTTTCCATGTTTTCCCATTTCTGTGAGGAGTTTTAAGGTCGATATTTCCCAAAAAAATGACAAATTTGGGCAAATTATGTCGAAAGACACTAAATTAAACATTTTTTCGCTTACTCACAGAGAATGCTCTTTATTGTCCTTTTCAAAATCTTTTTGATATTATTTTTTTTTATCGCAAAAAATCACCTCGGTATCATTTGACTTGCCTGTTTCACTACAATTGAAAATGCATCGCATTACGAAAGCTCTTTTCATTTTCACCTTTTTTACAAATTTGAGAAAAAAAATTAACCAGCTTTGGGATCGACAAATTTTTTTGTAAAAATTTTTCGAGGTTTGCCCCTTTTGCCTCTTCTGAAATAAGATGGAAAAAATTTTTGAGGGAAATGAAGAAAATTGAAATTGTACTTGTACTCTGGGAATCAATTTTTTTCTTGTAAAATTGTTTATTTGGGATTCCCCCCCCCTCACCACATAACACAATCCACTGTAATATGAAAAAACCTGTAAAATCCGTTGTTCAAAAAATTCTGCTTTTTTGGATTTGAAATTTTGTTAGTTCACATTGAAATGGTTCGAATTTTTTTTTAAATTTTGGAAAGCCTGCTCTTTCATTTGAATTAGAGAAAAGTCAACTGATGAATAGCAGAATTTGGCAGCATTAGGAAAAATCAGTGAAATTCACTAATTTTCTGCGAATTTTTTCACTTGATTTTTTTAAAGGATTTTCACTGATTCAGTGTATAATTACTAATTTCCAGTGATTTTTCTCAATGATTTATTTTCAGTAAAAAAATTTTTCATGATTTTCTCCTGTGCAATTCTGACTTAAAGGAAAATTATTTCGAAAAAAAAAACAGTAACACTCTGTAAATGTTAGGATAGATTGGCTTTTTTAATGATTTTTTTTTTTCTGTCTTCAAACGAAACACCCTTGTTCAGGTAAGAACCGGAGTTTAGCTTTTTTTTCGGGGGGGGGGGGGGGGGGTGAAAATTTAAAAATTTCTGAATCATATGGAAATATTTTCTAAAAATTTTCCAAAAAAAAAGATTTTCACTTCACTGATTTTTTGCAAACGATAATTTTTTCGGACCAAAATACGCAGCTTTTGCCATGGAAATTATAAGCACCTCTTCTCCATTTAGTTCCAGTTCTGATTTTTCCTCGACTTTTTTAGCACCAAAAATTACGGAATAATTTCTCGAAATTGGGTTCTATTTGCCAATTTTTTTCTAGGCGTAACACATCTTACGTACGGAAAACATGGTACGAAAATATCCACCTTGAATAAAAATTTTCAATCGAGACTCGAAAAAAAACTAGGATAAATTTCGAATTCCGTAGGTAGCGGATCGGAAAAAATTGTGTAAAATTATTAGCGTACGTCCGGCCCCTTCCTTCTTCTTCAGGCCATTGATTTTGTATACCGGTTTGTAAAAAAGGCTCGAAATTACAGCTACACTTATTACCAAGTGTTATTTTTTTTTTCAATCCACTACGAGGTTCGAGAGGCCCCCCCCTCCCTTTATCTTGAAACACAGCCAAATTGGATAGACTGTAGACTTATGCTTATACGTAGCGCACTTTGTATACATTCGTATTAGGTGAATGTGTGTACGCGACAATGTCATAAGTTTACTTTTCGTAGTGTGGTTTTCGAGTATGTACGTCTGGTAGATGTAGTGTAATTTACGAACGTCCCCCCTCTACAAAACAGATACTTTATTCCAGAGCCCTTTTTTTTTTCTTTCGTGTCCATGAATAGTCCCATGTCTATGCATGTATCTATGTATGGTGCTAAATTGTAGCCTTGTATCTAGGGTACATGTTTATTTGGCCACGGTATCAGGCGGAGAAAGGGTTTGGGGGGGGGGCGCCCAGTGGTCCAGGAGACCCTAAAAACCCGCGAAATTTCAGTATCAAAAAAAAAGAGAAATAAAAGGGGGTTTTAAAATTGGGGGGAATAAAGTTTTTTTGGGTCGTAGTTTAACGAATCTGGCAAAAAAAAATTGTTTGGGGGAAGGGGAGGGAGTAGGGGGGGTGCTAAAAATCAAAATTCCCCCAAAAAATTATCGTTTTTAATATATCAAAATTCTGGGTTTTTAGGGGGTCGTAGATTAAAAATATGAAAATAAAAAATTTTTTAGGGGCCCGGGGGGAGGGGGTGGGGGGGGGTCCCTCAAATAAAAAATTCCCCATGAAAAGGGGTTAGCATAGGGAATTTTTTTGTTTCGAGGTCGTAGATCCCCCCAAAAAAAAAATTTTTTTGTGAAAGAAAAAGGGGGAAAGGGGTGGGGGGTAAAATTTGGGGATTTAAAACCAAAAATATCGTGTATAAAATCGAAATCAAAGGTATTTTGCGATTTAAAATATAAATTAGACCAAAAGTAAAAGGGGCCACGCCTCAGCACAAAAAAATTTTTAAAAGTGAAGTGGTATTTTAAGCCCCCTGAACACGATTTTTCCAATATTTTTTTGCGTCCGCCTGCGCCCGTGTGCTTAAAACCCAAAAAGGGGTTGCCTTTTTAAAAACAAATTTTTTTCCCTTTTTTTAGAAATTTTTTTTTTCCATAATTTGTCATTTTTCCCAAACCCCTTTAAACTTTCCCCGGCTTGTAAAAAATGCATTAATAAAAAAAAAAAAACTTTTAAAAAAAAGGGAAAAAAATCTTTAAAAAAAGGGCACTTTTGGTTATGAGCACACGGACGCAACGGACCCCAAAACTATTTAGAAACTCGTTTTTGGGGCCCCTTTAAAAATACCACTTCACCTAAAAACCATTTTTCGGCGGGACGCTGGAAAATTTATTTTTTGGTCATTTTTATTAAAATAAAAACGCAAAAAAACCCAAAATTTCGACACTACACATATTTTGGTTTAACTCCCAAATTTTACCACCCCCACCCCTTCCCTCTTTTTTCCCAAAAAAAATTTTTTCGGGTTCTGATCTACGACCTCGAAAAAAAAAGATTCCGATATGCTACGCGATATCAGGTTTAATTTTTTTTGAGGCCCCCCCCCCCCCCCCCCCCTCCCAAGACCTTTTTAAAAAAATTTTTTATTGTCATATTCTTAATCTTTCGCCTCTAAAACCCCAGTTTTGATATAAATTTCACATATTTAGGTGAAATTTTGATTCAGCACCTCCCCTACTCCCCCCCCAAAAGCCCCCAACAAATTTTTTTTTCAATTCGTAATCTACGCCAAAAAAAACTAAATGTACCTAACTTTTACTCACTTTTATTTCTCTTTTTTTAGGGGAAAAATTTTGCGCGTTTTTTAAAGGGGGGTCCTGGACCACTTGCGGGGGGTAAAGAAAGGCCAAGGGGACCGGAGGGGCCCCGTAGGGAAAAAATTGGCGGCGAAAACTATGCACCGGGGTGGGCCCGCGCATCACCGGGCCGGGGTTTTTCCCCCCCCCCCCCCCCCCCGGTTTTCCCCGTGTCCCAAAAAACGGGCCCCTTTTGGGGACGAGGCATGCGCCGACTCGAACCGGGTTTAATTTGGCGCTTATTTCGCAGTTTCTAACGAGGGAGGTTCCGGGGGAAATGTCCCCTCGAAAAACGAATGAAAGGTTTTCCCAATTTTTTTCCGGGGGCCGCGACGCAAAAAAATCAAAAAATTTCCCGATTGCTGGGTGCCCGTTTTGGGAAAATTTGGGCTAGGCCTATGCGATCGAAATTTTTTGATTTTACAAAGGATTTTTTTAAAAGTGTTTTAAATGGAGGAAAATTTTTTTTTTGGAAACATCTTTTTGTGGGCCCAAAATTGAAATTTCGTGTCGAGAGAAACAAAAAATATGATATACATTTTTGCCTAACACAAAAATTTTAAGGGGGCCTCAAATTTTAAATTTATACATAACCCCCTTAATTTTTGGGATTTGGGCAAAATTGTATATCTATTTTTGTTTCTCTCGATACAAACCTAAATTGGTCACAAAAAATTTATGTTTTCCCCAAAAAAAAAAAAATTTCCCCTTTTAAAAAACACATGTAAAAATTCCCGGTAAAATCAAAATTTTCGACGCATGGGCCCAGAAAAATTTTCAAAACGGGCACCCAGCAATCGGAAATTTTTGTTTCGCGTGCGGGCGCCAAAATAGCCCCAACCTTTCTTTTCTTATTTCGGGGGGAACGGGTTCTGTGCCTCCCTCGAAAATTAATTTTGGGGAAAGGGGAAAAAAAATTTTTTTTTTTCGTGTGGTGCAAATTTTTTTAAAATTGCAGGGAAATCAGGGTAGCGTTTGTTTTCTTTCAATTTTTTTAAAATCGTAAAATTTTTTCCCCCAGCTTTTTTTTCAAAACTCTAAAATTTTTTTTTCGTTAAATTTTTCCCCAAATTTTTAGAAATTTTTTTCAGGATTTATTTCAGGGGTCTAAAGGGGAAATAAAAAAAAAATTTTTGGTTTTTCGTTTAGGGGGGTAGGGTTTTTTAAAATTTTTTGGTTTCGGTTTCGGTTTGGGTTTTACCAAAGAAAAAGGGTTTTGGTTCTTTTTTTTTTCTTATCGAAGTAAATAACCAAAACCCAGAAAACATGAAATTTACCACTCACATAGGGAATCTTTTAAAAAATGATGGGAAAAACCCCATTAAAAAAAATTTACTAAACCCCCCCGGTAAAATTTCAAAAATTTTTTGAAAAATCAGTGAAACCCCTTTAAAAAAATCAAAAAAATCCCCCTAAAAATCAAAAAATTTTTTGCTGATTTTTTTCCTTTTCTAAAATTTTTGGGTTTATTTTTTAAAGGGATTTTTTCACTGATTCAAAATAAAGAGAATTTTGGGAAAACTTAGGCTTTCAAAATTTTTTAAAAATTTGAAAAATTGGATATTCAGCTGTCTAACAAGTCCGGTTTTTTGGTTTTAAAGGTCCTCCCAGTCCTGCAAAAATCCTGTTTTCTTTTTTTTTTTTTTCAAATTTAAAACCCGTAGAAATTTTTTTTTTGGTTTTGTTTCCCACCTTACTTAAATACAATCTTAAAAAAAAATCAGTTTTTTAAAATTTGGGGGGTGTTATTTTTCAAAATTAAATTTCTCAATGTTTTTTTTTTTTTTTTTGGGGGGGGGGGGGGGGGAATTTGGGTACAATTCCTAGTTTTTTGAAAAAGTCCTTGTAAAGGGTTTCTGCAAAAGGGGTCTTGCTTTTGGGTTTTTTCGAGAATTTGTTAGCCCTGCTTTTATTATAAAAATTTTTTCCCCCTAATTTTTTCAAAAAAAATGAAAAATTTGAATCTTAGGTGGTTAAAAATTTTTTTTTTCTAAAACAAGTGGAAAAAAAAATTAAAAAACTAAAAAAAAAACCCCCGAAAAAAAATTAAATTTAAAATTTTCCTTTTTTTTAAACATCAGATTTTTATAAATTCCCAACACTCCCAACAGAAACTAAAATTCGAAAAAAAAAGAACGAAAACCGAAATTATGTTTTGATTTCGGTTTTTTTTAAAATTTTTTTTTCCAGTTTGGGGTTTTAGGTATGGGGGTTTGCCTTTTTTTACCGTTTTAAATTTTAAATTTTTGGGTTTTTGGGTTTTTTAAGTTTCGGTCTGCCATCTCTGATTTTTAAAAATTTCTAAAGATTTTTTCCCAAAAAAATTTTTTCGTTTTTTTCCAACCGTTTTTTAAAAAACCCTTGAATTTTGCCCAAACCCCTTTAAAATTTTTTTTTCCCTTTTTTTTTCAGTTTCAAAAATTTTTTTTCCCCATTTCGTACTCTTAAATTTTTGGGCTAAAATTTTTTTTTTCTTGAAATTTTTCAACCTAAAAATTTTTTTTGTTTAAATTTCGAAACAGGGGAAAAATGCCGTCACACCCTCACGTTGAAAAAGTGCCCCAGTTAAAGAAATAAAAAATTATTGGGAAAAATTTTTAAAGGGTCAAAAAAAGTTTTGGAAAAAAAAATTTTTAGATTTGGATTCTTTTTGGGAAAAAAATTTGCATAAAAAAATGAGAACGGAAAGAGTTGAAAAAAATTTGGTGATTTGGATTACGTGTATTTGGGAAAAAAATTCATAGCCTAAAAATTTTTAAACGAAAAAAAATATTTAAAGTATAAAAAATAAAGGGGGTTTTAGAAAAAAAATTTTTTGGAAAATTTTTCAGAAAAATATGTTTGTAGTTTTTAAATTATGTGGGGGAAGTATATTTGGGGGGCAAAAAAAATTTGAATAAAAATTTTTGTTTTTGGAAAAAAATTTCCCGAATTTAAGAAAAATTTTTTGGGCTAGAAAAAAAAACAGAGAAATAATTTTTGGTTGGAAAAAAAAATTCCCCAAAATTTGGAAAAAAAAATTTTTAAAGGGGGTTTTGGGAAAAATGAGAAAATTTGATAGTTGGAAAATGACGAAAATATTTTCCGCTTCGTGTTTTGGTCGTGGGGAAAAAAAATATGCACCACACCCAGAAAAAATCGTCCTTCTCGAATTTTTATTTACCTCGCTTGATTCAGTTTTCAAAATACGGGCGAGAAAAATTTTTGAAAACGTGTCGACAATGTGGGAAAAAAAACGATTTTATTAAAAAATTTAAAATTATTTTTATACACTTTATAAATTTTGAGGGAAAAAAAAACGCCAGAATTGGGAAGAGAAACGGGGAAAACGAAAAAATCAATTTTTTTACCCTACGCCCAAACAAAAGACAAAGAGATGCAAGTGATGGGGGGGAAAAGGAAGGGGTGGGGTTTAAAGGAAAAAAATGTCGGGTATTGCAATAATTTGAACAATTTTACGGTTTGGATAGGTTTTGAGGTATTTTTTTTTTCTTTGGTAAAATGACTCGATTTTTTGGAAATACGTTGCGAATTATCAGCTCTCGAGGCTTTCTTTGTGTGCTTTCGATGTATCGTTCATGTAAAGGTTCCGTTTTGGTTTGGGGAGAAACGTTTCGACAATTGATGGTGGGGGGGTTTATTCTCGTCACATTTAACAGCGAACCGTATTTTTTATCGTAGACCATTCTGTGTGTTGGGGAAAAGAAAAATTTGGGGTAAATTTTTTACGTAGAAAGATGCTACGTACAAATTTTGAAAGGTACAGTTTGTTTTTGCGGGCATCAAAGGATTTGTCGGCGGTGGCGTTGTTTGCTGTAACGAATGTGTGTTTTGTGTTTTCCCTCGTAAATTTAAATTTTTTTTTAGTTAAAATTTATCGCATCCCTTTGTACGCGGTATTTTTGCCATCTGTTTTTCTCGCGCGTTTGTGTACCCTTGGGGTTTAAATACGAAAGTAAAGGGGAATGTGTAAAAATGACAGGGAGTTTTAGTAGGAAAAAAAACGCGAATTAAAGTCGTTGGGGTGCTTTTTTCGGGCCGGCCAAAGGGACGACGGCCCGGGGCGGGCCCGGGAAAAGTGCTAGGGGCTGAATTCTCAAAGAACAGCGTGCCAACTCTTCGTTTGTCGCTGTGCAAAAATTCTGGTTGAGCCCATTTTTCACCGCCACGTTTGGGGAATCGATTTTAACGCCTATCGTGCCCGAGTCGTGGTTTGTCTAGTTCTTAAAGGTTTTTTCAATCGAGGAGCGAATTTTGACCGGGAAATTGGCTCCGGGTTCGGTAGCGAGTTTGAATTTCAACGTGAAATTGTGTTTCGGGTGAAATTCTTTTGGTGCTGAGTGATTGGGGTTTCAATGTAAAATGGGCCCGGATTGACAATGGTTCGAAAAATTTGGGATTTTTAATCATTCGAGGTGAGGGTTGGGAAGGACTAAATTTTGTCAAAATGGTTTTTTAAAATATTCGGCGTGAAAAAAAGATCTAAACCCGGGACCCGGGCCGGTGAAAAATGAAAAGGGTACTATCGAGCTGCGCAGAGTTCATAGCAGGCTTCCGAAGTATTGCGTCGAACGATGCGCATTGAGATGGGTAAAACCACGTCGTAATTTGGGAAATGTTTTTTAATCGTGAAAGCACACGTTCGGTTAAATTCGAAACCTCGTCGTGGGGCGCTTCGTACGGCGTTTAAAATTAAATTTTATAGAGGGGGGGGGTGGGAGACTGAAAGGTTTTGGATAAAAAACAAAATCAAAATTTTTATTTTATAGGCCCGGGTTCGTTGGAAAAAAAACGAGGCATTTCTCGTAAACTTATTTTTTTTTTATTTTTCCCTTTCCAACTCGAGATCCGCTAAAAAGGGGCCCGAGATATTTAGATTTTGAAAAAAATAATTTTTGTCCAATTCTCCTCTGGAATGGGGGATTGGGCCTTGAAAAAAATGATTTCCCCTCAAAAATCATGATTTCATCAAAAAAAATTGAAAAATGTATCGTTGTTCAAATTGAAAGAGAAAAAAGAATATTTGGTCGAGCATTACTTTGGTGCAATTATTTAGTAAAAATTTTTTGGATTTTTTTTTGATTTGGAATGAAACTTCGAAAAAAAAATAAAAGGGAAAAATTTTCCAAACCAAAAAAAAACATATATTTCGCTCGAAAATAAAAAACACGAACGAAAAAAAAATGTACGAACAATCTGAAATTTGAAATACCGGGTCACAGATAAAACATAAAAACGGAAAATATGAAAAAACTTAATAACGTACGAAAACGGTTTTATCTGGTGAACGAATGATCTTTTTTTGACCAAAAAATCAAAGGTAAAGAAAACTTCTTTTCTGACGCTCCCCCCCTTTTTGGCGAATCTATAATAAACTTTGTACAAAAAAAATTTCTTAAAATAAAGGAACGATTAAAAAATGAATTATAAATATCACACTCGAGG
>JAVBJF010000848.1:0-36415 GCA_033439095.1 Pseudococcus viburni | reverse complement strand
AAATCTAAAGTACATTATAACAGGACCCCGTATCCAAAATTTCAGGTGCTGAAGTTCATTTCTCGATTTTTGACGAATTTTTGAAATTTCAAAATTACCTTCCCCTGCGAAGTATGAAAATTTGATCTAATCAATGAAAAAAAGCTGAAATTTAATATATGCTCTATTTTTAACCTCCTGAATCGATTGGTAGCGGTTTCGAGACGTTTCGGAGCCACCAGAAAATTTTTGAATTTTCCAGCGCTAGAGAAAAGTTCATAAAAACGGTCCATATGCACTTCAGCACCTATAATCGCGGATTATCCATATTAGTGACCTATTTGATCGATTAAAACACAAAATTCGTAACTTTGAGTTCAAATTTGCATTTTTGGGCAAGAAATTTTCCTGGAAAAAATTTAAAAATTTTCTAATTGCTTCAAAACGTCTCGAAACTTCTTCCATTCGATTCGGGAGGTCGAAAATAGCGTATCTACCAAATTTCAACTTTTTACCTCAATGTATGCGCATTAGGTGAATTTTTAAATTTTTTCCAGGAAAACTCAAAGTTACGAATTTTAGAAAATTGTGTTTTAATTTAATCGATCAAATAGGTCACCAATATGGATAATCCGCGATTATAGGTGCTGAAGTGGATATGGGCCATTTTTGTAGGCTTTTCTTCAGCGTTGAAAAATTCAAAAATTTTCTGGTGGCTCCGAAACGTCTCGAAACCGCTTCCAATCGATTCGAGAGGTCGAAAATAGGGTATATACCAAATTTCAGCTTTTTTCGTTGATTAGATCAAATTTTCATATTTCGCAGGGCGGAGGTAATTTTGAAATTTCAAAAATTCGCCAAAAATCGAGAAATGAACTTCAGCACCTGAAATTTTGGATACGGGGTCCTGTTAAGATGTACTTTCGATTTTTTTTGTTTGGGGTCAGAATTTCACTTTGAGTTGGGATACCTCCCTTGTGAGTAGAATTTTGTAAATAAAAAATTGTAATGTACCCCCTTCCAGGAATGAATTTTGATATTTTGAAAATTCTGTTCAGAACTGAGTTGCAGTGTAAGAAATATCTCCTAAATCCGCCTCTAGAGCTGAATTTTGGAAAATTAGAATTTTTTTTACTCCTTCCCCAGATGAATTTCCGTATCTCAAAATTTTTCCTACCCCCTACCATGCTTTCAAATTAACAAAATAAAAATCTTATGACTTTTTTAAAACCTCACATCATTTTTCTTTATTTGGGTCAATCAAGCTCGAAAAAATTTCATTGAAAGGGGAAAACGTCAAATTTTTAAAATTCTGCATCATTTGGTCACTAGGAAATTATGAAAACGTACGAAAAACCAACTAACATTATTTTCGACCCACCTTTTTTGCCTTAAATCACCTGTATCTCTAAATTCTAATCCAATTTATACTTTTTTTTCAACAGCTCGTATCCGTGGTTCTGCTGCATCCCTGGCTACGGCATTCAATTGGTCTTGCACTTTCGTAGTAACCAAAACGTTTACTAATCTGAAAGAGTTAATCGGATTCGCCGGAGCTTTCTGGTTATTCGGCACCATTTGCATGGCCAGCATGGTATTCGTTGTATTATGTGTTCCCGAAACACAGGGTAAAAGTTTAGAAGACATTGAGAGGAATTTGACAGGTGGTGGTGCTAAAGTTCCAGTACGACACGTAAGAAGAATGAGTTCGATAGCGCATTTGAAGCCTTTGCCGATGGCTGTATAAATGGAGACTGTTTTCGTATTTATAATTTTGTTTAACAATAATTAATTTTTAATTTTATATATACATATTGAAAAAGTTATATGACTAGAATATCACAATGAAACTCATCTGGTACCTTATATTGTTCTTCTAAATATTGTTCTTTTTTTTAAACGAGTCGTGTTTTTTTTTTTAATGTAGACCAATTTTCTCGTCACTGTTTTTCTATGTGTTGGTTTTTAATTAGTTGAAGCACAATTATTATCAACAGTAGTGATCGAATACTGTGTGCGTTTTTAAAAATCCCCCCTCCCTTCTCTCTGTGATGCGGTCATTGTACGTTTTTTATGTAGCTTAACAACGTACGCGTTTCTTTCGTTTGTTTTTTTTTGTAATCTTTCTTTTTTCTCGTGTCCGGTAATTAAGCAATTTATAGTAATTGTTTTTAATTCGACATACCTACCTAATTTTATAGAAGATGTGAAGTTTTTTTCTTTTCAAAACAGTGAATTTTTTTACTCAAAATTGTCTCCTTTTTTTTTGTAGTCTTATTTTTTGTTTTTTTTTTCTCTTTTTTTTGTTATCTCTTTTAGATTTTTAATTTATTTTTTATTTTTAGCTAATTTAATGAGAGATTCGTTCGAATCAGCATAATTTTTTTTGTAGCATTTAAATTGTAAATAGTTATGTATATGTTATGTATTATAGGAATAGTTTGTATATACTGTGTATGCGTACAAATGTAAGCATGTTATGCCGGAAGCATCGTTTTAAGATTGTAGTTCTTAGATTACCTATTTGAGCGTTTCTGTCGATATTTCAGCTTGCCTACGAAAGGTATGACGTCTCGTATGATTGTTTCTAAACGTAGAATACCTTGGGGGTTATTTTTTTCGTATTAAATCGCGTAATTCGCGCGCTCCGGGTTATTTTTGTGATGCAAATGAGGATTTTTCAACGTATAAAGATTAATTAGCGATTTGCAATTAGCGAGAAATTTCCTTTGTTGGTTGAAATTATCTAATAATGGATTGGAAATTAGATGGGAGGTTGGTTGACGAATTTTCGTAAATATGAATTTTTCGAGGTAAAAACCATGTCGATTTTTGATTGGTGGAAAATTAAGTTTCGGCGATTTACATTAATTAACCAGTCTGGAAGCCAAATGAAGTAAATGATTGGTGGAAATTTTTTTGTTTACGAATTTTAATTCTTAACCGATACTTTTCGCTAATGATGTTTACTCGTTGAAAATTTAAATTCGAATTGAAATTGTGAAAATACGATTTAGGATTTTAAATCGTCCAAATTGGTAATTTTTTGCCAATTTTTCCATCTAGGAATTTGAAATCGTTTAAATCGTCTAAATTGATATTTTTTTGCCAATTTTTTTTGAAATCGTTTAAATTGTCGAAATTGGTATTTTTTTTGCAAATTTTTCCCATGTAGGATTTGAAATCGTTTAAATCGTCTAAATTGATATTTTTTTGCCAATTTTTCCATTCAGGATTTGAAATTGTTTAAATCATCCAAATTGGTATTTTTTGCCAATTTTTCCATTCAGGATTTAAAATCGTTTAAATGGTCCAAATTGGTATTTTTTTTTTGGTCAATTTTTCCATTCAGGATTTGAAATTGTTTAAATCGTCCAAATTGGTATTTTTTTGCCAACTTTTCCATTCAGGATTTAAAATTGTCTAAATTGGTATTTTTTTGCCAATTTTTTCCATTCAAAATTTGAAATCGTTTAATTCGTCCAAATTGGTATTTTTTTGCCAACTTTTCCATCATTTTTTAATTCGCATTGATGACAAATTGCCTTACAAAAATAGAACTTTGATGGCGTGAATTACTTAATCGATTATTTGAGACGATAATTTAGCCAGATTTTTGAAAATTACATCTATTCAGTACGAGTGCTCCCGGCATTCGTTATTATTAATTTAAAAAAATTGTTGTTTGCATACGCATACACAAAATGCTGTGATTTTAATATGTGATTACGAATTTTATATGCAGAGATATTTACAATATGTCGTGAGAAAAATAACACACCATTGATGACGTACTTGTTTCTTTTTTTTCTTTTTTTTTGTAAACGATCAAATTTTCTTCGCGTCGTTTATTAGTTAGAACAAATTTATAACGGGATTAGATATTAGTATTTTTCGCAATATATTTGGATAAAAAAAATAGTGAAAAAGAATGTGGGACGGGTGGCTGTATTGTATATTGATGAAGTAGTGTAATTTCATTCCTCGCATATAATTTATACTATATTGTGTATTTTTTTAAAGTCTAATTTACAATTCCATCTACCACTTTTGATCTTATTTGTATCGAGCTTATTAAAATCATTCACTTCGACACCAGAGAGGAAGATTTTATGGAAATTTCTTCGAGTAAAATTTTTTAAAAAATTCGAACGATTTTGGAATCCATGGTAAACGCAATAGGTCCACTCGCGTCTTTGAAATTGCTGCATTTAAAAAGAAATAATTTATTATGTTTATTTTGTAGTTACACTTCGTTACCTTACATCGTATGATATTGGATAGAAATATTAAGTTAAGAGATGAAATCATATTTTGTTATCGTATAATAGGACGATCCTATTTCTGTTTCTGTTATGAGAAATGTTAACAATTATCCAATGTGTTACTGACATTTAATTATCAACAAATATACTAATATTTATCTTCGGATGTAGATCTGTGTATTTTATTAGAGCTGGGCGATGAGTAATGGGAGTATGATGAGAATTTATCGTATCGGATGTCAAAGGTTATATTTTAAGTTTTGTCTGCGGTGCGGAGGTTGATAGGAGTGGGTTTTTTCGTGTTTTTTTTTTGAAAGTTGATATAACTCTCCCCTCCCCTCACACCGGAATTCATTATTATCCCTCACGACGCGACGCAGTTTGAGAAATTTGGAAAAAAATATAGATAAATTGTGATTTGGAGTGGTTGAGGGAGGTAAATTTTTCTGTCAGAAGCAAAAAAATTTCATTCAACATTTTTTTTTCAATTTAAAAATTTAAATTTTGATATTTTGAGCTTTTACCTGGAAGTAGGGTAAAATTGACTGTGTAAAATGAGTCTTCGAAGGGTGCGCCGTCTTGTGTTGTCGATTTACAAAAATTTTTTGACTTTGATGGACTCCAACGAAAAATTGTAGTGTTGAAAATTCAACTTGAACATTTTATCAAACTCTAAAAAAATATTTGGGACTTGGGAAACTTGTTCAATTTTATAAAACGTGGCAATTCTTTCTTAATTAGAAAATTCATCAATAAACTTGGAAGATTTTCTAAAAATTTGGAGATTTTTTAAAACTTGTAAGATTTTTTCAAAAATTGTAAAGAGTAAGTACCGGGGGATAAGATAGGCGAATCTGCTCCAGAGCTGATATTCGAAACTAACCTATGGAATTTGGTACTTACTTATGGTCTGAAAACCACGTGGTAAAATTTTTGGATAAGGAAAGGTGAATTTGAATGAATGGTATACAGGGTGTTCCATGAATTGTCTGCCAAACGTAGTTTTTTGGATATAACCGAGTACCACTAAACAAAAACTCGAGATGAACATGTTGCCCATTTTGAAAATCGAAGGGGCAAATGCTGCTTCTAAAAAATATCACGTCTAAAGTTTTTTCAACCATGGGAATGAATAATACTTCAAAAACTGAGCAAATTTTCACTTTATAACTTTTTGGCTATCTTTAAAATTGAAGGGTCTACAAAAAAATTGTTCAAAAAAATTCTCAAAAAATTAACTGATCAAAGGAACGGATAGTACGTTGAAAACTGAAGATATTTTGTTCTGTAGACTTTTTGCCTAACATCGAAAATGAAGGGGCTAAGAGTCATTAAAAAATGGAGGAAATTGAAAATTTTTTGAAGCCCATTTATTTTGAGTGACCCGTAGCCCCTTCATTTTCGATGTTGGGCAAAAAGTCTACAGAACAAAATTTCTTCAGTTTTCAACGTACTATCCATTCCCCTGATCAGTTAATTTTTTGAGATTTTTTTTTGAACAATTTTTTGGTAGCCTCTTCAATTTCAAAGATAGGCAAAAAGTCGTGAAATGAAAATTTGCTCAGTTTCCAAAGTACTATCCATTCCCGTGATTGATTTTTTTTGACGTGATTGCTTTAGGAGCAGCATTTGCCTCTTCAATTTTCAATATAGGCAGCATGTTCATCTCAAGTTTTTTTTTAGTGGTACCCGGTTGTATCCAAAAAAATATGTTTGGCAGATGATTCATGGAACACCCTGTATAGTGTAGGCAAATTAGACAAAAATCAACATTTCTGGCCAGCAAAGCTTTTATTGCGGAAAACTGTCGAGAGAGGTCCCCTGAGTAACCCCTAAAAGTTACCACCTCCCAGACCCCTTGCAAATTTTTTTTATGGGGGTTCCACCCCCTAAAAAACAGTTTTTCACTTCTATCTCATTTGGATTTGATTTTGCGGTAAAAATAGTTCAGTACTTTTTTGTTCTACTGTCAATTTCCAATATTTTTTGTATGAACGTTTTTTTTTGTACGACCATTAGCAGAGGAGATAGAGAGTCTTGGAAGAAGGGGGTTTTGGAAAATATGCTATCATTTGAAAACGTGAGGTTAGGTATAAAATCGTTCTAAACTGTGTATTTCGGCCATGAAAATATTGGTATTATGTAAATTGATGGTAATAATACTCCCTTGACCCCCTCCCCTCCCTATGTGCCCACCCCATCTTACCCATTTGTTTTTATTTACCAGTGACTATATGATGATGGAGTGAGGTGGGGTGGACACGTAGGAGGGGGAATAGGTTCAAAAATGTATCTTGATCCTCTCACCCCTCCTACGTTTCCACCCCACCCCACCACTCCATCATATAGCCACTGGTAAATAAAAACAAATGGATAAGGTGGGGTGGGCACATAGGAAGGGGAGGGGGTCAAGGGAGTATTAATATCATCAATTTACATAATACTACTATTTTCATGGCCGAAACACGCAGTTTAGAGCGATTTTATACATATTATCACGTTTTCAAATGATAGCATATTTTCCAAAACCCCCTTCTTCCAAGACTCTCTATCTCCTCTCCTAATGGTCGTACAAAAAAAAACGTTCATACAAAAAATATTGGAAATTGACAGTAGAACAAAAAAGTACTGAACTATTTTTACCGCAAAATCAAATCCAAATGAGATAGAAGCGAAAAACTGTATTTCAGGGGGGGGGGGGGGGTTGAACCCCTCTAAAAAAATTAGCAAGGGGTCTCAAGGGGTCTGGGAGGTAGTAACTCTTAGGGCTTACTCAGGGGACCTCTTTCGACAGTTTTCCGCAATAAAAGCTTTGCTGGCCAGAAATGTTGATTTTTTTATAATTTGCCTACACTAATAATCGTGTTCCTAATGACCCAAAACGCAAAGAAAACTCACCCCGACCCCCAGTCTCACCGCGGCAACAAATTTAGTACCTGCCTTTTCAAGAAAAGTCGGTAATTAGTGTTCTGGTGAGGAAAGGGGAAAAATCGAATATTTGTGACTCAAATGCAATTTTCCTCAATTTTTCTGATTCAAGGTACAAAATTTTTCAATTTTTGTAAAATAGTGATTAATTTCACAAATTTTTCAATCAAAACGTAATTTTTTCAACTACAATTGAAATATAATTTTTCCATTTAAACGGGGGGGGGGGGGTGAACTGGTTGAAATTAAGTTTGGGATCAACCCTTCGTACAGACTACAGATCAACGCAGGACAATGTGGAACGATAACGATTCCTCTCCAATCATAAAAAAAAAAAACAGTTGAAATCTGGAACTTTTGAGTTACCCTGTATATCCCCAAGTTCATCAAAAAAAAGCCAAACCCCCAAGAAGTAAAAATTTTGATTTTCTTTTTCCAGAATTTCAAAATTCTCAAGGTTGAGGGATTTTTTGAGTATTGAGGATAAAAACAATGCTCTTTTAAGGGCACTTGGCGGCATAATACGCTAACTAATCTACTTTTTTCGAATTTTTTCGTGAAATTTTCTCATTAAAATCGGTAATAAAAAAATTGAAAAATTTTTGGAGAGCATTTTTCGAGTACTGGGGGGCTAGAACCAACCTCAAGACCTACTTTTTCGGGGTTTAATCAATTTTCAGGGGGAATCGAGAAAAAATGCGAAAATAAATTTTTTACACCCCACCCCTCATCTTATTTTGAAATCATGTCACAAAGAATTCACTATTATCATCTTGTACTCATAATAGGTACCACAGGCAAAAAAAATCACGTGAAAATAATCCTTCTTATAGTTGGTACAACGAAAGAATGTAGTTTTCCCCTACATTCTCCCACCACAAAATTTAAGAACGTTGAGTTGTCATTGGACAAAATTTGAAATCAACGCGCGGTGTTGGTTTCCGCGTTACGAGTCGAGTAGGGGAAATATAAATTCTTTCGTTGTACGTACTATAGGTTTCATGCAAAATTCATTCACCACGATAACGACGTATGACACCGAGTCAGCATCACTGTCGTCACTTTCATTTCACGATCATGTCATTGGCGTTAATAAAATTTGCGTAAGCAAAACGCCGCGCCGTAAACTCAAACATTTCAACGAAATAGTTCGCCAGCTGTTATAATCCAAACTCGATAGTCGGTCTCGGTATCTTATAAAAAATTATCGCCCAAATATAATCGTCTTTCATTATTTTCACATCTACATTCAATCGCCTAGATGAAGACTGACAGGTCAGCGAGACAATGTGACGAGTTTGCCGTCGCATTGTCAGACGTCTATCAATTGACTATTTCACTGATGTTAATAAAATTGCATAAGCAAACCGCCCCAAATACGATATCACAGAAGAAGAGTTACTTCTTGTAAACGAGCCAGTTATATTTTTAAAAACGTAAGAAAACCCTTCGACTGTTGTAATGTTGTTTTTTTTTTTCGAGGACTCCATTCCCAACTGGGTGGAGAAAATGTATTACGTTTATCCTACTCCATTTAACCTATCCCGCCCTTTTCATACCGGTGGTTTCTTGAAGTGGGTGGAGGATAGGAGAGGCTTACATTTTTTACAAGTTATGCAAGAATATATAAAAGAACATAAAACAGGAAATATAAACAAGAAATAAACAAATATATATAGATTTAATCTGAGTCATTGTGGTGCCCATTTTAATTGTGAATAGTCATTGTGGTGCCCGAAAAAAACGTTGTGGTGCCCAAATCGGGCACCACAACGTCCCTATGTTAAAAACCATTGTATATAGATGGCCACACCCCCCTGAGTCCCCTGACGCATTTTTAGGGTGGGCACCACAATGACTCTCCTTATATACCTATAGTCAAATTTTTATATACACAAGAGCTTATGGTATATAGCCCTTGTGGTGCCCAGTCTGGATGCATTAGTATACTATGTTTATATAATAATGCTGTATATAAGGTGGGCACCACTATGACTCTTAAAGACCTGGGCACCACAAGGTATTGCATATGTGTATATATATATATATAAGAATACTGAATAAAATAAAAATAAAAGGGGCTCGTCAGCCGAACCGGACCTCTCTGGGGAGGCGGGCCATACAAGGGGGGGGAGATATCATAACACGAACTACGATGTTATTAGACGATTTACGATTTACGTTTGTTATTATTTAGAGAATTATAATTATACGGACTAGAGCTCGGATTTTTATACACGAAAAACTTCGAAATATGAATTTATTTTGGGCGAAATATGCAAAAATATGCATTTATGAGCGAAATATGCATAAATAATTATGCAATATCAATATGGGTGTCTCTGGAAAGCATTTTTATAACTTCAACTGCTACCCTCAATATCAAGGGGCACGCTAGTGACCCCCTCCCCCCTACCCAACCAAATCGTAATGTAATGAAACGTCGGAACTGCGTGACACTTATATTCTCTGAGCAACTCGGACATAGTTTCCGTGAAATTTGAGAATTTTAAAACTGTTTTTTTTTTTTCAGAAAAGGGAATTTTTTTGACAATCTAAGCGTCAAAATTCATAATTTGTTAAGCTCTTTCATTTAAAAGTGAATCAAAGTAGTTTTGTTCATTATTTGTGGGGAAATGTCTATTGTTTGTTTGGTGAAAAAATCTTATTTTGCTAATCAATCGAACAAGGGTTTCGTATAGTTAGGGAGGTTGGAAGTTGGAATTTTCTGAAATTTTGGAGGTGGGTATTATTCCTCACTGCGGAGATACTGACGGAGCAAAAATTTTGAAATTTTGAAATTTGACCCCCCCCCCCATTTGAGGCCCAAAATGTTGAAAAACAGAAAATTAACCCCAAAAGCGTGTTCTTTGGGTGAAAAATTGAAAATGCATATAATGTCGAAAATTGCAGGATATTTGAACTTTTTTTGATGTTTGGAACTTTAACTTGGTCAGTTTACACATTTTTCTGAAACTTTATGAAAAATGTGTAAACTGACCAAGTTAAAGTTCCAAATATCAAAAAACTGATATTTTGTGAGCTTTGACTATAGCAAAAGTGATTGAAGAATTCCAAAAACTACATGTTGTTAAAATTTTAAAACCATTTTAAGCTTCCTAAAGTTTTTTATCCGTTCTGAAAAAAATTGCAATAACACTCCATATTTACGTAATGGCCTGGTGTTGGAGTTCCAAGTAACTTTTTGTTTTTTTGTAAAATCCATGTGATTTCTGATTTTAATGATTTCAACATGTTCGAACATATAAACATTGAAGCATAGAATTTAAAAAAGGCCCAACTCCCAAACTCACTTGACACTTGTGTAAAACGGTATTTTTCAATTTTTGTCTTGAAGAGACATCTAAGTATGCATCATCTATAACATGTAATCGTAATCGTGTTCAAATTCAATACAGTCAGGAGGGAGAAGTGGTCATCTTAAACACCTAATTTCAAAAATACCGTTTTACACAAGTGTCAAGCGAGTTTGGGAGTTAGGCCTTTTTCAAATTCCATGCTTCATAGTTCATATAGTCGAGTAATTTCATACACTCAATAAAAACAGTTCGTCTATTCATCACTGAAGTCGTACCCGACTTTCATGGGGAGGTGCCAACGGAAACCTCTGCAACTATTTTGCACTTTTGTTGACCCCGATTTTGGTGGGGGGTGCCAAATTTTTTTGTTTTTTGCATGATTTTCGTCAGAATTGATCTAAAATTTAACTCTTTACTATCATTTCTGATCCCCGCTCTTTCTTCGCGAGATTGTTCAAATATGAAAAAAATTTACTCCTAAAAAAATGAAAAAATCTATCAACATTTTTCCAACTTTGATTTTTCAAAAATTATTTAAACTCCACATTTCTTAAAACTACGTAGTTCCAATTTGAATTTTTTAAAATGATATTCAAATTTTTCTTCAACTTTGAAGAAAATTGAAAAGTTTTCAACCTATGTTTTTTTTAAATTCTTTTAACTGGATGTTTAGAAGAAATCTAAAAAACTGGAAAAATGTTGATAAAATTCAAGTTTGAAAATTTTTACTGTTGAGAATCGAGGAAATTGAAAAAGTTTGGTGGGAAAAATTTAAACTTGGATCATATTGAAAAAAATTATCAAAATTTTTCCAACTTTGATTTTTCAAAAATTATTTCAATTCCATATTTCTTAAAATTATTTTTTTGCGGGTCACTTTTTGTTTGAAAATCGGTTTAAAAAAATGAAATTCTGAAGGTTTTGGCCAAAATATGCAAAAAATAATATGCACTTAGAACACCTGAAATATGCAACATTATGCATTTATGGCCGAAATATGCAAAATAAGTATGCAATAACAAATAGGGCTCATTCGACTCAGAAGATCATGTATCGCAAAGATCTGTTTAATATGCGCAATAATCTTTCACGTAGCAAAATAAAAATCCGAGCTCTACTAATTACGATATTATTTATGATCTTAAATTTCGACAGTAACTGTCGAAATTTAAGCTCGTAAATATATCGAATCTCGTTTTATATTGTATCACAATCGACGAACAACTGTTGTTCGTCGATTGTGATACAATATAAAACGAGATTCGATATATTTACGAGCTTAAATTTCGACAGTTGTTCGTCGATTGCGATAAGATATGGAACGAGATTCGAATATGTAGTGATGTTTTCCATGCATAACCGAACACCGACGACAGTTTTCATCCCTGAAATCAAACAAATACAAAAAAAATTATAACGCTGAAATCGCCATGAAGTACATTAAGTACATGCGCATTATTCGAGAAAAAAATTACAACGTTCGTGCGCGGTTTAGTTAATCGGTTTACAGTTTTTTTCTTAATCGAAGCATTCGACGAAGGCGAACATGCAACATGCATTGTAGCTTTGATAGGTTCGACATTCCATTATATGTATGTAAAATATTGCGAGTGAAAATTCACTGAAAAGTCAATGAAATTTATGAAATTAGCAGAAAAATTGGTGAAAACCTTTGAAAAATCAGTGAAAAACTTCGAAAAATTAGCGAAATTCGATGAAAATCAGTGAATTTTGCTGATTTTTCCTGTGCTGCAATTCTGACTGTTTATCATTGACTTTTCACTGATTCAGAATGATAGAGTAGGTACATAGTACATAAGAACATTTATCTATTTACTTTACTGTCCGTCCATTTTGCTTGATCGAAAATTCATATCTTTCATCTGCACTACCCAGACGCATACAAGACCTGCACTCCAAAATTATTCTAATTCTAGCATTTTCGTCCTTGATGGCATTAATCACTCTCTCATTTCTAAATCAGTGAAATTTATCAAAAAATCACTGAAAAACAGTCGGAATTGCAGCCCAGGAATAAATCAGTGAAACATTTTTCACCGAAAGCAAGTCAGTGAAAAATCACTGGAAATTGGTGAAAAAAATCACTGGAAATCAATGAAAGAAAATATCACTGGAAATCAGTAAAAAAATCACTAAAAGCAAGCCAGTGAAAAAAAAACACTCGAAATCAGGGAAAAAATCACTGGAAATCAGTAGAAAAATCACTAGAAATCAGTGGAAAAAATCACTGGAAATCAGTGAAAATTTTTACTAAAAGCAAGTCAGTGAAAAAAATTACTGGAAACCAGTGAAAATTCACTGAGAATTCAGGAATTTCTATTAAACTTACTGAAGAATTAGTGAAATTCTTTGAAATATCGGTGAAAAATCTCTGAAAATCAGCGAATTTCACTGATTTTTCCTGTGCTGTAATTCTGACTGTTTATCAGTGATTTTTCATTGATTCAGAATGAGAGAGGAGTACATTGAAAGCTTGGTTTCAACCTTCATGCTACAAAAAAAAATTTTACGGGAGCCAAAGTAAATTCACTAACCTCAAACTTTCCATCAAGGGGACAAAATACTTGATGATTTTTTCCTTTCGCAACTTGGTTCAGAACTACAACAACTTCGAATGAATATTTATTTGAAAACTGAACTCCTCCGCCCCACCCCCCGGCAGCACCTTTGTACAAAGTTTTCCTCGAAGTGAAACTATTTTTAAAGAAAACTTCGCTGCGAACTGAAATAATAAACTAATTTCCAAACTAAGCGAATATCTGCGGAAGTAATTTAGCGAGTAAAATGTTAACACTTTATTCGATAGAAATAATTTCCCTTTTCTCATAGCACCCCTCCTTTGCATCCCCTTCAGTAATCCATTCCCTTTACCATCTTCTGTTCGAACATTTCTTCGATGGCATTTCTTTCTGGGATTTCATGCAAACTAATTTTTTTTCTCATTTTCTAGAACCGCAATGGTCAAAATTCTCGTACAGAAATGTTTTTTTTTTTTTTTCTAAACTCACAAGCTTTTCATATGCCTCCGAATATCTCGGCTGAGCTAAAGGATCGAATTCCTCAACGAATAAATAACTTCTAAAAATTTTCATAAAAAACTCGATTGTTTCGAAAAATTCCTTTTTACAAAAATTATTAACCAAGTGGCGATGAGAGCGAGTTGTTTAATAGGACCCCTTACCTCCCCAAAGTAATTTTCAACGATGAGTTGCTCATCAAAAATATGCCCTCACCGGCGTCACCGCACCCCTGACCCATTTTAGGACATTTTTTCAAAAATTGTTTTCAAATTTTTTATCGAATTCGAAAAAATAAATAATAGGTAGGTATCCATAGGAGTTGAAACAATCGCAGTAAAAAAAAATTCAAAAGAAAAAGGTCAGAATTTGAGTTTAAAATAACGCCAGACGGCATGGTGCGTGTTAAAATCATTTTGTCAAAGAAATGAGGACTCAAATTTACAACAGAATTCAATCAAAGGAAAAATTGATCACCCCTTAACCCCTAAATCATGGAATAAAACCAAACGAAGCACATCTAGGACCCCTACTGAATTTCATTGTTCTTTCCTCTCCTCCTCACTCGTCGGCCCCAAAACAATTTTTCATCGACATTAAATAAATTTCTCAAAAGGGATCGGTAAAATTTGAAAAACAAACTCTAACCAGTTAATGAATATGTAATTTTTATATACGTGCACCTCACCAGTAAAAATAAATCAGCAATGAATTATTATAAAATATTTTTTAAAAAAAACAGAGTTGATTTTCTCAGAAAAAATAAGCTATTTTTACGTACTTACTTTCCATTTAAACCGTGGGTAGAAGGTTTTTTATCCTACGTTCTAAGTCGATGCTATGCGCTTTCACATTTTGTGATGCCCTTAGCGAGTGGTTGATACACTCGAACTTCACAGAAGCCCAATCCACTAACATGCCTCCATCCGAATAACCGAATCCCAATGCGAGGAAATAAACAGGGTTCGATTTACGAATTTCACAGTGGTCAATATTACATTCATATACGGATTTCCAGAAATTTGTCGGGTGGTCTCTGGTGTAATTGACCAGCTGCTGCATGGCTGAATATGCCCGTAGATCTGCGTTATTAAGGCTACACTTCGATGATACGACAAATGTAGCATTTTCTTCATGGATGAGGAAATCTATATCTCCTCCATCATCTTCCGGTTTATCATCCTTTTTGAATATCACACCCTCTTTGAAATCCAAATTCGCAACACGAAATATCACATGGAGCCGTCTGCTGATTTCCAGCACTTGGGCATTTCCTTTTGAAGGGTGTTGAAATGGGAAAAAACCCACATCTCGAAGATTTTTTACTATCGCCAAAACATTTTCACATTTGAATGCGGTACGTAATTGATTTACTTCTTCCAAATCTTTGGTGAGTGATCTTGTCTCACCAATTTCGACGTATGTTTCCATTTCCCTATAAACTGCACTTATAATTTCTTGATTGGGATATTTTAAAAAAATTGTGAAATTTTGTTCATTTTCATAGACGTCTGAAATCGTTAGGTATCGTGTTTGAAACATTGAAAATTTTAAATGAAGTTTTATGTGTGAGCTTCATCATATCGTTTGAAAAGTTGATCAGAGGATATTGGATAATGCTCTTTGAACTACTTGGCTGTACCATGGCCTTTTGTGTAAAGCTCGTGAAGAATATTACTTCATCGAGCCCGTTGCACACCAATAATTGTTGAAAGTCATTTCCGTAAGACACGAAATCGTTGAAACGGGGTTCAATACTTTTTGGTCGGCATCTTTCCCTGTTAATGCAAATCTGTATCCGTTGTACCAGTCCTCCAAATCATGCAATATTTGCTTGAATGATTTATTTGTAGTTTTGGCGAATTCATCCAAGTGGTGTCTCATGTAGCACACTATTTCTTCTTTGGTGAAACCAAACGCATGAGCTACTTCTGGACGGTGAGTAAAATCTTGAAAATTATTAGGCCCGCTCGCTAATGCCTGCAAAGGCATCTTTGTTACTCCAATCAGCAAGACAAAACCTAATATGTTACTAACAGCTTTAATTTGGTTTAAAAATTCATCAATGAATATCCGTACTTCATTAGCCAGTGCTACATTGTTTCGAGTTACCAAAGCGAATTCAATAGGGTGATCATACTCATCTATTAAAATAATGATGGGTACTCCATTAAATTTCCCTTCAGACAAACAATGTACAAGATTTAGAAGACCTAAAATTGTAGTATCACACTTATATCTTTGAAACACAAGTTTAAGTAGGCTTTTAAAGGACACTTTGAAATCTTCGTATGTGTCGTAAGGACCAAGGGAATTAAAATTTAACCGAATAACTGGATACTCAATCCATTCTCCAGGCTCTGAACCATTAATCATTTTTATTCTATTTTTATAAAAATGAGAATTTCCAGTATCACTTATACTCAGATTCTCTAACAAATGCTGTTCCCCTCGGAAAAAACATTCTGTCATGGCAAGGAATGCAGTCTTTCCAAACCGCCGAGGCCGATTGATTATACATAGTTTTACTTCACTTTCCAAAAGGGCTTTCAGGTACGATGTCTTGTCAACATACAAACAATTTTCCATTCGTATGGTGGTAAAATCCAAGTCTGCTCCTGGCAAACGTTTAATTTCCGAATACACGTACAAAAATAACGTCGATGAAAATGAAACAAAAATCAAAATATATAGTGTCAACATTTTCAACACATAAAGATTTTGGAATTGCTTTAATAGGTAAAATCACGCACGGCAAAGAGCAGTCGCAGTAGGTACTTGTTCGAAAAAAATTTCTGAATAAACCGAATCAAGAAAAACATTCAAGACGTTTGGGATTATATACCGAAGGCTGGTATGTAATATATTGGTGGTATCTGCAGGCCATTGAGATGAATTAGCTGATGAATTTATCATTTATAAAAACTTATCTATTCCTGTAAATTGGTTATCATGTACATATCTAACTGCCCATTTAGATTAGCAGATATTTTCGGAAATTAAACTCCACTTGATATCAAAACTGTTACCATCAAAATACAAAATAAAATTATTTTTTTCATTTTTCATTTCGGGTAATTCAAATCGAATCAAAGCAATTTTTATTTAGTAATTGATAGATATGGTACATTACCTACTATGTAACTTACAACGAGCATCCCTTGAAGTCAGTGACGTACCGAAGGCATTTTCCAGGGGGGGGGGGGAGAAGAGGTGAAAATCCCAACTCAAATTCTCAAAATTCCCAACTACATATAGCCGATATCAGAATTCTGGAGGGGGGGGGGGGGTTGGGTGTAAAATTCAAATTTGCGAACCAATCCAATTTTTTTCAAACTTTCCCGACTGATTTCTTAAAATTTACATGTAGGTACTGATTTTTCCCCAAGTCGAGAGGTTTTTTGATTTTTTTTTACTCGTTTTCATCATTTTTGCGAACTTTTGAAGTTTTTACAACTCATTACTATAAGACCCTTTTTGAGATAAGAAATCTGAATAAATTTTTCATTGGTTAGGTGCTCCAAACAATTTTTTTTAAACCTACGAGCAATGTCATTATAGTTGAAAAAACATACGAAATAGTTTATTTGCCTTGAGCGAAGAAAGGGTGGAGTTTCGAAGAAAAATTATAATTTTACATCAATAAAATTTTGTAATTTCAATGTAAAGAATAGGGAGATGGATTTGGCCCGAGCGAAGCGAGGGCGAAAATTTTAGAAAACCTCAAATTGAATGTGCAATAAAATAATGTTTTGGAAAAATAAACTTTAATGAAAAATCGACTGTTTCTACTTTGAAATGATTAAAGCAGAAATATATCATGGCCGAGCGTAGCGAGGCCAAAGCTTTTGAAAAATTGGATTTTCAAATATCAAAAATAAGTTTTAAGGAGAATAAGAACAATGAAATTAATTGGAATAATTTTGAAGAAAAGTGCGAAAAAATCTCTTTTAAATTACAAGTACAACTATAAAATTTTTTTGGTTGACGAGTGAAAATTTGTAAATTGCAAGGTAATTAATAATTTTTTTTTCCAAAAAAGCATTTTATTACAACGGTTTAATAATTCTTCGCTGGGAAAATGATCAATTTTCAGTTGGAAAAGGTTGGGAAAATGACTAATTTTCCCAACTAAAAAGTAAAAATTTTGTTGATTTCCGACTGTTGAAATAGGTAACCATTTTATTTACTTATTCATTTTTCATTAAAAAAATGAACACTAATCGTCCCAACTGACATTTTTACTCATCACTTGGGAGAACGACCAATTTTGAGTTGTGAAAATTACCAATTTTGAATTGGGAAAATTACCAATTTTGAGTTGGGAAATTTACCATTTTCGAGTTGGGAAAATTACCATTTTCGAGTTGGGAAAATTACCATTTTCGAGTTGGGAAAATTACCAATTTTGAGTTGGAACAAGTGAAAATTTTGTTGATTTCCAACTTTTGAAATAGGTAAGTAACTATTTTATTTATTATTTTTCATCAAAAAAATTAATCCCAACTGTCCAATTTTCCCAACTGATGTGTTGAAATGTTCAATTTTTCCAACTCAGAAGTAAAAAATTTCCTCAGGGGGGAGCTCCCCCCTCCCCCCCCCTATCGGTACGTCACTGCTTGAAGTACCTAATAAATGTGTATTTCATCATATGGCACCAATATTTCAATATGTAGCTCCTTGATTTCAGAGATTTAATCAAGATAGCCAGAAATGATAGTTTGTAGATATGATCTGAAATTAGAATTCAAATAATTATTAAGGTATAGATACTGACTTGATCATTTTTCAATCACAAAACATTTCCGAGAAGAAAAATTCAATTAGATAAGTAGATGTTTTATGGAAAGGCGATGAAAGTCACTTAGGTACACTTGATAATATTTTTAATCAGGAAAGTAGGAAACATTTCCGAGATGCAAAACTCAATTAGATGTTTTATAAAAACATTATGAAAGTCACGCATCAGAACACGATTATTGTTCGCAAAAAATTCTCAACTTGGAGCAATCTTCCGCATCTGTTGAGGAAAAAAAAACTTGAAACGAATCAAAGAAGGAGACGAAACACACCCGGAAATACAAATTTCCTGGGTATTAAAAACACTGCTGGCTCATTCCATGTCAAGTCAACAAGGTTTTGATCTTGGTTCTTCCGATTTCGCTCAAATTTTTTTTACGAGTTCTCCTCGATGGTCTCATAAAGAAATCACCGTCATTCCGATCCTAATCCTTCTGGGGAGCGGGGAGTGGCCCTTGTAATTTTCGTATAATTAGGATTTTTTGCGAAATGGCTTAATCTTGAAGGAGCATATCTCGAGATTGGTTAGGTCTAAGATGAATCTGTTCATGCGGTTTTGTAGGGAATTGAAAGTAAATTCAAAATTGATAATCCTTTTTTGAAAAGTTCAAAGTTGAGCTTTTGTGATGGAAGCTCAACTTTCATGATAAGTACAAAAGATGAGGGCCCCCATTAAAAAATCTGAAAAAACTACTCTAAAGAGAACTTTTTATGTATTTTTCAACTGATTACATTTTAAGATGGGATCTCAATGCCCCTGGGGAGCACGGGGGTCCTAAATTTTGGTAAAAATTCAAAAAAATAGAAAAAGTGAAGTAATACGTCGATTTCTAATACCTAATTCGAAAGTGCTGAGTTCAAATATGTGCGTAGTTTTTTCATGGGACCCCACTGAACCCTCCGTATCAGCCCCCTAATGAGGTCAAAATTCAAGAAAATGGAAAATAGCGTATGGCGTGTCGTTTGTGGGGTTTTTGAGGGCGCTGAGTTCGAATATTTACTTATTTTTGGGATTCGACCCTTTAGTGTCCCCCTAGCCTCCAATTTTGAAAAGAAAACATGCAAATAAATGGAAATAGCATGTGTCATATCGATTTCTACTAATTCGAGGGTGCTGAGCTCGATTATCAACTTACTTTCTCGATCCACCTCCTCCGTTCCCCACACTGGCTCCCAAATTACTAAAAAATTTAAAAAATCAATGTTTTTTTTTTCAAAATTGGGGGCTAGGGAGACACTACAGGGTCGAATCCCCTGATGAGGTGGCAACATTTAATTTTTTGAGCATTTTAGAAAGCTCCACCTCACCCTTACTTCTCTAATGATTTCGATGGAAAATTGCAAACAAAATGTCAAAAGCATTCGATATTTTTGGGAAATTCAAATATTTATGTACTACGTCCAAAATGTTAAAACTTCATTTTTAATCAAGTTTCTCCTAATTTTGCTATTCCTCCTCCCCCACGCAAAAAAATTATGAATTTTAATCTCATTTTTCTTACCAAGAGTACTTTTTTTCAAATTTGAGGTAAAGGGCTAAGCTTCCCTCGGCTCTAATTTTTTTTATTTTTTAAAATTGATTTCAAAAAATTGATTAACATTTTCTTCATAATACAACACAGTTCCATATATTTTGAATTTTTTGTAAATTTGAAAAAAAAATCAAATGAACGGATCTAAACGAAGATTTTAGGAGATGATAAAATACTTTTCCTCAAATTTCCTTGAATTTCCTGAAGCAAAGGCGAAATAAGTATATACAACATTGCTAATATCAAAAAATGAAAAAATTGAGGTTTGAACTATATAGAATTGGATTATGGCGTTTATTTAAACTAATTTTCCAAAATTTTGAATTATATCACATAAAAAAAGATGGAAATGATGCTGGAGTGAATCGAGGGTACATGTCTCCTCTCACAATCTCTTTGAGACCTCTTGTGAGGGAAAAATTCCTCCTCCATTCAGGTGATATCCACGCCTGACAGACTTTTTCAATTGACAATTTCCCATTTTTACCTATTAATTTTTTTTCTGTTACCTTGAAATTAATTTTTTTTTGAAAAATAGTAAGTCTTCGCTTCCTCTGCTACCCTCGTGGGTGGGCATGACCACGATTACCATCAACGTGATTTTTACTGCGGCTTTGTGCTCCTGAGTTATACAACTCGTCATATTGTTGTCGAGTTATTTTCTTCATACCAACGGATGAAGCTACCATTTTATTTATTTGCATCACATTATCGTGACAAGGAATCACAACCCAATCTGTAATTTGGCTATTTTTATCTTTCGAAAAATTTATGGCTGTAAGATAAAAGTTTTGTTTCTGGTTCTGGACTGTTTGTAGTGTGTTACAGTAGTATTTGAAATACTTCATAATTTTCTTTACGGTGCTTTCTCGGCATGCATTTTTAATTTCTATTGCGTAGTTAGTCTTGAGGCCTATCGTCAAAATATCGACATTTCCCTTATTTTTTTCACTCGCGTTCTCTTCACTTGATGAAATTAACTGTTTTTGCTCTGTAGCTATGCCAGCTTCTTGCAAAATTATGCACATTCTTCTCGTAACGTCATATTCCACAATTTTTGTGTTTGGGGGATGTTTAAAATGGGGAAATTCTAAATTATTTAAAATTTTCACCACCTCAGAAAAATTGGTATAGTCCTCGATATAATTTCGTAATAAGAAGAGGGAAGCTTGTAATTGTTCAATAAATCCATTTTTAGTTGGTATATATCTTTCATATTGGTTAACCATGTGTGTTTTGATTTCCTTGTTGGGAAAAATCAGCGTGTATGTTTTGATAGAGTTATTATTGAAAGCGATTGGACTGACTGTGAGATATCCAAAGTTCAACATGAGCATGTGAATCGGAATTATTTCATCGAGTGGTTCATATTCTGTGACCAAACTTTTCCCAGATATTCTGTAATTGGTTATTTTGTTTAATGAGAAGGACAGACGGTACATTTCTCCCAAGATATATGCCACTGATCCGGTTTCACACCAGTACGAGGAGAATTTTTGATTATTCAAACTGTTAAGAACAGATATTGGGTTATAAATCTTTTTTGATTCATAGCTCTTCAAATCGAAAGTGTATCCTTCATACCACTTCTTCATTTCATCCATAATCTCATACGATTTTTTATTAACAGTGTTTGCAAATTTTTCGATGTGATTGTTGAAATATTTTTCGATCTCTAGTTTTGTGAAACCAACAGCTGTCGCATATTCTTCATTATAGGTGTAATCGGCAAAACTACTAAATCCGCTACCCAACTCTCTAATACCATATCGGTTAACTCCAGTTATCCAAGCTAGTTTGATCAAGCTAGATTGCGATTTTATTTGAGTAAAGATAACATCAAATAAATCAATTACTTTTGTTACCAAATCTTTGTTCTTCACTGCCATAGTCGCATCATTCAGTATTTTGTCGTACTCATCAATCAAGATTACAACAGGTAAATCAAATTTTTATGTTAAGTCTCCCTAATGAGCATGTGGCAAGGTAATGCTTGACAGTGAGATCATCGTGGGAGACACCTACACAGGTTATGCGAGCTGGAGAGTGTATCTGTCTTTTTTCTTATGGACTGGAGGCTTCCGATGCGTGATCGGGGCCGTTGCGGTGATATTTAAGAGAAAGAGAAGAGCCTTAGTTGGGAGAGAATAGGGGGTCTTTTCTATCTAGTTATGCCTTTTCGTCCATTCTGCTTTGGACGATAGAGTAAGGAGAGCGAGCGAGATAGGAGAGACAGGGGAGATAGAGTCGTGATCTCAATGTCCCAGTCACAGGTGGCCGGGCATCAGTGGACAGCAGGGAAGGAGGGCGTATGTAGTGTACTTTCGGGAGGACGACAGGATGTGGGAGCGGAGATGTAGAAAAGAGACGAAGGAGCGATTGCGCTTTCGCAACTCTTTTCTACTCTTCTCATAACGAGTGGGAGGAGCGAAACGGCTGGTTCGATGCTCCGTGGTTTCAGGGTTCGATTTCCTCCGAGGCAAGGGTAATCGTTGATGTGTATGATGTAGTGAAATGAGGGGAGGAGAGAAGGGATATTTCTATCCTTAGGTTTTTGTAGTTTTTGTATGTGTGGGAAATTTCGGTTCAGACAGGTGTACTCAGTGAGGGGGGGGAGGGATAATAGATATGTGCAGGGGGAGAGAGTCAGATATAATTCAGATTTAATCGTTTTAACGCATACTGCGAAGATTCTCTTCCATTTTGCTTTCAACATATTTTGCCTTTTCGTCTTGTGACTGTGTAAGATGTAATTTATTGGAATTATTGTAATGCTAGAGATTTAGATCGAGTCTTTCTCGTGCCGGTTTTTTTTTTTATAGTAATTGCTCTGTTGTTCATATTGTCTGCAGAATCTTCAATGCGTTTAAACTAAAATTTATTACATCTAATAGTTCTAGTTTTGCCAAGTGGTCATTTTTTTTGGTTTGCAATTAGTGCGTCATAACATATCCTGAATAAAGTCTCTACGCTCCGGAATTATATCATAGCTCTTTGGGGGGATATTGTTTTTCACCGCGAAAAAACTTCTCATAGTTGGTTGTGCACAAGTTATTTGTCTTTACCACTCGGACGTGGTCTTTGTGTAATAATATGATTGTTAGGTTTCCGGTGTGATTGACGAATGTTCTTATTAAAAATATATTCTTGTCCACGGTATACTAAAAATTGTTCTCGTCTTTATATATGTTTGTTTTCCACAATTAGAAACAATCGTTTGTGTAATTTGTGCGTCGGTTCTGGGTGGGTGTGTTATCAGATTTCAGTTTTGTACAGATGTTTGAATTCTTCATTGGGAGGATGGGGGGGGGGGAGACTCGCAGAGGTGCCACTGTAAAAAAATAGAAAAAAATAGGATTACAATTAAGAAGATTAAAAAAAGCATATGGAATTATATTTCCTATTGACGTAAAAAACATAGCGTTGTAATGGCCATGGGGGGGGCTTAAGCCCGCTACAATGTTGAATTAAGCCCCCAATCATTTCCGTGCCTTATGTTTCACTCAAAAAAAATTCGCAATACCAATCTTCAAGGGATTCGCTTAGGCGGGAATGCTCCTATAGCGGATGTGTACTAATGAAGTGATGTGAGAAAGGGGTAGATTACGCTATCGTGGGGCTGTAGAGTCCGCTGTCTCGCTCGGTGGGAGGAATCTTTAGAGTAAGATTGTTACGTATCATAGGTCGGTAGAGGGGTGTGTTTAAAGGGCCAGTCCATGCTGGAGCGCATTGTTATGGGATGAGATTCTGACCGGGGCGGGGTAGCGATCATTTTATAGGTATCCACGTTATGACTGGGTGACACCGAATATATCAAACCATCTTAAGTTTCTAGAACTATCGAGACGGCATCATGAAAATCATGATTTTTAGTGAGTTGGATGCTTAAATATAGGTTCAGGGCAACCAAATTTGGAAAATTTTACTTCTCTCAAATTTGTGAAAAACAATCCAGTAGGTTTTTTCCGGGACTTTTTTTCAAAGTTATTCGTAGATAGAGTAAGTAGTAGAGCGTTAAAAAACGATGGGGTATTTTGTTTTTGTGTCGAAAAATTTGTCTCGTTTTTGAGAAAATTTTCTTGTAAATAGAGCAATTTTCTGAATTTTGTTAACGAATTGGTTTTGGTCGTAAAAAGTTCTGTATCTTGTAAGTCGCGTTACAATGGTGTTACATTTTGTATAGGAAAATTTCTAAAGACATGAGCCAATTTATAACGAATTTTGCAACTTTTTTGAAAAATTATTCTGCAAACTTGAACAAAAGGAACGAATTTTTACCGATATATAGCCAAACAGACTAAATTTCGTATCGAATTTCTACACCCGTAAAGAGAATGTCAATTTTTTCAACAATGAATTATTGGAAATTATGACGCAAGTGTACCTATTTTCTTTCTGAGAAATCAACAAATGTTTTCAAATCTTAGCCCTGCGCTTGCGCTCGTGGGGCATATGAAGATTTAAATAAGGTGCGAATATTTAGTTGAGAGATGAAGTGTTGGGGATTTCGCTCCATTTCGTGACAGTAACTATTTTTTTTTTGAATTTAAAAAATGAAGTAAATTATCAGCTTTTGGATTCCTTTATTCCTCAAATGGTTTTGCCACCGGAGCTCGAAGCTTCGCTCGGTCTCAATGAATGTTCCACGATCACACTCGTTCTTAAAAATGAATTCTATGGAACCATATTTTCTTCCATTCGATTCTACTTTTTGGAAAATACAGTTGAGAAAAAATCTCGTAATAGTGTGGGTAGTGAAAATTTTTAGAGGGTTGAATTAATGAACGTGTTTTTATTTTTTCTTTCTTTTTCATACTGGGCTCAAGCCCTAGCTCCGCCGTCCCCAAAAGTTTTACAGCCGCATCCTCCGCCTATTGACGTAAAATTGTATTTTGAATAAAAAACGAATAAGTATATGATGTTTGTTTATGTTTGGTTGTGTTCGTAAATCCTTTGATGGCCTAAGAAAATTGCTGTTGAAAACTAAATATTTTCGTGATTCATTGAATTGGTGTTGCACCTATTCACCAGAATTGAATACTGGTGCTTAAAAAATTCCGGCAGCTTACCTCATGAGAAATCATCTCGATTTCGAAAATTATAAATTTTTTAAATTCTCCTTCTTTAGATTTTCCAAAACTGGTAATATTAATCTGCTAGGGGCGGTGGGGGGGGATTCCATGGAAGTGGAAGATTATCGATAAAAAAGTAAAGAAAAGTGAAAATCACTTTTCGCATCATAGAAAGTTAAGTACAAACATATATTTTTATGCTTGAATGACAAAAATATTTAAAATTTTGAATCCTATGCTCCGTTCATGGTTCCTGGGGAGCGTCCCTGGGTAGTGGTGGGATTGTCTAAATTTTTATATTGCGTGTATATTCCAAATTTACGCTTTTGAGGTCGTAGAATACGAATTTGGCAATATTTTTTCGTTTAGGGGACAAGAGAAGGAGGTAGGAGGGTTGAAAATGGGTTAAAAATCAAAATTTCGTAATTTTCATGTCGCGAAATCGTCTAACAAGGGTTGCTTCGGTGTTATCCTCGTCTCACATTTCTCTACGAGGGTCTTAGTTACTTCATACATAGTAAAGCAGGAAAAAAATCTAACTATACCCTGTGTTTGTGTATTATGATATGCACATTGTTCATGGTTATACTGAAGTGTTTTCATTGCTCTCGATTTTTTGTGTTTGATTTTTTGAAAGATTTTAAAAATTTTACCTTCCGTTGCGCGTTCCCTGGTTGGATTAATATATTGTAAAATTTTGAATCTATATATCATGTTCCTGCAAGAACAGGATGTCTTGTAAGATGTTGGTATCACGACTCGAACTAGTTATTCTTCGTGTGAACCTCATCTATGATAATTGGATCATATATGAGCGGTTTGTTCGTGGAGAGGTTGTGTCGTGGAGTGTTAAAGCCACAGTTAGATAAAATTTTGGTGAATTGTTCCAGCCGTTGAAATTAATAAGTCTCCATAAATTACATGGCCCATCTTAGATGCTACTTCGATTAGCCTATATAATGCGCGTGGAGTTTTCCATATTGGTGATTCTATTTGATCGAATTAAAAACACATATAGATTCTAAGAATTCGCTCACAGACTTTGGAAGTATCTGTAATATTTACTAATCGCTTTTTGGCTGCAATTGGATTAGTTTTGTCCTTGGAAAGATAATTTCATAACAGTTCTGTCTCTTCGTCCATTGAAGCCTTCGGGGTGTATGCTGGTGCCGCTTGAAGGACTTTCGTGTATATAGTACCGAGTACCCCTATGGGGGGGTTTTTCGATCGTCCTGTGTTTTTTGCCGAATCGAAGGGATTGTCTGCCGGGTTTTCGTAGAGCTTGTTTCGGGTAGCTCACGCGGCAGAAAATGTTGTTGGAGTTTTCCAGCGCGTCGCTGGCAGCTGGAGCATGGAACCCATGAAAATTGGCCTTCTCATTGGATATCGCTTTTTTCGGGCAGGCACTCTAATAGACTCTACGTGTCGCGAGTTTCATGCCTATTAGTTGGATTGTTCATATCTGATTGTGATTCGTGACTGTATTTAAAACGTTGTCAATTTTCTCGGAAATTTCGGATACTTAATAAGTCTATCAAAATGTCGTGTTGATTGCGATTGTCATTTCATTGGGTCAAATGAATTTATTTTATAATGTGACATTGGGATGAAAATTCCTAGAAATTTTCTGTTAGGGCGTCTCGAAGACCGTCTCGATAACTCTTTCCTATTCATTCGTAGGTTCGAAAATGTTAGGTAGATGTATCCGTGTAATTTTTCACATGCTTTTTACTCCAGTTACAGTGGTTCGGCACAGGAGGCTTCCTTTTGTGGAGATTTTTTCCAGAAACAAATAAACTGCGCAAAAATGCGAATTTGAATTCAAAACAATTTACGAATTTGGGAAACATTGTTTTTTTATATTCGACATGTAAAATAGTTCATCAATATGGATAATCCGCGATTATAGGTGCTGAAGTGCATATGCGCCATTTTTATAGGCTTCTCTCCAGCGTTGGAAAATTCCAAAATTTTCTGGTGGCTTCGAAACGTTTCAAAACCGCTTCCAATCATAGTTCGAAAACGGTTCGAAAATTAGGTTATCACTACCAAAATTCAGCCCTTTTTCGTTGATTGATGATAAAATTTTCAGTATTTCTGCAGCGGACGGGAGGTCGTTCTATTTTTTGAAATTTCAAAACTTCGACAAAAATCGAGAAATGTACTTCAGCACCTGAAATTTTGGATACAGGGTCCTGTTATGATGAACTTTCGATTTTTTTTGTTTGGGCTCAAAATTTTATTTCAAGCTGGGATAAACCTAAAGTCAGATAATGAATTCATCTAAGCCCTTAAGAAAAAGGCAGCGATGAGTATATAGAGGGAGTGAAATTATACAGTATGACACAAAAGTCTTGGTCACTTGAAAAACTTCTTAATATCTCAGAACTGAAAAGAGATACCAAGACGGTTCAAACGGCAAGGTGTTCCTGACGTCGAGGACGTTGAAGATCGATAATAAAATTTTCAGTCAGGCATATATTAGGGGTCCACAAATTGAGAAACCGATTTAGGTCGAAAAATGGGGGTCCGTTTTTTTATTGAAATAGGTGAAGTCTATACATCACTGACGCGAGTTAAAGGATTTTCATGTACAGTTGGATCTTTCTTGTATTGTGAACAGCGGTGCGTGGTTTTACAAGCGGTTTGCTGAGATCCAGGTTTATTCAATAATATTTCCAACAAGAAAGGTTTGGAGATATGAAACAAGAAATTGAAACAAAATTTGTAGAGAATTTGAAAAAAAATTTGTTTCGTTCCATAAATTTGTTTCCATCTTGCAATGGAACGAAGTTGTCGTAGCAAAGGTTTAGCATAATGTTCTAACTTTTTGTTTCTTCAGATCGGAGATCTCTTACCTAGTGCATAAAGGAAATGAAAAAAGGTAAAGAACGTAAAATGTTAATTTTAATTCACTAACAATTTTTATTTCAGGGACTTTTTTGATTATTTGGCGTCCAAATTTTTATAAAACCGGTAGTTGTCGTTGATGCATTTATGTTTGTTGTCCGCCACTTTCGGGTGTAATACCGGTTTGTCAAAAGTTGGATGCTATTAAAAAATAAAATTTCGGAAACAAGAGATGTAGGGAAGGAGTTATGATCTGCTTTAGAAAGGAAGAAAGTTTAGATCTGTAGTCCTTTGTACCCATAACGTCTTTCGTGTATCATTTGTCTGAAGATGAGAACGATAATAATTGGGTTGACATTTAAAGATTTCCTGTTGATAGGAAATGATTTATTGGCGTCGAGTTTGTTTCTTTACAGCACTATGTTTTTTTTTTGATTGGAGGCTTCCTCGTACGTGAGGCTGGTTAGGGAGTTTTCTACACCACGTCTCTCGATTTTGACGGTCGGATGTAAAATAGATGTGGCACATAGCATGTCTATATCTTACCTGGACATTTTGCGAACCGTGCGTGACAATGTAGTCGTTTCGTGGGACTTTTTTTTTTTTTTTTCAAAAGGTCCAGGATATTATTGTTTATCGTAAGTTTTTAAAATTTATTTATGAGTTTAAATTTTTGGGTTCTGGAAAAAAGGTTTTCCCGTACATTTTTGTATTTTCATACTTCCACAATTTTTTTTCCTGACGGTTCGAGTTCGGAAGTTTTTGTCTCTCAAGCTGATATTTTTCTCTGAAGGTTCTTATTATTCACACGAATCCAGAATTGTTGTTTTTATCTGGGCGTATATTTTTCCCCGACCATAATTTTTTCATGAAGTAATTTTTCCATTTGATTATGAACTTGTGAAACAAGGTCTCTCTTGTCTTTGGATACGACGTAAGCAATGGACTGTTCTACTTCTCGCACTTTGTGCGGCGTATAAATAGCTTTTGATAGTTCTTGTTTCTCCCCTTAGGGTCGGGCTATTTTTACGACCTATCTTAAAACGTTATGTGTCTCCCGCGTCCAATTGCTATCCATTGTTGTCATCCTTGCGTTACTTATTTTTTCCCCTCAATAACATTTGATTTAAATGCGTCAATTCAACGACTTGGAGACATATTTATTCGTTTCAGTAAAAAAAATTTCAGTGGAGAAAATTACATACGTCAGAAATATTTCAGCTTGAGAAATTCTGAGAAAATAAAATTCTTGAAAGAAAAAATTTGGAGCTGTGAAAACTTCTTCAAAAACTTCTAAACTGTTTAAAGCTGACGTAACTATTCAACAACATTCGCGGTATGAGTAGTGACGTCATGAAGGTATTTCGAGTTCCAGGTTTGACTTTCTTTGTTGAAAAAAGGTCACTGATGACATCGTCAGAATTCTCAGCACTAGGGAGAATACAGAAAAGTCTTATGATACTCAGCCCTAATTTTTACTGATTTTCCACGTATATTTTTTTTTCACTGTTTGCTTTCTATCTAGGGAATAGAATGTTTTTATCGACTGTGGATTTCATTACTTTTCGTTGGTCGGCATTCCCTGTGATTTTATAACGTGACTTTGGGAATCAACACTGGTGCGTGGGCGGCATCATTTTATAATGTTGTCACCTTGCGGCATCATTTAAGACACCCGATTAGACTTTTTTTTTTCAGGTTTGATGAGCTTTTATTTGGAACTAATAACCAATAATATTGATATTTTCGTGTAGTCTGGGATCGCTGTTAGGGGGGTTGATAAACGTGTACAAGTTTCGCTTTTTGTGAATGGTTGCCGTTATTTTCTTGGCCTTTGTTTTTTCATTCATTAATGACGAAATAGGAAAGATCCAGTTCCTGTAATCTGGTGACAAGTGGTGATGGATAAATCATAGTTAGTTCCTATCAGGGTGAGTATGTGTTACTGGTAGTTGCATCGTTGAAATAGATTTTGATTTTTTGGTGTTTATGATCCTGTTCCTGCTACGTCCTTTTTTCGAAAAAGAAGTTTCTTTATATGAGATTGGGTTTAGAGTTACGCACGAGGAGGAGCGATCATGCTGAGTGCTCATCTTGGTTGGGTAGTTAGTTTTTCTAGATGTGGTTCCCGCGAACCGCTATCTTTTTTTAGCATCATGCCAGAAGAATATTAGGCGTGTTTAGGTGCTCGTGGTAAGTTGCACCTAGTTTGTTTAGCATGATTCATGGGATCTTTAGGTTAGTGGCTATTGAATTTATCTCGTTCGCTTCCCGTTTGGCATTTTACTTGTTTTTTCTTATAAATCGGTGACAATACTAATGATAAAATGGATTGTCCTCGAATCACCAAATTTCCATATTTGGTACAATACTGTTTTGATGTTGAAATTTATCTTTTAAATTTTTTTTCTTCCCATTTTGGTTTTTTTTTTCCACTTTATTCTCTAATAAATTAATTATTCTATGAAACCTTTGAAGCATATATGAAAAGTGTCTCTTTTGTGCCAAAACAATTTTTTTTTTTCGAATTACTTTTTTTTTTTTGAACCAATCTCAAGGCGTTTTGTTTTTTCATCCTCTTTTGTTGATCCCTAGAATCCGTTCTTGAAAATATTTTTTTTTCGAAATTTTGTGGAAATTTATTGCATTCTATTGGTGTTCACGATTAATGTTGGTATTTGGTTTTGTAAACAATTTCTCTAACTTTTTTTGCATCTTTCCATCTTACCATGCGAAATTTATTTTCTAGATAATTTTAAAGCACAATTTTTATTTTCCATTTGTTTCTTTGTTCTCCTGCATTCGATAAATTTAAAACATTTTTTTTTGCTTGACTAAAGCTCACTATATATTAATTTTCCTAGACCTCCTTAAAGTATTTTTTTGTCTTGTGAAGCAAGTTGTTTTTTCCTTTTCTGTGTTTTAGCTTTACTTACAGTCAAAATCTTTTTTTCTAATTCCTCGGCAAGTGACATATTGTTTTTCAATGAATAATGATAAGTGGGGCACTATAGCATAAGACATTTTTGGCATCAATTACTTTGTTGAATGGCCCGAAAAATAAATACAGAAACAAATAATTGAAACAAAACTTATTCGCTTTTTTTAAAGGTAAAAATCCGAGTTTTTGAAAAAGTTTCAGAATTCAGAAGCAAATTTTTGGGTTTTTAAAATATTTTTAGGGGTAAAAAATTGGTTTGAAAAGCATTTCGAGAAGAAAATTTAGCAGCTTGAAAAAATTTAGAGGAAAAACTTAAATTTCTTTTTTTTTTTCTTCGTTTTCAATTCAAATAGGTAAAATAAATTTAGTTGATTTTCCGGCGAAAGAAAGAGTCCTACGAAAAAAATTAATAAACCATAAATTGTAGGAAGTAAAATTTCCTGTCTGTAAAGTCCCCATAGTATTTTCTTTCATAGAGGTTTTTAGTTTTTTGAGATTCTTTTTGCAAATTCCAAAAAATAAGAATGTGTTAAACCTTTTGAACTAGACAATATTTCCGAAAGCTAAGCCTCCTAAGAATAAAACTAATCGAACCCTACAGGAAAAAGCAATTTTTACGCTTTAACAATTTTATGTTTCCTTATTTCATTTTTTTTTTTCGTACAGCCCCCCTTCCTTATTTCCAGAAAAATCGACTTCAAGTGTCAAAAAGTGTATTAAAAAAGTAGAAAAACTGCTTTCAAATCAAAAAATTTCCAAATTGTGAAAATCCCTTGAGTGATGGAATTTTTTTCCACCATTTTTTTTTTCTCCGATCAGTTGCTAAAATTACTAAATAAAAAATCCGCCCCTTTAACTTCCCAAACATCATTTTTCGCGTGGTAGGCCTGATTATTCATAATACACGTACCATACTGAAAATACTGGCAAATTGGGAAGAGTTTGGAAATCTTCGTAAGTTTAGGTAACAATACCAGTGGAATTTTGTTATATTTCTAGAACCACGAAAAATCCACATTGACCTAATGAGTTTTTTTCTAGAAGCAATTTATCACACTTTGAAAGCTTGTACATCTTTACCTGGCAAGTCCCCTTAAATCGCAACGATAAATACCAATACCTAGTTTTCTTAAATATTGAATTAAAAATGTTCCTTCCAATTTGATCGCTTTCAGGCAGTAAAAAAATTTCTAGGCTAAGGCAGTATAGTTATAGTTTAATCTCAAAATTTTTGAAGATTTTGGCCATAAATTACCGAGTGTTTCATAAATCGTTTCCTCCAAACATATTTATTGGATATCACCTGGGCACGTACCCTGAAAATAAACTTTGAGATGAACATCGTGCTTATTTTGTTGAAAATGGGTAGGGGCAAATCCTGCCTTCTAAACAATCATCCCCCCCTTGAATATTGTTTTTTTCAAGTATGGGAATGGATTGTACTTTTTAGTAAACTGCACCAAAATTTTTTATTTCCTCTTTATAACCTTTTATCCTATCGTTTAAAATTTGAAAAGGGGCCCTCAAAAATAATTGTGTTGCAAAAAAAATTCCTCAAAAAATTAAATGGAATCAAGGAAATTAAGATAGTACGCTGAAAACCAGGGATAGAAAACTAGACCTGGAACTGGAACTGTGAACTGGAAAAAACTGGAACCTGAAGCGAAAAGCTGGGAACTAGAACTGGAACTGTAATGATGAGAACCTGGAACTTTTCAGTTTCCAGCTCCAGTTTCTGAATGATTTTTTTGGTTTTTATTTGCAATTCTTTGACTGTGTGATGTGAGAAAAAATTTCCAAATACTTGGGTACATTTTAATGAGGAAAAAAAACCAAAAACGCAAGGATGGAAAACTGGGAAGTGGAACTGGAACTGAGAACTGGAAAAAAAAATGGAACTGAACGTGAAAAGCGAAAAAACGCTGGAACCCTTAGAACTGGAACCTAGTAATGGATGATGAGACTGGGAACTGGAACTGAAAAAATTTCAGTTCCAGCTCCAGTTTCTGATGATTTTTTGGTTTTTTTATTTGCAATTCTTTGAACTGTGGGGTGATGTTGAGAAAAAAATTCAAAATACTGGGTTACATTTATGAAGGAAAAAAAAAACCAAAAACGCAAAGGACATGGGAAACTGGAAGTGGAACTGGAACTGAGAACTGTGAAAAAAAACTGAACTAAAAAGCGAAAACAGAAACCTTGAACCGGAACCAGAACTGAAAATGATGAAAAGAACTAAAAGCCTGAGAAACTGGAAAACTGGAAACTAGAAAATGATGAGACAACTAAAACCTGAGAACTGGAACTGGAACTATTATTTCTTCAGTTTTCCATCCCTGCTGAAAACTGTAGAAATTTTGTTCTGTAGACTTTTGGCCTAACATCAAAAATAAAGGGGCTAAGAGTTATTAAAAATTGAGAAAATTTGAATTTTTTTTGACGCCCATTTATTTTGAGTGACCCATAGCCCTTCATTTTCGATGTTAGGCAAAAAGTCTACGGTAAAATTTTTTTTCAGTTTTTAACGTACTATCCATTCCCTTAATTAGTTTATTTTTTTCGAATTTTTTTCGAATTTTTTTTGAACAATTTTTTTTGTAAATATCGAATTTGTACGCGGCTATTAAGTATCGTTTAAGTCGCGTGTAATTAATGATAGTTGGCTGCGGCCAAATAATTTTATATTCGCGTAAACTCTCGGTAATTCGCGTTGTATCGTTTTGAACCTTGTCGTGTAAGGTCAATAATCTTTTGTACTTGGGCGTCGATTTTCCTTGGAAAATCGATTGTCGAAATTATGTTATAATTTTCTATTTTTCGTAATAAATAGTAAAAAAGTAACTTTTGAGTTTTCATTTCAAAAGATATCGTTTTTTTGGTTTTCGTAAAATTGCGTAAATGAAAGGTACCTATCGAAATACCTGAATTTTGATTGGTCAACGAGACCAAAGAAAACTCAACATCAGCTCCGTGCTAACGAATTGCTGCGCGAATTTTCTCCGTGAAAAGCGACGATACCGCAACGAAGAATTTTCCGAACCGTCGGAAAAGCCATATTCCTATTTTCAGCTTAAATTTCTATTTAAGCGTGAAAAGTTCATCGTAGAGTTATCCGAATCGGAAAACTCGAGTACTCGTCGAAATACAGCGAAAATAAGGTCAGCCAATCACGGTGCCCGGAAAATTTCCGTTCACCTATCATAGCGTCCGGTTACTCCGTCTTAACGTATCCGACTTTCCAAGAGTTTTTCCAGCTTTTCCGAGGGATCGGAAAAGTGGCAAATTTTCGAGATCATTTTTCACACTCGCTGAAATTTTAATCGCTCACGCATCTCTCCTATCGTCTGGAAAAGCGTTTTTCTCTACAGATCCTTTAATTTTAAAGTTGGGCAATAAGTCATGATCATGAAATGAAAATTTGTTCAGTTTTCAGAGTACTGTCCATTTCCATGGTAGGAAAAAAAATTTTGACATGATTTTTTCAGAAGCAGCATTTGCCCTTTCAATTTTCAAAGTAGGCAACATGTTCATCTCAAGATTTTTTTTAGTGGTACCCGGTTATATCCAAAAAAATACGTTTGGCAGGCGATTCTTGGAGCATCTTTATGTAGCGTTGATTTGATATTTTATTTTGTAAATTACCATTGTAGAAGAAATCATCAACATAAAGTTTTTATACAGGAACGTTTTTTTTTTCAAAATTTCTCGAAAACAACGACATTTGTGTAATTTTTTGTTTGAATAACATTTAAAGATAATTTAATTTACTTTAAATTCAGTTCTTACAAAAAATTACGCATCTGTCACCGTTTACGAGAAATTTGTAAAATAATAGAACGTTCCCACACATTATTTTCTACACAGTTTTCAAGTTGGCCCCTCTTCACTCCGCACACCACACTACGTTTCGCGCGTAAATCCCGAATTATCTAAGGAGGAAATGACAATCTCGTATGTTTTTTAAGATTACCTATTGGTCGATTTTGTTTTATTTACAAAATTTAGTGTTCTTGTGAAAAAAAAAATTGACTAGGTGTACCTAATTATGTCAAAGATGCCAAAAAATTACAACGCTTCGAAGAAAAATTCCACGTCGAAACAACCTTGATTGGGCGCATGCGCAAAATTATTAGGCTAGAGTATCTGCGGCGCCTACCATACTATACACGTGGTGACCAACTGTTCCGTTATTCCGTATGTGGTCGGTTTGTCGGCTTGGTTTTGTTTGTTCTCATTTACTTTGTATGATGCATTGATGCTTCAATGTTGCGTTTCGAGCAAATTTTTTACGTAAATTGCACATATTTTTTTATCCATTGCTTCAAGATGGCTTAAAGATCAACACGAATGTGTAAATTTTTTTATAAAATTTTGACTTTTTGATAATTTTGAAGCCAACGTCGAGGTTGTAATTTTTAAATCGAGTTTTTTAACAGTTTTTGTTCGCGGTTGCTGGAAAAAACATCGAGTTGTTTGTTATTTGTTGTTCTGGATTTTATTGATATTTCGATACCGAAAAACTGAATTCTAAGTGGTGATATTATCACTGATTGTCCAGTATATCTACCTACCTAATTATCAGACCAATGTAAGTAGAATTAGAATACCTATATTGTCATCGTATTCGCCTATGGTATAAGTAAATTTCTAATTCACGTGGGTGTTTTATTTCAGTGTTATTGAGAAGAAGAATACCTCAAGAATCAAAATATGTCTGGATCAGGTTCGGTTACAATTTATTTTTTGTTTGTGAAGGCTTTTTTCTCTTTCTATGCCTTTGACCTTGGATACTCATAATGTTTTTTTCGATCCGCGGGGAGCTGACTTCCCCGCACCGCACCGACCGCTCCCGTTCCCGAAACTATGTATTTGCGCCGAAAATATTAGTTTCCTATTGTGAATTTTTCAATTGTTTTTTTTCTTTCAGGTCTTCACAATTGGTAGCCATGGATCATTTGCTGGTTAAACAACATGTAACTCTTTTGAGGTACGATATGTGATTATTTTGCATTTTTTTCGAAAGTGAAAGAGGGGAAAGTAGAAAGTTTTGCGTAAATCTCAGAACGACGTGAAAAAAATTCATTGCCTGATTTCACATTTACATTTACTCACCGGATCCTAAAATCTATGTTCAAAAAATTTCGAAAAATTGTGGAAAATATTTTTTGCATTTTTTTTCAAAAATGGTTTTTGTTTGTACCCGAAAAGTTCAATTGGCGCCAATTTTTTTTTAATTTATTCTATTTTTTCGTGCGGTCCTTAAGAGGAAATATAACTTTTTATGTTTTTTCAGAATTTTAGGGTTGAGAAACCGAAATGTTTTGGTTTTCGTACGTTTTTCGTTTTTGCAACTTTTTTTTTTTTTTGAGGGGTGTTTTTTTTTTTGTTATTGTTTTTAAAAACAAAAATAAGTAATTTTTCTCGTTTTTTTAGGCGTTCTTTTTTCTAAAATACAACATTTTTTTTCTAAAAAAAACTTCTTAAAAACAAAAAAAGTCAAATTTTGTGAAAATTTTAGAAAATTGATTATTCAAATTTGCCACTTTTTCTTGTTTTTTTTTTTTTTTAGGAAAAAATTCGCCATTCTTGATTCAATGGTGTCACTGAAGTTCATATTTTGTTTTTTTAATCAGCATTCGTAGAATAGGTACCTAAATCTCAATTATAGATATTTTTCAAAGAAAAATGGA
>JAVBJF010000847.1:0-36431 GCA_033439095.1 Pseudococcus viburni | reverse complement strand
CAGTGCGAAATCGTAACCAAATTAGAGAAACATTGCTACCCATCAGCAATCTGCCATCGCGAAATACCAACTTCGCTAACTTCGAGAAGGCGCGGGGCTGTCGAAAATGTACGCGAAAGCGCGAATAAAAAGTAATAATCACGAATTTCACTGGCAGGCAAGTTGGCGATGTACTTTGTATGCGGATAAACTTGTATCGGTATGATTGAACACGTCTCTTATTACATCTTTCTTATCTGGCGGCTGGAGGCGAATTTCATATACGAAAACAAAACCACGCGCGGTAACCTGCCAAAGTCTTATAGCGAAAAACCGCACGCATTATTAAAGATCAGAATCTACCGTAGGAAGGCGAAAATCACTCCTCTACGTATGGCAACTTTCAATTATCACGTTTTTCACCGAATGAAAAACAACGACATGTTTTAAGGGGATGGATAAATCCTCGCATACTTTATAAGAAGACAACAGGAAGAATGCCTATTTTGAAAATTAAAGTGGTATGGTTTATGGTAAGGAAAATTTTGGAAACAAAGGATTTTGCTCGAATTTTCTCTACACAAATAAATTAATTTTATGGGAAAATTACCCATGAAGATTAGAAGCAGAGCAAACAAAAATGCCCCAAGGTGAGATTTTCTTCAATATGAAAACTGGGAAAAAAATTATTCCACATGCTAATTATTTTTACCAAAAATGGAATTTTTGGCGATTTAAATCCCAATTTCTTGAACTTCAAATTTTTTCAATCTAGTTTCAATTTTTTCAATATTATACTTAATTCTATTGATTTAAAAAACAATACAATTCGGTACTTATCAAGTTGAAGGAAATTTTGAAAAATATAAAATTAAAATTTTGTTTGAAAAATACAAAGTTAAAAAAAATTTAAGAAATTTTTAATTGATAAAATTTTCAAGTTTAAAAAAATCGAGGAAAAATTCTTAAATTATTGGGAAAAAATTTCAAAAAATATACCTAAAGCATTAAAAAACTTTTTTTTAGTTTCAATTAGCTCGCCTCCAGTGTTTCAAGTTTTTTAGGAATAGTTTTCTAAAATATTTTCCATCTGACGAAGACTAAGGCCCATATTCATAAACGATACTTAAATATCCCTCAGATAAGTGATGCATTTTAGAACTATTTTCCCAAAAATATTGAAACCCTGGCTTAAAATTTTTTATTCAAATCGTTCTTTATCGCTCAAACCATTGAAAAAATTCGAAAAAATTGTCAGGAATAATTTTACCCTATTTTTAAAATCTCGACAATTTCAAAAAAAAAAAAAGTCATAAGTACTCACTAAAAAGAAATGTAGTCGTATAAAAGCAAAGTCATTCTCTTTTTAGTTCAGCTATTGTGCATGAGAAACCTTGAAAGTTGATTCAATTTTTTTTTGGGTGGGGGGGGGGGGGGGGTGGCGAAGGAACTTACGGATGCTCTGGTGCTCTGGATCATTGCCACGGTCCAGAATTTAAAATCCCCCCTCCTGCGTTTCATAAATATCATGAGTAAAAAGTCTGGAATAATTAGTCTGAAAAACTTGGAAAAGTCAGGGAAAACTATTTCTGAAATATTATGTACACCCTGTTGTAAGGACAACAGAATAACTATTTATGAGCAGACAGATCTCCACGTTGGATGAACTTTTCAAATCAAACTCTGCAATTCTGCAAAGCAACCCTTCAACTTTGAATATTGACTTCGTGGCCTTGAAGATATATTTCGAATCAATTTTCAACCTTGGAGATCGATTCTGTAATTTTTTATGTCTGCCTAGGAAGCTCAGTGCACCAGTTTTATGGCCTTGCAGTCTCAATTTACAATCCTACAATTCATTCTTCTCTTTTGGTTTGTTTCTGGAATCTTTCAAAAAGTGGTCCCTAGTTTTCTTATTTTTCCAGCGGGGTCATATCGCCTCAGTTCGCCTCTGTTTGCAATACTACAGATTCATTTTGGGCACCTGTAAATTGGATCGAATGTTATAGAATTTCAACGAAGTGACTATGGTTCCACGAATTTCTTTTTCTCAAGCTACATATTTCGAAAATTTGACATTAAAGTATCACTTTGATTTTTTCTATTTTTTTTTTTCAAATCAAATACATTTCAAAAACTGCTTTTTTACTCAAAATTCTACTCTCTCATTTCGAATCAGTGAAAAATCACTGATAAACAGTCAGAATTGCAGCACAGGAAAAATCAGTGAAATTCACTGATTTTCAGTGATTTTTCACTGATTATTCAAAGAATTTCACAGATTTTTCAGTGAATATCATAAATATCACTGAGTTTTCAGTGAATTTTCACTGATTGCCAGTGATTTTCTTTCACTGATTTGTTTTCAGTGAAAAAAATTTCACTGATTTTCTCCTGTGCTGCAATTCTGACTGTTTCTCAGTGATTTTCGGTAATTTTCACTGATTTATAATTGAGAGAGTACTTCCTTGAATGCTTTAATTTGACAATGTATCATATGTTTGTACTTCATTATTTTTTGCATATAGGTAATCAAAATCGTATTCCTGGAAATTTGTTCTTCAAAACGTTGAAATTCTCTTCCCGTCCTTCTTAGCTTCGTAATAGGGAACACCTCCATGCAAATTTTTTTTTAGAAAATCTCGACAGAACCGTTCTGACAGGAGACTTTCGCATGTAATCTGACCGAACGCGTGAAAAATTTGGTATTCAGTTGAGAAAGCATTTGACCTTTTGGCATGAGTAATGTGGGACGATATGCAAAGACGATTAAAAACTGAAGTAAACGTACGTACGCTGTAGCGTCTGAAGAGTTGCCTATTCGATTCCTCGAAGGAACCAGATTAGTATCTAATCGCCTCGTACGGATTGGCCGAAGTTTCGACAATATGACCACGCAAAAAGGGCTCGACTATTTTAAAAGCCTCTAGATTTTCCATCATTTTGCCAACTCGAAGTTTTATCGTCATCCCATAGCTACATTACGTTACGTGCGTATGGTATTTGGGAAAATTAAATCAATTTCGGGTATCATTTAAATAGATCTAGAATTTCATATCGAGTCGTCTTATTTTGCGGAGTCGTAAGATGAAAATGCTCGTAATAACGCACGAGGCCATTCCTACAAAACGTATGCTGTTAACCCTCCCTTCCTCCTTTTCAAAGTCGATATCGTCTCGATGATAAGAAAGTGAAAACGGTACGTAGTAAAATAAAGCAGAACGGACACGATAGCGATCTTTATTTATCCTCGTGTAGTAAAAATACGGCCCGAGCCGGGCAAATGCTGGGAGAATATCGTCGGAGAAAACTTATTGCATTAGCACGCAGTATACGTGTTTATCGGATATACGGCTGTATAATGTCGGATTCTTTATACGTTAAGTTTCTCTTTATTTTATATTTATCACTGTGAAAAATACCCTTTGGGTTGGGGTGGCCTGCGAGAGCCTGAGCGACACGACTTACGTGTACAAATCGATGGAAGTCCATGCTCTGGTTCCTTTCTGTATTGGCAAATTGGCGATAGGGTGGATCAGACAAAAGAATATCCTGGATTTTGACGAAAATTTACCAATATTTTGTGAAGTTTTTCCAATTATTGAGTTGAAAGAAATTTTAAAAAACATGAAGTTGATTTTTTTAAAACTCAAAGTTGAAAATAAATTAATTTGAGGAAAAAATTTAAATATTGGAAGAAATCTTCGAGTTGAAGGAAATCTTGAGAAATACAGGTAAAGTTGAAAAATTTGAAAAAACCAAAGTTGGAAAATATTTTATGTTTTTTAAAATCAACTCGAATATTTTTTTTCAAAAATTCTGAAATTTTTCCTCAAATTTTTTTCAATTGAAAATGTATTAACAAATTTCCTACTTTGAATTCTTCAAAAAAATTAAATTTTTTCAACTCAACAAGTAATGAGAAAAAATTTGAAAAAATTATAGATAAAAAAAATAAAATTTGAAAAAATTTTGAGAAAATTTAAAATTAAAAACATTTTAGAACTAAAAATTTTTAAAAATTGGTTACGATTTTGAAAAAAAATTCAGAATTCAGGCAATTTAGGAATTAAACAGAGTCACCTTTTTTTGGTGACTTGTCCCCTATATTCAAGGTTGGTCACTAAATGTCACTTTTTTGCCAAAAGGTCACTATTGGTCACTTTTTCCATTCTGATGTTCTTTTTTTTTTCGTTCACACGGCCTACCGCTTTTGGATAAGATTGAAAAAATACTGATATTTCTAAAAAAAAAGTCCTATCAATTTTTTTTTTACCTATGTACTTATTAGTTCACCAGCCTTGTTGATTGATACCTTGACAAAGATTTATTAATAAAAAAATTTCCAGAATAAAAGTTTTTTCAGCACTATCACAAAGAGAAATATAGTTTGAGTTATAAAAAAATAGGACAGGGGTGTATTTATTTATGAAAAAAAATTGAAAAATTGGTCACTTTTTCGAAAAATAGGTCACGTTTTGCCTCATAAAAAGTTACTAAAGTCACTATTTTTGCGGAGCTATTGTACTCTGACTTCCGAAGGAGTCATTGTACTGACTTTCGATGGAGTAATTGTACTGTCTTCCGAACGACTCATTGTACTGATTTCCGAGGTGTCAATGTACTGACTTCCGAAGGAGTCATTGTACTGACTTTCGAAGGAGTCATTGTACTGACTTCCGAACGACTCATTGTACTGTTTTCCGAGGGGTCAATGTACCGACTTCCGAAGGACTACTTTTTTTTCATTCGATTTTTTCAAGCCTTTATTAAAGTTGATTACTCAAAGTAAAACTCGAATATTATGAATTTTAGGTTGTAGATTACGAATCCGATGTCCATTTCCGGCGCCGGACCCTTGCTTTGGAAATATTTCCAATTTTTATCTCAGAAAAACGAAAAAATTGCCCCGAAATGTGTTGAAATATCGCTAATTAATTGATTTGGGGTTGCAAATCACGAATACACGGTTTGTATTGCAATACAATAATTATTTCTGACTTCCGAACGACTCATTGTACTGATTTCCGAGGTGTCAATGTACTTACTTCCGAAGGACTCATTGTACTCTGACTTCCGAAGGAGTCATTGTACTGACTTCCGAAGGACTCATTGTACTCTGACGTCCGGAGGAGCTATTGTACTCTGACTTTCGAAGGAGTCATTGTACTTACTTCCGAAGGACTCATTGTACTCTGACTTTCGAAGGAGTCATTGTACTGACTTCCGAACGACTAATTGTACTTTATTCCGAAGGAGTCATTGTACTGACTTTCGAAGGAGTCATTGTACTGACTTCCGAACGACTCATTGTACTGACTTCCGAAGGACTACTTTTTTTTTTCATTCGATTTTTTCAAGCCTTTATTAAAGTTGATTACTCAAAGTAAAACTCGAATATTATGAATTTTAGGTTGTAAATTACGAATCCGATGTCCATTTACGGCGCCGGACCCTTGCTTTGGAAATATTTCCAATTTTTATTTCAAAAAAACGAAAAAATTGCCTTGAAATGTGTTGAAATATCGCTAATTAATTGATTTGGGGTCGCAAATCACGAATATACGGTTTGTATCGCAATACAATAATTATTTCTGACTTCCGAACGACTCATTGTAAAATTTCCGAGGTGTCAATGTACTTACTTCCGAAGGACTCATTGTACTCTGACTTCCGAAGGACTCATTGTACTGACTTCCGAACGACTCATTGTACTCTCACTTCCGAAGGAGTCATTGTACTTACTTCCGAACGACTCATTGTACTCACTTTCGAAGGAGTCATTGTACTGACTTCCGAACGACTAATTGTACTTTATTCCGAAGGAGTCATTGTACTGACTTCCGAACGACTCATTGTACTGACTTCCGAAGGACTACTTTTTTTTTTCATTCGATTTTTTCAAGCCTTTATTAAAGTTGATTACTCAAAGTAAAACTCGAATATTATGAATTTTAGGTTGTAGATTACGAATCCGATGTCCATTTCCGGCGCCGGACCCTTGCTTTGGAAATATTTCAAATTTTTATTTCAAAAAAACGAAAAAATTGCCTTGAAATGTGATGAAATATCGCTAATTAATTGATTTGGGGTCGCAAATCACGAATATACGGTTTGTATCGCAATACAATAATTATTTCTGACTTCCGAACGAGTCGCAAATCACGAATATACGGTTTGTATCGCAATACAATAATTATTTCTGACTTCCGAACGACTCAGTGTACTGATTTCCGAGGTGTCAATGTACTGACTTCCGAAGGACTCATTGTACTCTGACTTCCGAAGGACTCATTGTACTCTGACTTCCGAAGGACTCATTGTACTCTGACTTCCGAAGGACTCATTGTACTCTCACTTCTGAAGGAGTCATTGTACTTACTTCCGAAGGACTCACTGTACTGACTTTCGAAGGAGTCATTGTAGTGACTCCCGAACGACTAATTGTACTTTATTCCGAAGGAGTCATTGTACTGACTTCCGAACGACTCATTGTACTGACTTCCGAAGGACTACTTTTTTTTTCATTCGATTTTTTCAAGCCTTTATTAAAGTTGATTACTCAAAGTAAAACTCGAATATTATGAAATTTAGGTTGTAAATTACGAATCCGATGTCCATTTCCGGCGCCGGACCCTTGCTTTGGAAATATTTCCAATTTTTATTTCAAAAAAACGAAAAAATTGCCTTGAAATGTGATGAAATATCGCTAATTAATTGATTTGGTGTCGCAAATCACGAATATACGGTTTGTATCGCAATACAATAATTATTTCTGACTTCCGAACGACTCATTGTACTGATTTCCGAGGTGTCAATGTACTGACTTCCGAAGGACTCATTGTACTCTGACTTCCGAAGGACTCATTGTACTCTGACTTCCGAAGGACTCATTGTACTCTGACTTCCGAAGGACTCATTGTACTCTCACTTCCGAAGGACTCATTGTACTCTGACTTTCGAAGGAGTCATTGTACTGACTTCCGAACGACTAATTGTACTTTATTCCGAAGGAGTCATTGTACTGACTTCCGAAGGACTCATTGTACTGACTTCCGAACGACTCATTGTACTGACTTCCGAAGGACTACTTTTTTTTTTCATTCGATTTTTTCAAGCCTTTATTAAAGTTGATTACTCAAAGTAAAACTCGAATATTATGAATTTTAGGTTGTAAATTACGAATCCGATGTCCATTTCCGACGCCGGACCCTTGCTTTGGAAATATTTCCAATTTTTATCTCAGGAAAACGAAAAAATTGCCCCGAAATGTTTTGAAATATCGCTAATTAATTGATTTGGGGTTGCAAATCACGAATACACGGTTTGTATCGCAATACAATAATTATTTCTGACTTCCGAACGACTCATTGTACTGATTTCCGAGGTGTCAATGTACTTACTTCCGAAGGACTCATTGTACTCTGACTTCCGAACGACTAATTGTACTTTATTACGAAGGAGTCATTGTACTGACTTCCGAACGACTCATTGTACTGACTTCCGAACGACTCATTGTACTGACTTCCGAAGGACTAATTGTACTTACTTCCGAAGGACTCATTGTACTGACTTTCGAAGGAGTCATTGTACTGACTTCCGAACGACTAATTGTACTTTATTCCGAAGGAGTCATTGTACTGACTTCCGAAGGACTCATTGTACTCTGACTTCCGAAGGAGTCATTGTACTTACTTCCGAAGGACTCATTGTACTGACTTTCGAAGGAGTCATTGTACTGACTTCCGAACGACTAATTGTACTTTATTCCGAAGGAGTCATTGTACTGACTTCCGAAGGACTAATTGTACTTTATTCCGAAGGAGTCATTGTACTCTCACTTCTGAAGGAGTCATTGTACTGACTTTCGAAGGAGTCATTGTACTGACTTCCGAACGACTAATTGTACTTTATTCCGAAGGTGTCATTGTACTGACTTCCGAAGGACTAATTGTACTTTATTCCGAAGGAGTCATTGTACTGACTTTCGAAGGAGTCATTGTACTGACTTCCGAACGACTCATTGTACTGACTTCCGAAGGACTACTTTTTTTTTCATTCGATTTTTTCAAGCCTTTATTAAAGTTGATTACTCAAAGTAAAACTCGAATATTATGAATTTTAGGTTGTAGATTACGAATCCGATGTCCATTTCCGGCGCCGGACCCTTGCTTTGGAAATATTTCCAATTTTTATCTCAGAAAAACGAAAAAATTGCCCCGAAATGTGTTGAAATATCGCTAATTAATTGATTTGGGGTTGCAAATCACGAATACACGGTTTGTATCGCAATACAATAATTATTTCTGACTTCCGAACGACTCATTGTACTGATTTCCGAGGTATCAATGTACTTACTTCCGAAGGACTCATTGTACTCTGACTTCCGAACGACTAATTGTACTTTATTACGAAGGAGTCATTGTACTGACTTCCGAACGACTCATTGTACTGACTTCCGAACGACTCATTGTACTTACTTCCGAAGGACTCATTGTACTGACTTTCGAAGGAGTCATTGTACTGACTTCCGAACGACTAATTGTACTTTATTCCGAAGGACTCATTGTACTCTGACTTCCGAAGGACTCATTGTACTTACTTCCGAAGGACTCATTGTACTGACTTTCGAAGGAGTCATTGTACTGACTTCCGAACGACTAATTGTACTTTATTCCGAGGGAGTCATTGTACTGACTTCCGAAGGACTAATTGTACTTTATTCCGAAGGAGTCATTGTACTGACTTTCGAAGGAGTCATTGTACTGATTTCCGAACGACTCATTGTACTGACTTCCGAAGGACTACTTTTTTTTTTCATTCGATTTTTTCAACCCTTTATTAAAGTTGATTACTCAATGTAAAACTCGAATATTATGAATTTTAGGTTGTAAATTACGAATCCGATGTCCATTTCCGGCGCCGGAACCTTGCTTTGGAAATATTTCCAATTTTTATTTCAAAAAAACGAAAAAATTGCCTTGAAATGTGTTGAAATATCGCTAATTAATTGATTTGGGGTCGCAAATCACGAATATACGGTTTGTATCGCAATACAATAATTATTTCTGACTTCCGAACGAGTCGCAAATCACGAATATACGGTTTGTATCGCAATACAATAATTATTTCTGACTTCCGAACGACTCAGTGTACTGATTTCCGAGGTGTCAATGTACTGACTTCCGAAGGACTCATTGTACTCTGACTTCCGAAGGACTCATTGTACTCTGACTTCCGAAGGACTCATTGTACTCTGACTTCCGAAGGACTCATTGTACTCTCACTTCTGAAGGAGTCATTGTACTTACTTCCGAAGGACTCACTGTACTGACTTTCGAAGGAGTCATTGTAGTGACTCCCGAACGACTAATTGTACTTTATTCCGAAGGAGTCATTGTACTGACTTCCGAACGACTCATTGTACTGACTTCCGAAGGACTACTTTTTTTTTTCATTCGATTTTTTCAAGCCTTTATTAAAGTTGATTACTCAAAGTAAAACTCGAATATTATGAAATTTAGGTTGTAAATTACGAATCCGATGTCCATTTCCGGCGCCGGACCCTTGCTTTGGAAATATTTCCAATTTTTATTTCAAAAAAAAACGAAAAAATTGCCTTGAAATGTGATGAAATATCGCTAATTAATTGATTTGGTGTCGCAAATCACGAATATACGGTTTGTATCGCAATACAATAATTATTTCTGACTTCCGAACGACTCATTGTACTGATTTCCGAGGTGTCAATGTACTGACTTCCGAAGGACTCATTGTACTCTGACTTCCGAAGGACTCATTGTACTCTGACTTCCGAAGGACTCATTGTACTCTGACTTCCGAAGGACTCATTGTACTCTCACTTCCGAAGGACTCATTGTACTCTGACTTTCGAAGGAGTCATTGTACTGACTTCCGAACGACTAATTGTACTTTATTCCGAAGGAGTCATTGTACTGACTTCCGAAGGACTCATTGTACTGAATTCCGAACGACTCATTGTACTGACTTCCGAAGGACTACTTTTTTTTTCATTCGATTTTTTCAAGCCTTTATTAAAGTTGATTACTCAAAGTAAAACTCGAATATTATGAATTTTAGGTTGTAAATTACGAATCCGATGTCCATTTCCGACGCCGGACCCTTGCTTTGGAAATATTTCCAATTTTTATCTCAGGAAAACGAAAAAATTGCCCCGAAATGTTTTGAAATATCGCTAATTAATTGATTTGGGGTTGCAAATCACGAATACACGGTTTGTATTGCAATACAATAATTATTTCTGACTTCCGAACGACTCATTGTACTGATTTCCGAGGTGTCAATGTACTTACTTCCGAAGGACTCATTGTACTCTGACTTCCGAACGACTAATTGTACTTTATTACGAAGGAGTCATTGTACTGACTTCCGAACGACTCATTGTACTGACTTCCGAACGACTCATTGTACTGACTTCCGAAGGACTCATTGTACTTACTTCCGAACGACTCATTGTACTGACTTTCGAAGGAGTCATTGTACTGACTTCCGAACGACTAATTGTACTTTATTCCGAAGGAGTCATTGTACTGACTTCCGAACGACTAATTGTACTTTATTCCGAAGGAGTCATTGTACTGACTTCCGAACGACTCATTGTACTTTATTCCGAAGGAGTCATTGTACTGACTTTCGAAGGAGTCATTGTACTGACTTCCGAACGACTCATTGTACTGACTTCCGAAGGACTACTTTTTTTTTTTCATTCGATTTTTTCAAGCCTTTATTAAAGTTGATTACTCAAAGTAAAACTCGAATATTATGAATTTTAGGTTGTAGATTACGAATCCGATGTCCATTTCCGGCGCCGGACCCTTGCTTTGGAAATATTCCCAATTTTTATCTCAGAAAAACGAAAAAATTGCCCCGAAATGTGTTGAAATATCGCTAATTAATTGATTTGGGGTTGCAAATCACGAATACACGGTTTGTATCGCAATACAATAATTATTTCTGACTTCCGAACGACTCATTGTACTGATTTCCGAGGTGTCAATGTACTGACTTCCGAAGGACTCATTGTACTCTGACTTCCGAAGGACTCATTGTACTCTGACTTCCGAAGGACTCATTGTACTCTCACTTCCGAAGGAGTCATTGTACTTACTTCCGAACGACTCATTGTACTGACTTTCGAAGGAGTCATTGTACTGACTTCCGAACGACTAATTGTACTTTATTCCGAAGGAGTCATTGTACTGACTTTCGAAGGAGTCATTGTACTGACTTCCGAACGACTCATTGTACTGACTTCCGAACGACTCATTGAAAATCTGTGTTTAATGCCTGAGAATTGAACGAAAATCTGAATTTAAATAAATTTGAACTCAATTCGTTCAAATCCCATTTTTGGCAAAAATAATTAGGAGGTAGCGAAAATTGGTGAGGTAGTTCACTTCAAGTGGGAGACCTCCCAGATAAATTTCTTCGCCTCCTCAGCCCAGTGGGGAGGGCGTGGAGTTAAGGAGCCCCGAAGTGAGGTAATTTTCGAACAAAGCGGGTTTTTGTCACTTTTAGGTCACGCTACTTACTGGGAACCTCCCCCCCCCAAAAAAATGAGTGAGGATGATTTTAGTTTCTACACCTCTTTGAACCAGTATGACCTTGAAATTGAATACCAATAATTTTCCTTTACAAGGGAGTTGAAATGTTGCAGATTTCTTTGAGGAATTTTTGATTTTTACCAAATTCAAATCGTTCACTCATGCATCTCAAAATCAAGTCTTTTTTTTGGTCACTCCAAAAAAATTGATGAATTTTTTTTTAAAATTCTGGTACAAACATTTTTAGATAAGTCAATTGAAGCTTATTTTAACGACCAAACAAATTTTTTTCTTACTTTTCAAATCACTAAAATGCATAACTTCAATTTTATGAAAATTACATGAATCAAAATACGGTTGGCCGCACCGTCATGAAATTTTTTTGAAAAATTTCATTAAAAATTATTGTACGGTAGCCAAAAAAAAATCGACGTCATTTTGGGTGTTTGAGTGAGCAATTTGAAATTGGTAAAAATCAAAAATGCTTAAAATTTGTGTATTATGCAACTTTTCTTGCCCCCTATTAGAGGACGAAAAAATTGTACCCAATGTCGAGATCAATGATCCAAGGAGGTATAAAAATTCAAATCCTACTTTTGAAGGACGGTGACCGAGATTCTCACATTGGAGCATGGAGCTAGCCTAGGTCTTGATTCGTCAAATTAAAAAAAAAAAATTCACAGATTTGTAGAGCATCACACAAGAAACTTCCACAGCCAAAATTTCAGCCTCTAAGTTGACTTGGGTGGAGTTATGAGGATTTGAATTTTGAAAAATCGCCCAATAGGTACACCGGGAAAAATTACAAAAATCGAAATATCTCGCCCCATATGGCTTTTTGGGAGATGAATTTTTCTACCACGATCTACCCGCGGTATATGTAGTCTATCTAGAAATGGGGCAGTTGCAGAAAATTCATCTCCTAAATACCATTTGGGGGCGAAAAATTTAGATTTCTGCAATTTTTCCGGTGTACCTATTGGGCGATTTTTCTAAATTCAAACCCTCACAACTCCCCACCCCCAAGTCAACTTTAGGGGCTGAAATTTTGGCTATGGAAATGTTTTGGTGATGCTCTACAGAGGCTTGTGAAAAAAAATTCCAATTTGGCGTGTCAGAACCTCGGTAGCTCCCTTGTCAGCAGGTAGCATTACCCAAATTGACAAAAACCACTTTTTTCCAAAAATGGCTCACTTTGAGGACCCCTAACTCGGTCTCCCTGTGGGCTACAGGGCTCAAAATTTTTTCTGGAGGCCTTCCACTCAAAATACACAACCTCGCCAATTTTCGTCAAAATCTAGGATATTTTTTTTCACGATCCACTCGAATAGGCAACTTTATCATCATTAATTAGCCTCTTCGGTGTACAAATTGTTTGTCTAAAACAAGAGAAATTATCCGACTGCGGTGTGTACGGTGGCTCCGGCGTCAACGCCCGGATAAAACAAGATAAACTCGAGACGTCTTATATTAGGTACATTTGCTGGAAAGAAGTTATGATTAAAGCTGCTAACATCGTAACGTCTTTCATATATCTTTATTATGTGACTCGACTCGCGAAGAAAAAAGAATTGCGACGCGACGCGGTGACGACGACGACGAGGGTAATTATCGTCATCCAGCTTTTATTAAGTTAACTACTAATTAACAGCGTAGCGAAGCTATTTAGCCGGATAGTTTTTCACACTGTTCACAACACGATGCCACGTAAAACGAAATTTTCTTCCAAGAAAACTTATCCTCCGTGTTAACGTTACGTTTAGTCTCTCGTTAATGTCCCAAAAGTAAGCATTCGTCCAATTAGCATGCTCTATGTTCTATGGTACTATATCTCTGTTCCACAAGAACTCGGCTATCGTCTTGTACTCACCTATACCTACAACTATATGTACAGAGGTTCGACGACGAGCATTTACTAAGAAATATTATGATGATATTAGGTGTCCCTATTAACGTGCGTATTATACTCGTACGTATACATTTATCTTCACTAATGAAAATGTTACTTACTCGTAGCCTACCACTATATATACTTACGAGCCAACGACGACGCAAAAAATTGACGTCGTTAAGACTGCACCGCAGCAGAAATTTTATAAAACTTATAAATAACAATGTTTTAGCTCCCCTTACCTTTTTTACTGAGTTAATGGGCTCTTAAGTAATTAATTCGTACATTTTGGACAGCCTCATTATCTTGCCAATTACTGAGTTTTTTAAAATTACGACTGGGTAAATATGAAAAAAATATGCTGCTTGAGTTCTGCTTTCTGCCACAATCAAATTTTGCATTGCAAACGATTTAGCTCGAAACTTCGTCTATTTAAGATGCAAAATTTCTTGAGGCAATTTTTTCTGTTGAGAGGGTGTGAAATGGGAAAGAAAATGTATCAATAGTTCTTTGGTATTGTAAAAATGAATACATTTTTTACATAATTGAGAAAAATTGGGAAAATTGCTGGAAAAATATTAGAATGCAATTTCCAATTATTTTTATTGAATTGTTATAATTTTTTGCAAGTTTGAAGATGAGAATGATATTTTTATCGAAAATTTTCACAAAATCATTGCTTACATTTTTTTAAAATTGGTATATCAGAATATTTCAGTTTTTTTTCCCCCTATAAGATTATTACACTGATCATTTTTCGTAGAATATCGTCGTTTTTTTTCAGATTTTTTTTTCAGTGCTCAAAATATTCTTTACAAATGAATCTTTTGAAAAAAATCTTGAAAAAAAAATAGTGTAAAAAGCTTGTAAAAAATTAATTTGAGAATTTTGTTGGCAGATGTCTTCGAATTTTTATGAAAATATCTCTCAAGTTTTTTCTCATTCTTAAAATTTGAAGTCCCCCCCCTTCTTCCTCTCAACTCTAAACTAACAGGTGGTACAAGTGACGAAAAACGTATAGATACAGGTTTTTGATTAAGTGGGTAGTGTGGATATTGAAAACAACGATTTTTGATTAAATTGTGAAGTTCATTGATAAAAATTGACCAATAAGTATTTTTTTTCATTTCATAATTTTTTCTGTTGTAATTTTTGAGTCTTTTTTTGAGATGGCAACTTTGGATTTTGACCAAGAGGGAAAAACCCTTTAAATTTTTTAATGGGGAGAAAATTTAATCGATGGAAATTTTGGGTATTCGAGATTCGAATAATAAATGGTCCGAAACGTTATGAAATGTTTGAAAATCAACTTTATCAAAGACGAGGTAAAAAAATATCAACGTTTCGTTTATAATAATAAAGTTTGGGAATATTTCCAAAGTTTTTTTAACGACAAATACTACAAAAAATATTGCAAAAACCGTAAAAAATTGACAAACAATAAGTTGTTGGTAGGTGATTTGATAAAAATTCATAAAATTTGGTACAAAAAAAAAAAGAATAAATTTTATAAAAATGGTTCAAATTGAAATTTTTGAGTTTTTCGTTGGAAACGCACAAAACTCTTCTGAAATGTTCCCAAATCATTGAAAATGAATGCCACCATAACTTTCGAAGAGATTTCGAAAAAAATCTAGTTTTCAAAGCTAACAGCTTAGGGAAAATTTTCGAAAAATTTTGTGATATTTTGCATTTCTATACTTTATTGACGATTTTTGTCATTTCATCATTTTTTTCTTCGTAAAATTTCGAATAGGGGCCTAATTTTCTATTGATTCTCAGAATCTGACATTTCAGGTGAAATTTTATTACAATTTTTATTAAAATTTCAAGTTTTTCATAATCTTTCATTTTTTTATAACATGATTTTTATCTAGATTTCTTTTACTTCTTTCAATTTCCAATCACCCCCCCTCTCCCTCTGTTTAAAAGTTTCATTAAAACTGTCGTATTAGTAATTTTGAAAAAAAAAAAGTTGAAAAAAATTATGCAAAAATATATTTTTATCATTCACATGATTGCCTGAACTGCAAGAGTGCTACGAGTTTTGTGAAAATTGCGCCCTTTACAAAAAAGAAAAAACTATTAACACATAAAAAATCACTAAAACTGTCTAAGAGTGTTCCAAAATTCATTGAATGGCAATAAAATTGTGGAAAAATTTGTTGAAAGATTCATCAAAATTTTATAAAAATCATTCGAAATGCGTATTTTAAAAAGTTCTGCATTTTACATTGAATTTTTTTTTCAAGTATTCTGAATTTCTTTTACCTAGTTCATTTTTTTTGCTTCATTTTTTATTGCATAGCAAATATTTTTTGAAGAATTTGAGCAGGCCTTGCAAAACATCTAGGTTCATTTCAAAATTTTTTGCGATAATTTTTTCTCGGGGGGGGGGGGGGTAGTTGGTGATGGAGAGGGGGGAGAAGGGTGGAAATATCTCGTGAATGTTTTCACCAACATTCTGAAAAAGTCTTGTTGAAAATCGTACCATTTTGATTTGGAAATTTTTCCATAACGCCTTAGTGTTTGTAGATTCGTAAAAATTATCAAAAATGTTGTAAATTTTACGATAAATGCGATGAAAATTCAAATTAAGGAGTAAGCTTGTAAAAGTTGTTGTGAAAATCGTTGAAATTTTATTCTTGTTGGTGAAAAAATCAGGAAAATTTTCCCAAATGGTTCGCGGAAAAATTATTGAAAATGTTCCAAAATTGAAAAAAAGATTTTTCAAAATTGTCCCAAATTTCCTAAAATTGTTTAAATTTACTCATATAAAAATATCTACATATCATGTCGAACAAAATTTTATGATATTGTAACGATTTTTAAATTTTCTTGAAAAGTCATTTCTTCTCATGAGTGTTTTTTTTTTTCATATTCAGTATAACTATTTTGAACCATTTTATTCAGTTCCAGATATTTTTCTATTGTTTTCTATTTTTAGTGATAAGTTTTCAAAATATGTTACTTTCGAAAAATTTGAATGTTTCTAAAAACATTTTTTTTTCTGATTTTTAAAATGAACTCTGCAGCGATGTTTATTTTTATCATGTGTTTTTAAAATTGTTTTTGCAACGATTCAATGAACATGTTTTTTTTTTTTTTAATTTCCGACATCAACACGTCATATTCAGCATTTTTACCATTTATATTACGTCAATACTTGAATCTTATTGTTTTTAAAACCTTTTTTTAGTGCTTATTTTAACGATGCTAATAATTCTTTTGAATTTTTGCTAATTTTACGACGATATTTTGCCAGAACTACAAGCAAGCCAATCAAAACTCCTATTATCTTTTCTTAACCAATTTTACAGTGTCCGAAATTCATATCATTTTCACGACATGGCTTTTATCTTGAGCTGAAAAAAAAACACGCGAGAACCGCCGGACATATGTTATTTTCAAACGAGATAAAGATAAGTCGTCGAATACATATCGTCGTTATTGAAATGCAGGGGGTGGGGGTGTTGGGGGGGGGGGAAGGGGGACGGGGGGGGTGGGGGGGGGGGGGTAAAATGAACGTAACACCTTCTCTTTCCTGTTTTTCTACTTTTTCCTCAATAAAACCTCCGATTTTACTTTCGGTTAAAACTTGACCACGTATACGTATTCTAAGGTACAATTTATTCGACCAACTTTTTCCGGTCCGAAGCGAAATTCCGCAACCGACGTCAAAATAACCCCGTTTCGTATAATCGCGCAGCGAAACGATTCCACCGTCAAACTCGCCTCTCTCGCCGATTATCATTTTCCACGAATGAAAATCTCGCTGCGAGTAATTTTACGTCGCGTTTTTCGCGACGTTTCCAGTAAAAAAAAAATCAAACTTCGGTTTTCGACGCGACAAATCACTTCAGCTACCGGACTATTACAGTAATTGCGATCACAAATCAACATTAAACGACGAAAATTTATTAGAAATAACAACGTGTATATGAAGGCGAAAAAAAAAGTTTCGGTAACTTTTTTCCTTCGCTTTTTTCGCGTTTTCAAAGTTGAGATAATTTTCACTTATAAAGACTATTTAGAGCTCTCCAGATATGTGAGAAATCCCGCTAGCTCTTTCCTCGCTATAATCTCGAGATATAGTGACGCGAAATGGAGAAAACGTATACGATGTTCTTTCTATACGACCAAACTAACCTCATAAGAAATTTTTTTTTTTACCCCGGATCTCTTATACCGCTATACTAATAGGAGTGCCGCGGTGTAAAGAGCATTTTTGCTTTGTATGATTTAGGCGGACAGATAAATGATGGACAGGAATGGAGAAGGGTAATTCGGTCGCAGATTTTACGTACGAAATAATGCCACTATTACTCGGATTATGTTACATCTCGTGTATACCTGCGTATAATAAAAACTACACCTAATTAATATAGAACGAATGAAGAAAGTACCTAAAGTTGCTCTTATGGCACATCGTATATCGTATCACGTAGTAAAATATGAAACGAAGAACCTTTGTCTCGCTAGAAAAAAGCATCCCATTCGGTTTTGTGTTATCGTGAGACGAGGCTAATTTGCTTGGTATAGCGTCAAAATGTAATTACACTATATGACAGAAACCTAAGACTCTCACGCCAACATAATCTTTTTTGTCATCAAAGAAACAAATTAAGATTCCTTCGCAAAAGGATACCCACTTGCTTTTTCTTTCTCGCCACCGTCTCGTATCCTATATACCATAACGCACGTATTACCGTAGCATCATTGGCCTAGGCCATCGTTTTCGTCTCCATCACTGGTAATTTTTCCTCTTCAAAGGTAGCTGTGTGTGGTCGGGATGTGGTATCCCTATCGAAACCGTTTGCGTTGTTGTGAGCGAATGAATAGCGTACTTCTGGTAATTTTTTATTTACTTAATTTATCGAGGAGGAGGGGGAAGGGTGGTAGAAAATACCTCGTATAATATATCTTAATCGCGGGTATCCCAGAGTCATTTATTAACGCCGAATTAAATCTAGAATTGAAAATTTTCCGAAATTCGGCGAAACCGCTTCAGATTAATAATCGAAAAGAACACACAGCAGCGATGTGTGGTATAGTGTGTTTAATAAATCGTGACCGGAGTGGTTGATTTTTTTGGTTTTTTAACCGGGTGTATGGTTTGTGTGGTTCTTTGTTACAGGTAATTTTTTTTTAGATTTTTGGAGGTCTTTTTCCCTTTGTTTAGAGTGTTCATTTCCTCTGAAAATGAATTCCCAAATTTTAGCTTCCTACATTAATTATAGGGACTGTACGTTGGGCCCTTCTTTTTTTCACTCTCTCAATTTATTAAATCAGTGAAATTAATCGAAAATCACTGGAAAATAGTCGGAATTGCAGTAAAGTAATAAATCAGTGAAAAAAAATGTCACTGAAAGCCAACAGTAAAACATTTTTTTTATTGAAAGCAAACAATGAAAAAATTTCGGAAAATCTGTGAAAATTCACTCGAAAAAGTCTGTACAATTTTTCTAAATTCGTGTGAAAATCAGCGATTTTCTTTGAAAAATTAGTGAAAATCCTCTAAAAACTTGAAAAATTTCGCATGATTTTTTTTTCTTGTCCTGCGATTCTGACTATTTATCAGTGACTTTTTCACTGATTCGAAATGAGAGAGTGATATATTTTTCTGGGGATAAATCGTTGCAAAATTTCCAAATATTCCATAAAAATCTGAAAAATATGATTCAATTTTGATTTTTTGGGATGAACTTAGAATTCGCATCAGGATATCCTAAAGTGAGTTTATGGGGAAAAATTTCCCCTCAGATAGTATATTTTAAGTCATTTTACCCAATTTGAGACCCCCATGGGGTCTCCCCCCTGGCAAGAGGAACGAGAAAATTCCTTAAATAAGAATTTTCAACATTTTCCTCTTTCCTTTGGAATTTTTTAATCATAGAAGAAAACTGAGGGTTCTTTTTTTTTGACAAATTTAAAGCAAGAAAAATGACATGAAAGATGGTATGAAAATATCTAGTAAGATAGCAAGAAGTTTTCTTGTTCGGATCCACCGTGAAACACCATGGTCCCCCCCTCCTTTCTCGGATAATTCCTTCCTGTGCTAATTCTCGACAAAAATTAAATTCCACTGAAAAAGGTTTGTAAAAAATCAACAGTCAAATTTAAACACTGATCCTCATAGACCGGTTTTTTTTTTCGATTTTTGGCAATATTATGGTGAAAGTATATGGAAATTTTTAAAATAGGTTATAGATACGTTTTTAAAAGAAATTCTGAAAATGTGATTTTCTTCTCAGTTTGACCTTCAAACCCTAAAATTCCTTATCATCCGCGGAAAGAATCTAATTTTTTTTTCTTGTTTTTTTCGTGCGAAAAAATTATTTCGGAATGACATCAAATTGGCTATTGGAAGTTTGCCTTCCAAATCGAGTTTACCTACATGAAATTTCAGCCAATAGAACCGGAGGTTTTCTATGATTTTTTTTCTGCAATTACATATAGTACTGCAGTTGGTGAATGTGACCAGAAGTCCCCGTCATTGACGAAGTAATGTACTAGAACTAAAAAATTAAAAATATATTGAAAAAGTCATACATTTAGCTCCAGAAGTCCGTGATTTTTATTTGAAGATTCTTTCTTTTTCAGTTTATTATCACTTTGAAGGGGAAAAAATATTACATATTTGTTCAAAATGGTGACTGAAATTTTCAAATCTGAAATTTGTGCCATCGGCATAAAAACTCGTAAATTTTCTCGCCAGAAATTATGGAATATTAATAAAGCAAAAAAAATTCATTAGAGAACAAACTTAGCAATAATTCAACTGACTCCACTGCCCAACCCCCTCCCTTGAATGAATGGGGACGTCCTTTTAAAAAAAATTTAACAGGTGTTTGTTGGAATATTGAGGGTTTCTCAAATTTTGCTTTTTGTGGCAGAGAGGGATGGAAATATTTTATTCAGAGAGTCTTGCAAACCTTGTGCCAGTTATTTGGAAATTTTGTTATTCCAACGTTGAATTGAAAAATTGGAAATTTTAAAAAAGTGTTGAATTGAAATACGAAATTTAATGAATTTTGTCAAAAATGCTATTTTTTCACGGATCGACCGCGACCCCTTCTACCTCCCCCTCCCCCATATTATAAATTTTTCGATCGCGTCTGGAAAAATAGACTTTTTCCAGTTCATTATATGCATCGAGAACACATGAAAATTGATTTGGTCTGTGAAAAGTTGATTCTTGTTTATTTTCAAAGTACACTTGTCAAAATACCCTATTTTAATTGATTTCCCGCCAAAAGGTTCGCAAATGATTTTTTGTTGCGACGAAATTTAAAATGCGAATGATTATTTGTACCAGTTTCAATTTTTTTAAGCTCGAAAAATTTATGAGTCATAATATTTTAGGAGTCTGCCCAAGTTAAAATTTCAGACATATTTTATGCATTTGAGTAAAACTTGAAAACAGAGAAAATCTGCTTTGGGAACTAAATTTCTTGTTCAGAGCCAACAACAGGGAAATTTTTTCAAAAAATCCTTGGAAAAGTTGCTGAACATTTTGTCCACTCAGATTTTTGAGCTAGAGGGTGAGTAAATCCCCTCTCTCTTTTTTTTGTTTTAAAAATAGTGATTTTTAAAATCAAATATAAAAAGTCAATATTGCCAAATGCCAAAATCTGTAAAAGAATATCTCGTTTAAATTCAATCTTCCTTGTTGATAACTGTGCCACGTCAAAAAGTTGAAAATCAAAGGAAAAAAATCCTCAGATATTAGATTTTGCTAATACCTGAAACACCATCAAAAATAAAATTTTTCGATTAAAAATAGTTCAACATTTTTTTGTCTAAAAAATCTCTTTAGTAAAATAAATTTGTTTTCTGAATGAAATGGATAAAAAAAAAATCAAAAAGGGAAAAAGGGAGCCCCCGGTTTTTTTGCACTCTAAAAGAGTCACCCTATTTTACCTACTGTATTCTCCGTTTTGAGCTCCAAATTTTCCAAAATTGCGAAGTAGATATTAAGTATTTGAGGAGAAAGTAAAAAAGAACTGTCCCATTTCGAAAAAATCATGTTTTTATTCATCTTGTCTTGAAAAAAAAAATCAAAATTTTTGTACGCATTATTCAGACCTAAAAGCCTGTAAAAAAAAACTTTCAATACCAAAATATTTTAAAAATCAACTCAAGCAGCTGAAATTTGTTATATGTTTTTTTTTCTTGCTCTTTCTAAAAATTGAAGTTTTCGTTAAATTTGAGCCAGGAAATTGAACAGCTAAAAAATTGGTGATCTGGTTAAAAACCTAGCTGACCGATTAAAAAAGATATTTTAAAAAAATACTTCATAACCTTAATTTCTTAATAAAAACAGCGTTTTGTAGGTTTTGAGCATCCTGTAGATATGGATCCAAAATTTTCGAAACCATTATCGATACCACCCTTGACAGAATTCGGCCCTAAAATCCACTCGCTATAATCCTCACTAGTAAAAGCCAAAGGCAACGGTCGAACTTGATAAACCCACTGAATTGTTCTCCCTTTATACCCCTTCGTACAGCTCAAGAGGTAAAAATAAACTCGCACGCAATTAATGTCGTAAATTTAATACGACTCTGGCTGGCGAATTTAGCTATACGTACGGGTATTTTATAAGAGGTTCAAATTTTTTAATGCATAATAAATTTCGCGAGGTAGCGATGCGATGCGAAGCCGAATAAAGGCCTTTTACAAGCGACGAACATCAGATCTAATATTTTAATGGCTTTTGTGATGGTAAGTTACTAGCAAAAGTACAGGTGAGAGCTGATCACGTTAGATGCTATTCCCTTTTAACTTCGTATCGAGACTCATAAAGCACCCCGGTAAGGCCGAGTCTTTTAATATATATTTTTTCGGTACCCAAGGTGCCTATACGATTCTGCGAAAATATATTATAAATTCGACGCAAATATCACATACGCGGCATTTTCTTCCTCCTTTTTGAAATTATTATACAGAGAAAAAACATATTGGCAGACACTTCGAGAGTTAAAAATGTATTTTTATAAACTAAATGAAAATATAGCGACGATCAGTCATTTTATAACACGTTAGCCGTACGTATATTATATTTTACTATTATAAAAAAAACCATTTAACGTTGACATGGCTTTTATGTTCCAATTTCCGACGATTCTTTTGCTAATATCGGGGGGGATGAGTGCACGTATGGGATTTACCATAAATGTAATTTTTTTTTAAAAATAAAAAGCAATCAACTTACTTTATGCCTGGGTGGTAATATTATTTTAACTTTCGTTTTTTTTTTTGTTGCGTATTGTACGTTATTATAGTAAGATGAATTATGATGGTGTTAAATATTCACGTGACTCTGGTGACGCACAGGTAAGTACTTATTGAATGAGTGAAATGTATTTTGATAAAAGTTGCGATAAAAAAAAAATTATAAAAAAAGAACGTGCAGTTTACCTACTCCTTGTAATCGTGAACTTGGCGTTCTAGATGGGGGTCACGTTTTGTTTCTTTATTTCCTCTGTTCAATTTATGAAAATGTTTTCTTTTGATAAAACGATGAATTTTTATACATAGTTACACAAATACGGCGGTGTTTTGTTGTTTTGTTTTTTTTTCAAGGACGTAAAATATTTTGACATTTTTCAAAGCTTTCTTTTTTTTGTGAATTTCATATGGACGTGGAAAATTTAGAAAGACTTAAGGGAGACGTTATGCTGAGGCGAATTTTATTTGAACGAAGTGGCACAATTTTTAAGATAAGAGAATGGAATTGTGAATTGTCGGTGTTTTTGTGGTGTGGTAAAGGAAATGGATTGTTGATTGGTGCGGGATCGTGTTTTTTCCATTTTTTGAAATGATATCGAAAAAAAAAATCAAAAGAGAATTAAAAAGCTCAGGATTTGCTTTGATTGATGATTTTAATTGATGAAATTTTTCCTCTCACAAACAATCATCAAATTCATGTAAAAAAAAAACATTCAAAATGAATGTTTAAATCATTATAACCTTCTAAAATTTGGATTAATTTGTTAAAGCCCCGCTTTAAACAAGAGTCCTTTGAATTCTCCGAAAATATTTTGTATCAAAATAACATTATTTTTTGGAACACTTCATTGAAGAGCTGGGAGATCGCATTTTTTTTGTAATCATTTTCTGTCAGAATAGACTGCTCTGAAGAAATTTCTTCGAAAATTTTTCAGCTTTTCAATATGATTAATTCATTTGTTTTAGAATTTCAAGTTCTAACTTGCGATACTGGAATACGGAGGTTCAAATCGCCATAATATGTTTTTTTTTTGCTCTTGCGCTGAACCACCTCTACAATTTAGAGTCATATTTTTTTACAATGAGATTTCTGAAATTTCATGGTAAATATAATTGCCAAATTGATGATTGGGTTCTGCGCCTAGGATCAAAAATCTGCATGTTTTGAAGGTTGAACCTGTTGGTCAAGTGACTTTTTTTTTTCTTTTTTTTTTTTTTTTTTTTTTTGGTGTGTTCAGACTAATAGTCCTATCAGCCCATGCTCAGCATAATTAGAATTCATAAAACGTGTAACACCATTGGTGAACGCTGGTCAGCCTCCTTTGAACCCTCCTCTCCAATTTGGTCAAGTTTTGTCATAAGAACTTCTGAAATTTCGTGACGAAAAAATGTAGCCAATCGAAAATGGGTTCTGCGTCTGGAGCAAAAATCTACGTTTTTTTGAAGTGTAACCATTCGAGGACTAAAAACTCACCTCCATATTTAGTTTTTGTTTTTTGTCATGCGAACTTCTAAAAAATTTGTTTTTTTTTTTAGGTTGAAAATATAGTCAAATTTCATAAAGCGTTTCTGGCGCTACAAGCTAAAAATAGACTGTTTGTTGTTGGTTTGAACCTGTTAAGTGATTTTAAAAACATTTAAAACCTGCTCTCTCAATTTAGTCTTTTTTTGTCAGTGTGACCTCTGAAAATTTTCATGTTTAAATTTTGGCACATTTCAAGAGGTTTCTGCGCCAGGAGCCAAAAAAATCTACATGTATGGAGGTTTGAATCTGTTGTGAAACGACTGATAACCGGTTCCTCCAATTATCTTTTTTTGTCATGTGAACTTCTGAAATTTCATCGTTTTCAAATATAGTTCAAATTTCAAGAGGTTCTGCGCCAGGAGCCCAAACAATTTTCATTATGGGTTTGAATCTGTTGTAAAGCGACTCTAAAACCTCCTCTCCAATTTAGTCTTCTTTTTTTGTCATGTGAACTTCTGAAAATTTCATGTTTAAAAATAAAGCCAAATTTCAGAGAGGGTTCTGCGCCCAGGAGCAAAAATCTAAAATGTTATGGGGTTTGAATCTGTTTTCAAGTGACCAAAATCTCAACTTCTTTTGGTAAAAAAAAAAAAAAATAGGTCTACCACCGTAACTTGAGACAGAGTCATCCCGACTGCTCGCATATTTATACGCAACAACAAAAAAACACAAAACAAACTTGATTTTCTCTCAGCATATTGTTGCACAGCCTCCTTTCCAATTTAGGCATGTTTTTTTGTCATGCGAACTTATGGAAAAAAAAAAAATATGTCAAATTGCAGAGAGGTTCTGCGCCAGGCATAATCAGATAACGTGTTTTAAGAAGGTTTGAACCTGCGTTCATCACGGTGACTTAAAAACGTCCCCTCCAATTTTATTTTGTTGTCATGAAGAACTTCTTGAAATTCGATTTAAAAATATAGCGAAATTGCAGAGGGGGTTCTGCCCGGATCACAAAATCTACGTTTTATGGAGGTTTTAATTCTTGTTTTCAAGTGACTAAACTGCAAAAAAATTTAACTAGATAAAGGCGAAACAAATCATGAAAAGAAAATTCCAGCAACTTAACATAAAGAAAAGCCATCCCCTATCACATTTTCACCACACACTGTGAATTTTCTCTCTAGTTCAACTTATTTTTTTTATGATGACGTCTGAACATTTCATGACAAAAAGATAGCCAAATTGGCAGAGGGGGGTTCTGCGCCAGGAGCCAGAAAATTCTGCATGTTAGAAGGTTTAATCTGGTTTCAAGTGACCAAAATCTGCAAACTTTCGTTTTGGTAAAAAGAGACACTACAAGGTTCTGCCACTGTACTTGAGATAAGAGTCCATCCCATATCGCATTTTACCACACACTCTTGAATTTCGTCTCAGCATATGGTTGAACCTCCTCTCCAATTTTAGGCTATTTTTTTGTCCCATAGCACGAACTTATGAAATATAGTCAAATTGCAGAGAGTCTGCGCCAGAGCCAGAATCTACGCGTTGTGAAGTTTGAACCTGTTGTAAAGTGACTTAAAAACGTCCGCTCTCCAATTTTAGTTGTTTTTTGTCATGAGAACTTCTGACAAATTCGATGTTTAAAAATATAGCGAAATTGCAGAGGATTTCTGCGCCAGGAGTCAAAAATCTACGTTTTATGGAGGTTTTAATCTGTGTCAAGTGACTAAAGATACTGTTGCAAAAAAATGTTTTAGAAGCTAGATAAGTGCGAAACAATCATTAAATAAGGTTCAAGCAGCTGTACTTAAAAAAGATCATCCCCTATCACATTTTTTTTACCATCACACTGTGAATTTCTCTCTAGTGTCAAACCATTATTTTTTTTATGAAGACGTTGGGAGTTCTTAACATTTTCTTGACAAAAGATGTCCAAATTGTCAGAGGGGGTTTCGCGCCAGACCAAAAAATTCGACGTATTATGAAATTTGAATCTGTTTTTAAGTGACTAAACCATTCAAGACATTATTTTTGCAAATAAACAAACACTGAGAAGCTACGAAGCGTAAGAAATTCTAATAAAAAGTGCCACTGCTGTACATTGAATAAAAACCCCTCATTCATTTTTCACCACACACTGTGATTTTCTCTCATCGTACAATATTTCTTGATGCTTTATACGATTTCTATGTTATACATCTGCCGCTGTAATCTGGCGAAAAACAAATGTAAATGAAACTGTCACATATGAGATACGAATCGATACGTCTAACGAATCGAAAACCCGGTTGCGCCGACAAATTCCCACTTATACGTTCATTTTTTATTATACAAATATCGCCTCTTCTGTAGTCTCCCCCCTCCCCCCTCCCTCAACCCCATGTCAATATTACATAATTAGATATGCCGTCATTCTTCTGTACATGAAATAATTGCTATGGTATGGAGAAAAATCTAAACCGCAGCAACTCGTTATTCCATCGAAAAAATTGAATAGTTTGGTTAAAATATTCGAACGACCGTACTAAGGCAATTTTAATATAAAAAATTCACCGACGCAGCGCTGCACGATGATCGTAATAGAAAGGTGAGGTAACGTCATTATAAAATATCTCGCTTCGGTACTTTCGATATTAAATTTGAATCATGATTAGCTTTGTTAAAAAGGTATTCATCGCGAGCTATTTTAGACAGAGTGTTGGGCCCGGTGCCCCTGAAGTTGCGTGCACTAGCCCGAGCAAAGCAACCCGCGTAGCTTTAATTTACGAAGATAAACCATCGCATCGTTCCCATTTCGTTGTTATTTAACTATGTAACACTAATTTAAGAAAATCATTTTCTTCGCTATTTTCGCCGAAATCCCGAAACAGGAAAAAAAGTCCGAAGGGAAAGCTTGCCAAGTATTGTTTTCCCTTCATGCGTACGTTTGTTAGTTTAATTTAGAGAATTTTAACCCCCCTTTGTGTTTCAACAGCACCCTAAGTATGGTACCGCGGTCGTTGTACGCTTAAGGAGCAGGAGGTTTTTTCCTCTCTCTTTTTCGCCTCTCTTCTTTTTCTTTCAATGAATGAAAATCATGTTTAGAATAATTTATTAAGTTCATGTTTGCCCTTTTATGGGGGGTCGCTGTTTTTTTCCTCTTAGTTGTTCTTTTCTCTTCTTTTTTTTGGCGATTTATTATTCGCTAGTTGTTTATAGATTTAATAAGCAAATACATAGATTTTCTTAATCACTGTTCTGGTTAAAAAAATTACCTTGGAAGAATTGTCGCTGTCCAAGAATGGACTTATCAACCATCTAGTTAAAATTATACTCTTACAGTTTGTTGATTTAAATCCTTACTTTAGACCGTATTTTTTACTTGTTGAAGTTACCGTTTGTAGTGGGTTTCAGCAAAATCGAAAGTCCTCGTGACGGATGCTATTTGAATGATGGTGCAAATAATTTTGTTTATATGGACTTATGTCCAAGAAAATCGTAAAGTGTGTTTCAACTCAAGAAATTGATTTCTGTATCTGATTTTGGTATTTTGCCCTAGATTCCTTCAAAACTCCGAAAAAATTTTTGTTTAGAACGAAATTATCCCCCTGCCGAAAAAAAACAACTCCAATCATTTGAAAATTCTTGTAAAAAGGAATGCATAATTTCTCGAATTTTTGGTTTGGGACTCTGTAGAACACTTGGGACATGATATGTCTCTCACACTAACTTTTTCGAATTCCCTAGTAAAATTTCCTTACAAAATATGATCAAAATTTCTGAAGGATATTTGCTAAAGATTAAGCATTTTTTCTTGACTATGGTTTTTTAAAAGTAAGCTATTTTTTCGGCTTATCTTTTTTTCTTCAAACGACACAAGTTTGATTCAAAATTTTAATTTATAATTTACCAAGAATAAATTTTTACCTTTGAAAATCTTGCAAATTCAAGAAAAAGTAAAATTAAAAAAAATTTAAAATTCACAAAAATATGGTAAACTTGAGTACAAATTCCTAGAGGTTCAGATTTATTCAAGAATCACAAAAATGTTGAGAAGAACGTAGAAAACATTAATAATACAGTCGAAAAGTTTGAAAATCTGCAAAACCATTGTTTTAATGCAATAAAAAAATTTAGTTTCTGAAGTCATTTGTATAAGCCGAAGTAGGTACCTATTACCTAATTATGATTTTGAAATTTTCAAAATTTTGCCAAGATTGGAAAAATAACTTTTGGTGGGTAAAACTTTGGGTATAAATGTTTTGAACGTGATTTTTTTTCAAAAATCTCATTCTCGTCTCTTTTGAGAGAAAGTTATCTTGATTTTTGAAAAATTACTGTTGAGTAACTGCTTGAGAACCAATAAACCGACTTCAAAAAAACTTTTTTTAAAAATAAAAATCGCCTCAATTTGTACTGTTTAGAGACCGAATTTGTAATACATATTTTCTTGGGAATTTCTCAAGAAAAAATACATTCTGTCTTGCTAGGGCATGTGTAATGCAAAAGTCATTTATGTACTTTCGATCAAAAATTAGTGATTTTTCTCCATTTTTATTCTATTCATTAAAGACTGAAAATGGTTCGTAATTTTTTTTAAATGTATATCCCCCCCCCCCCCATAAAACATACTTTTTCAGAACTTATTTGCCTTCGCTTCGCTCAGGATGAACAAATTTTTCCATTGTATTCAAATAAAATGGAAAATAGTTCAACATGTTTATTCAAAATAAAAATGAAATTTTGAATAAATAGTTGAGTGTTATCAAGATGTCTTCTGGTCCTAATTAAAAGTTCAATTTATTTGCAATAAGTTTTATGTTTTTTTTGAGGATTCTGAAGATGCTCCATCATTTAGGTTTTTTTCCTGTCTTATCGAAAAATTTTCACGCTATTTTTCATGTCTTTCTTGGTAGTAATACTGTTTTTATTTTTCGTGTTCGTCCGTTTTGAGTACCGTAAAATACTTGAAACGTTCCCGGAAAGTACCATTAAAAATTCCTTGAGAATTCAAAAAGTGTCACAGAGACACCCTAATTTTTGTCTAGAAAATCCACTTTTTCGGTCCTGAATCTTGCTTTGGCTCAAACATAAGAGCTCCTGTTCAATGATATATTCAAAAGGGGAGAACCATCTTTTGCCTTTTTCACAATGTGATTTTTGAAATTCTCGTCGTCGTCGTTTCGCTCGGAGTAATAGAAACTTTTTCTTATTCAAAATTACCGTCGTCATTAGTAGAACTATCATCTTAGATTCTGTCATCCGATTTTGAAGCAAAATTCGATAAATCACTATCCGAATCCAATCTGAGCTTGGATGAATCATCAGCTTCAATTAAAATAAGAAGCATATTTTTCTTGAAACACTTTCCAGGCTAGCAAAAACAATAATTGACCCAAATAAGTAAACTGTACATGGTTTACACGAAGAAAATTTACCAAGATATGACATGTGTCGTCAATTTTCAGACATGATTTTCCTTGATTTCTCCACGTTTTCTTCTCTGGCTAATTTTCTCTATAATTTTTTTTTATAGTCAACTTGGTAATAGCAGAGATAAGTATGTGATGTTTGGCCCAAGAAAGCGTTTTGATGAACCTACCCAAAAGTTAAGTGCATGATGAGAAAAAAATTACGACAAAAATTTTGGACCCCAGCAAGTATTTCGGGAAGGGGCCAAATGTTTTTTTAAAACTTTATTTTTTCTTTTTTCGCCAAATGTAGAAAAAAATTCGTGTTTTTTAAATTAATCTAGCAGGCCATAGAAACCTTGAAACGTTTTTTTTCGTAAATTTTTGACACCATTTTCGTCGATTTATGGCCGTTTTAAAAGCTTTTGAGTGGCCCTTTTTGGAAAGAATTTTCAGAGATATCAGTCGCCATTTTTTTTTTTTTAGAAAATGTGTTTACTTCTTCGTATTGATTATAACCACATAAGTGTATTCAAGAGTTGAGTTGGTGCAACATTGTCAAAAAAGCAAAAAAACGACCCACCATAACTTTCAAAATTCATATTGAAAATTTATCCAATAAGGCTTGAAACTTCGCTGAAATCATTTTTGGAAATAGGTTTCGAGCTCTGGTTAGCGAACCAAGTCATCAAGGTGATTAATGATTTAGAAAATAACGAAACGTCGCTTCAACAATTCCTTATTTTAATTTTATTTTATTTAATGCGTATACAAGAGCTACGCTTTAGAGCACTAAATATTATAGATTATTATACATTAGGTGAGAGAAAAGGAATAACTAAATAGAGTAAAATAAAAGAAATATTACTTATGATGCTATAGAGGAATGAAGGCTAGGTTGTAAACTTCATTATTAAAATAAATAAATTACTAATTTCTTTTAGAAACCAGTAAAAGAGTTTTAAATTTTGGCTGGGGTCTATCTGATTTTTACACTCTTGAGAATTTTTTTCAGATTTTTTTCACGTGGTGGAAAGTGGTCAAGACATCATGAAAAAACTGTGGATTCTCATTGTTTTTGTCTTAAAATCCATGTTTTCCATCCATTTCTCATTTTTTTATAGTTTTCTTGCTAAAATATTATTATTCACTCACCGCATGGCTAAACGACACAGTGGGTAATTCTCATTTTTTTTCTAATAGTTTCGCAAACCTGTACTCTTAGAAACGTTCAAAATATATTTTTACCTGAATCATACATTTCTATTTTAAAAATAAATAATATGTGACTACACCCCAAAACTTTTTTTATAAATACCACATGGAAAGATTTAAATTAGCCCATTATCAATACTTCCAACGTTTCCAGCGCTTTCATTGGAAAGTGCTTATTCACCGGCCAAAATGTTTAGTAATACCAAAAAAATGCTCCAATCTCGTTTAAACTCAAGAAAATTGAAGACTTGATATGGTCTAAATAAATTTTACTCACATGCGGCGGCCGGATTGGTAATTTTTTCTTGAGGACTTCCTACATTAATAGCGTTGGTCGGCTTTCCATAGGTTTAAGAAAATTGAAATCGCAAATTTCGTATCAATTGACAAAAAATGGATTGTTTCCGGTTATTTGTGAGAAAATTGAGAAATTATGATTCGGGTCGATTTCAGCGAAAATCTCTGTTTTTCGGCTCCAAAAATCGTCAATCAGAGGGTATTTCGCTTTCTATCTGGAATCAACAACAATTCGAATTCAAGTTTTGGATTCTATACAAACTGGTTTCTCCAATTCTAATGAAAAACAATCACAATTTTACCTCTTTTTTTCTCAAAATCGGCCACTTTTTCGCAATACAAATTGTACGATTAAGCGGATTCTTACCTTTTGATCGAAAACTAATCGCAGAAGAGTTCAAGGGGGTCGAATTATATGAAAATGACATCAAACTTAACCCCGACCCTTTTTTGTGGAAAAATGCGGGTTAACCCTCGCCCAAAAACTCCCCACGGCCAACCCATAAGAGAAATTTTTAATGACTTTACTTCTTAAAAATTTTTCCTGTGGTCACATACTTATTAGAAAAACACGTTTCAACTCGGTGTTCAAAAAGTGCAGTATGCTGAGCTAAACCGCAGGGACTACATCGACTACTGCAATGGTGTAAGCATTAAATTCGCTCAAAACATCATAGTTCGTAAAAATTAATGAATAAAGGTCGAATGGGACTACGGTGAGTGAATAATAATATTTTTAGCAAGAAACTAGAAAAAATGCAAAATTGATGGAAACACTGATTTTAAGCAAAAAAATGATGAATTACACCATTTTTTGATGTTTGACCACTTTCCCCCCCGTGAAAAAATCTGAAAAATTCCAAGATGTAAATACTTTGGGAAAAATTTTTAATTTGAAAAAATTTTTGAGCAGCCCCAAACTGTGCTCCCCAGGGGGGTTTGAAATTTTCAAAGTAAAATTAAAGGTCATTAAAGTGGTCGAAAAATCTAAAAAATTTCAGGCACTCCCCTCTAGTACCTCTACCTTTTGCCATTTTTGGAAAAAAAATGGGTTGAAACCCGGGGGAGAGAGAATTTTTAAAAGGGTTTTTAGCTTTAAATCACGTATTTTGGGCCCCAGCCCCCCAGGGGTGAAAAAAAATTCGCTATGCGCTCAAAAAATCATCTTCTACCATCCAATCAAATGGCATAAAAATTTTTAAAAAGTTCCCCCTTGGGCCCAAATGCCCCCTTTGCCTAGAGCCTTTTCGTTTTCTTTGTTTTTTTTTTTTGTAATATCGAGTCGAATAAATATTCTACATGTATAGGGGGCAAATTTCACCTCTAAAAAAAATTGTCACTACAACTTTTTTTTCGTGGGAAGCTTATTTTTCAAAAAAACGCGAAAAAAATTTTATATACTAAAAAAATAAAAATCTGCACATTAAAAGCGGGGGGGGGAAAGAAGATGGCTTAAAATCGAAAAACGATTGCACAGACGACGCAGAACCCAAAATTGCACCTAGAAACCGCGAAACGATTTTTTTTTGGGGGGGGGGGGGGGGGGGTTTTTCGGGGTAAAAAAAAGAAAAAAACCGCGTTTTTTTCGAAATGACCCCTCTTTGAGCCCCCCTGTCCCCCCAAGTGCCCTAGGGCAAAAATTTGTGGGGGGAGGTTTAAAACTAAAAGGAACAACATATTGAAAAATGACAAAATCGAAGACCTCGTTTTTTTTTTCACTCCCCCAAATTACTGTTCTCCCTTTTTTAAAAAACCTAAAATTCTCAAAAAAAAAATTGCAGAAAATTTTTCATATCCATCCCTTCAAACCAAAAAATTTGCCTTAAAAAGTCATTTTTTTTTTGGTTCTTCCACTATCAGACATCTGTGAGAGCCAAGTGGAGCAAAAAATAAATCGTAACAAATCAAAAATTTTTTAATTTTTTTAAAATTTTTTTTTTTTTAAGAAGGTTTTTTAAAACCTTGTTTTTTCTAGAGGTTTTTTCCAAAATTTGCTGACACCTTTTCGAAATTTGACCAAAAAATTGTTGGAAAGGAAAAGAGTCAAAACGAATAGGTTTTCGACGAGAAAAAATGCAGCCGGGGTTTAAAACTTGATAACCCCCATAACTTCCAGCACGCTAATATTTTAACAAACACCCTATGATGAGCTTGGTGTTGGAGGGAGGAAATTTGGGAAAAATTCTTGAGCCCCGGAGCTTAAAAAGCTTATATATCATGGCGGGGGAAAAAAAAACTTGACGTAATCCTTCTATGAGCATGCTTTTTTAAAAAGTTCCCTCTAAATTACTCGCAGCCCCCTTGTTGAACAATCCCTAAAGGTCAAGGTAGCTCAGTACGTGCTAAATTTTATTTCTATCCATCTTCTCTGTGTGTGTTCGGGGGGGGAAAAATGCCGAAAAATTCGCCAAAAGCCAATTGACTTTTCGGTCAAAGGGGTACAAAATGCATGGTTTTTTTTAATTCATTAAAAAAATATAATTTAATATACGCGGACGTTGACGTAGACTATTCCCCCCTCTTTGAGCTTGCTTTCGCGAGTGTATTTTAAAATTTATACGTTTAAAATTACCGCGGAAATACCTACGGGGGCTTGGGGCCCGAAAAAGAGCTGCAAAAAAAACAACTGTGTTAATCAGTACCAAAGGGGCCTCGAGTTAGTCGTCACAGTCGCACTTTTTTATCAAAAAAGGGGTTTAAAAAGCGTCAGGTACTTTTGCCTTTTATCGTATCGTACGTAGTATCTGTATGTTTATTTTCCTCGTTTTTTTTTCTCGCCTGCTTTCTTTTATGGTGTTTTTTTTTCGTCGGTTTGAAATTCGCCCTTGTTACGCGTCGCTAATTTACCATTAAGGATTTGACCGTTAAACGTTTTAATTTACCGTGTTTGCGGGGGGTTTGGTAGGGTTTTGGCAGTACACACACACGTAATGTCTTTTATACGGTTCCCCCATTTTCTAGAAAAAATGGGGTTTTCTTTGGGCCCTTTTTTTTCCAAACGGACAAAAAGTTTTCTTGTTTGATTGGATACCGGCCCAATTTTCTTGATGTGGTGTACTTCAATAGGGGACTTGGCCCTTGGGGTTGCATGTTTTTTGGTACTGGCGACAGGGTATCAGGATACGTTATAAGGGTTTTGATTTTAATGGGAAGCTAGATTGGGGGGTTTTGTAAAAGGTTTTTTGGTTTTTGCCCTCTTGGATATCCTTTTTTTTTTCCTTAGAATAAATTGGCCCAAAGGGGACAAAAAAAGAATATTTTTGATGTGTGTTGGGTAAAACCCCATATTTTAAAAAAACGAAATCGATTAATCGATGAAAAAAAAATCGATTAAAGGCAGTACGAAAATAAAATTTTTCTTCGTTTTTGGGGCAGCGTTGCACCAAAATTTCAAAAAATTTTTTAAAAAAACTGAATTCCCTTGGCAAAATCTCTTAAAATTCCTTTACTTTTTTTACAAAAACGTCACTTTTTTTTTTAAGAGATTTCCCGTTTTCTACAAGTTTTCGAAAACACCCGGGGGTCCATTTCTGAAAAACCGGGAACCCGAAAAAGTCCGGGAATTTTGGTTGGGCGGGAAAATCGGGGAAGGGGGGAAAAATGGTGAAATTTTTTTCTTTTAAAAATTTTTTCAAAAAAAAATTTTTTTTTTCCCGGGGGGGGGGGGATGTTTTGATTAATTTAAATTTTAGGCATGTGTTTTTTAATGGTGGAGGGGGGGGTGGATTAAAAATTTTTTTTAATTTTCGCCCAAAATCCCAATTTTCATTTATTTATTTGGGAGACACCCTGGTAAATTTGTTTCATTTTTTAAAAAATTAATTTTGCGTGGAATATTTCCTATTTTTCTTTTTATTTTAATTTTTTTCTGTAGGTAATGAATCAAATTTTTTAAATTTTTTTGGGGGGAGGAGTTGTTGGGGGCGAAAAAAATTTTTAAATTTAATTTAAACTTTTTTTGGGGGAAGAGGACATCAAAAATTCGTAAAAAAATATCTGTGATTTTTAAAAAAATCGTTACGACTCCCCTGCATTTATATCTTTCTTATATGTACAAATTTTCGATTGTAATACATTTTGTAAAAATTACCTCCTCCCCCCTTTTTATTTACGAATACATATTTAAAAGGGCTGGAAAAAATTTGAAAAATTTGTCTGGAAAAACCCGAAAAGTCAGGGAAATCATTCCCGAAATAGTGGAAACCATGATAGCATTTAAGTTCCCTTTGGATAGGGGGACGTAATTGGAATTTTATAAAAATTTTTTTGGGACCGTTGGGGGCCCCATTTTTTATAAAAAATTTTAAGGGGAAAAGGGCGCAGTGCGAAATTTTGAAGAAAAATTTGGTTAAAATAGAGGCTTTTATCTAAAAAAAAATGGACGTTTTTTGAAGGATTGTTTATGGCTGGGGGGGGAAAAATTTTAAAAAAAGTACCCTGACACTGGGAGGTATTATTCACGCTAGAGGGGTTCTACACGGGATTTGGGGAACGTAAAAGTTCTTAGTTAGGAAAAAATGGATTATGTTGGACTTATTTTTTCCGATGCCAAAAATTTTCCTATTTTTTTCCAGTGCCCCCAAAAAAACCCCTATTTTTTTTCCCAGTGCCCGGAAAAAAAAACGCCTATTTCTTTCCCAGTGCCCGGAAAAAACTATATTTTTTTTTGGGTTTCCCCAAAAATGCGGCGTATTTTTTCCGGGGCCCCGGAAAAAATCTGCCTTTTTTTTCCCGAGTGCCCTGAAAAAAATCCGCCTTTTTTTTCGAGTGCCCTGAAAAATCTGCTATTTTTTTCCCAGCGCTCGGAAAAAAAATTTGTCTTAATTTTTCCCATGCCCGGAAAAAATCTGATTATTTTTTTCCGAGTACTCGGAAATAAAAAACCAGATTTTTTTCCGGGGACTCGGAAAAAAAAAAGGGTGATTTTTTTTCCCGGGGACCGGAAAAAAATGCCCCATTTTATCCGGGGCCGGATAAAAAAACCGGATTATTTCCGAGGCTCGGAAAAAAAAAGGGGACATTTTTTCCGGGTCTCGGGAAAAAAAAAGCCCGATTTTATCCGGGGGTACCGGGTAAAAAAAGGGCCCATTTTTCCGAGTGCTCGGAAAAAAAGGGGGAGATTTTTTCCCCTACTCGGAAAAAGAGCTGATTTTTTTCCGGGGAACCCCCCCCAAAAAAGAACCGGGGAAATTTTCCCGGGACTCGGAAAAATCGCCCTTTTTTTCCGATACCCGCGAAAAATTGCTATTTATTTCCGATACTCGGATAAAAAATCTGCCCTTTTTTTCCGAGTACTCGGGAAAATTTTCCGGGTCTTTTTTTTTCCCTACCCGGAAAAAAACAGCCCTTTTTTTTGAGTACCCGCGAAAAAT
>JAVBJF010000846.1:0-37013 GCA_033439095.1 Pseudococcus viburni | reverse complement strand
TTAAATTAAATTGAAGACTATTTTTTCTCCTTTTCTAAACGGCTGATTAAAAACATAAACAAAACAGGTGCCGGTTTCGCGTATATCAAGGTACTACTCAAATTACCTATCTGGCTGTGGCTGAACTCGTAGAAGGGAAAACCTAACGTACGTCCGCCGGTGCTGTATTTTATGAAGACGATGTCTTTGGCCACCGCATCGTTGGCTCCTACCAATAAATACAAAGCTGCTGCGTGCGGTAAATTTATAGAATTTAAAATTTAAACACGCCGTTTCAATTATGAATTACATGTTATACCCGGGTATCTACCGGGTACCTACACCCGCCCGGTATAATACCAGAAGCGAGAAACACCAGCGACGCCTCGAATTCGTCGTAAATTCTACACGCGAACGGTGGATTGAATCGGCTGAGTGGCATATAAATCTAAAGATACGAAACGCAGTTCCAAACGTATTTGGAAAACGGTTCGTAAATGAATAAATATTAAGAAAATATGGGTAACCTGTTAATTTTATGGCAAGATGTGGATTTTGCCCGCCAGCCGGTGGGTTTTCTTCGGGCGGTGTTGAATTCTAAGGTGGAAATATGCGACCTGTGACATGACGCATGAACGATCGATTTTCTGTATTTGAAATAATTAGATGCTGGGTATACATTATACATACGTTTATTGGAAATATGTAATTCGGGGTAATTTAACGTTGTAAATGTTGACCGGCGGTATTGGAATTTGAAATGAAATTCCCTAATATACATGGTACCAGTGAATGTTGGCGAGTTGATTTTAGAATAAAATTAGGAAAGAATTGATTCCGAAGTGTAATACGAATGCGGATTGGAGTGAATAAAAAGCTATACCTCGGATTTCGACGAAAATTGGTGAGACAGTTCATTATGAGTGGGAGACTTCCCAGATATTTTTTAGCCCACAGCCAAAAGAGGGATAGAGTTATAATATCTCAAAATTATGTCCCTAAAAATCCTGAAAAAAAAACAGTTTTTTGTCAAGTTTGGATAATATCATCCGGGTGATACCTACTTCTGTTGCATACTCCTCCTTCAAATGCAATTTAATTTTATACACTTCTCTGGTCAATTCGCCTTGGATTTGCATATCAAATACTTACCGTACCTATTGTATTCTCTAAAAAGAGAAGAAGAGTTTGCAGATCACGAAATTGAAATTTTTTGATTTTACTACATTTTGAATAACTCACTCAACCTGATGTATTCAAAATATGGTTCTTTCTGCCAATCTTTCATAAAAACTTCTAAAATTCAAGCTAAATTTCACAGTTCGCAGAGATATTTTTCGAAAAATCTACCCAAAAATAGTAGTTGTGATGTGAGAGGATCGATATGAAGCGAAGACGTTTGACACGAAATTTTTCGAAAATATTTCATGACAAGGCAACCAACAGCATTATGATTTACTCACATTAAATTTTTAGAAAACTGAGTCATTTTTTTTTTGAAAATAACAATAAATTGTTAGGATTTTTTTGCAGCAGGCTACTAACCAATATTTTATAAAAAAAATTTCAGATCACAAAAATTATAATAGAAATTTCTTCAAAAAGTGCTATATAAAATACAAAAATTGTTATTTGGAACATTTTAAAAGTACCTACATTTTCAAGTAAAAGTTACCTAATCCATTAAAAACTGAAAGAGAATAGAAAAGTATCTAACAAAATTTCAGAATCGTTATTCAGGGTTTTGTATGACTTTTGCAGACTTTTTGAAGGACTATTGGCAGCATATTTCCACTACCCTCCCGCCACACCTCCACATACACCTACACAAAATTCAGCCTCGAGAAAAGTAGGAATAATCTTAATGGTCTCAAGGTTCGTGCAGAAAATAAAAATCAAAAGTAATTTTCTAAAATTGATAATTTTTCGATGACCAAAGACAAACTGAGATGATTTTTGAGGAGGAAAAAAAGGCGTAATGACAGGGAAATTTTCACGACATACCAAAAGAATGCCTACTTTTGATTTTTCACCATGGAAGCATTTTTTTGTTTGAAAAAATCACTATTTACTCTTGCTTTCACCTTTTCTTCCCGATGAATTCAATCATGATCAGAAGCAGCATGACATTTCTTCCTCAAAACGAGCCTTTTTAAAAACCCACGTTCGCAGAAAAATAGTTAAGCAATCAAATTTACAGATTCGTTGTGAAATTTTTATGAAAAATTTTTACTTCAATTTCCAAAGAAGTATAACGTAAAATTTAATTTCCTGGTGAAAAAATACTATATTAATTTTTGCCAAAAACTGCTGAATGGAAAGAATTGGCGATGATGCCGATAAAGAAAAAACGACAATTTTTAGATGATATTCATGATTTAAAAAATGAACAACAAGATGAAAGAAATCAGAATTGGGCTATCATTTTTTTCATTTTAGATGCTAAATTGGAAAAAAATCAACGACTCTCCAGCTAAATACAGAAATTTTCCACAGATATCTTTTTCATTTGCAGTCTCATTATGTCAACTGCAGGATCTATTCGCCACTTCCATCACTTGCACGAACTGTTGAACATTTTGTTTGAGGAGGGAAGAAGGAGGGAGGAAGACTGGGAAATGGAAATTTTCATATGCAGACTTCGATTGGACGCAAACGATTTAAAGTGTCAAATAAAATCCTATTTTTCGTAGTACAGTGAACAATTTTTCTGTGATTTCAGTGCAAGAAAACATCGATTTAAAAACACAGGTCTGCAAAAAAATGCGTATTCAACCTCAATGGGAGATTTTTATGGAATTTTCGCGCTGATCACGGAAAAATAGCGAAAAAATTCCAGCATGTAGGATTTTCTCACAAATCGAATTTTTTTGTTTAAAATGTTTTACACTTTATCATAACTTTCGACTGTTGAAGTCCATTTTCTGGACAAAAAAAGGGCCCTATGAAAAAAATTAATAGAACATAAATTGTAGAGCGTAAAATTACGGTTCGGTAAAGTTTAATTAGTCAATTCGTTTTTTTCGTGGAAAGCTTAGTTTTCGAGAAATTTTAGTAGAAAGTCTAAAGTTCATTTTATTGAAAATATCTCAAAAACTAAGCCTCCCAGAAAAAAAACGAATAGAATTTTACAGAATGAAAATTTCATAATCTAAAATTTATGTTCCATACATTTGAAGCGTCCGTTTAAAAAAGAACCATAATCCAGAATCTGTATATGAGAAAGGGGACATAGGTGTATCGAAAAAAAGGTTGCACCTGGGTCCCTTTTCTCATATACAGATTCTGGACCGGTTCTTTTTTAAACGGACGCTTCATTTCTTCTTGGGACCTTCCCTGTGTTAATAAAATCATATTAAAGTGTAAAAAAAAAATGACAACAAAAAAGTCAGTGATGAAGAAAAAATGAAATCCCCGGTCAGCGAGAGGGTGTAGCGGTGTACAAAATGTGGATTTGCACCAGGCCCGCATTTTTTAAAGATCTAGTGAGGGCCCGGAATTTCTATTTTACATTTTATTTGGAGAAAATAATTATGCTAAAAAAGTACAAAATTTCATTTTTTATTTTTGGCTAAAATCGCAATTTTTCAAAAAAAATTTCTTAAAAAAGATTAAACAAAAAAGGTAGAACCAAAAAAAGTTGCAAAAAAAGATTTGAAAAATCAATTTTCAACATTTTATGGGGGAGAGGAAGCCCAGTAATGTTTGTAGCACCAGGCCAGCATTCGCTCTCGCCGGCTCTGATGAAATTATATTTGAACTCATCGTCAGCACTAAAAAATAGGTCAGAATCAGGGAATAGGAGACAGCCAAAAAGTTGACTCTTGACTCTGGCTTGACTCCTGGAGTCAAGGGAGAAAGTTGACTCCTGATTCCATCTTGACTCTGGAGTCAATTTTAGACCTTGACTCCTTACACCAGCTCGACTCCAGAGTCAATCTGTGACCTTGACTCCGGAGTCAAGACGGAGTCGGAGTCAATTTAGAGTCAGTTTGACTCCGACTCCGGAGCAGGATTAATTAATAATTTATCCGAGTGCAACCTCCCTCAACATTACAAATAGAGGAGGAGAAGAGGAGGGGGGATTTATTGAAAAGTTGACCCCTGACTTCACCTGACTCCGGAGTCAAGGGAGAAAGTTGGCTCCTGACTCCACCTTGACTCCGAAGTCACTTTCAGACCTCGACTCCTGACTCCACTTTGACTCCGGAGTCAAGTTCGCATCCTGACTCCTGGCTCCAACTTGACTCCGGAGTCAATTTCAGACCTTGACTCGACTTCAGAGTCAATCTTTGACCTTGACTCCCTGACTCTGGCTGACTTCGGAGTCAAGCCGGAGTCGGAGTCAATTTTTAGTCAGTTTGACTCCGACTCCTATTCCCTGGTCAGAAAAACGAGTTTCTGGAAAAATCAAGCATTCAAAAACATTTTAATAAAACATGAATTGCAGATCGAGAAATTTTCTTCCAGTAAAATCCAATTAGTTTCTTCTAGGGGGCTTTAGTTTCTGAGGTATTTTCAATAAAAGATCCGAAATGAGTATCTCAAAAATAAAGTTTTCTAGGAAAAAACTAATTGAACTCAACAGAAAGGAAATTTTACGCTCTACAATTTATGTTCTATTCATTTTTTTCGCAGGACCCTTCCTTCATCCAGAAAATCGACTTATGTTAAAAGTGATCAAAAATTGTAAACCAAATTTTCAACAAAAAAATTCAAATAATGAAAATTCTTGACATGCAAGAGAAAAAACTGAAATCATATTCGAACTCAGCACAAAAAAGAGTATTTGAATCACCTATCAGCATTAATCAGGTACTTACGCAGAAAAAGGTTGAAAAAAAATGCAGCCCAGCGTAACCAGCCATTCAAACAAATTTTTTCACTCGATTCGATTACAAAAAACCATCCACACGTCGAACACCTCGCTACGTACATAAATTTCCACACCAAAATTCATCAATATTTTCACTCCGACTACCCAGCATCCACCATCGTCAAAATCAGAGCACCGCAACGAATCCCTCATCTCTCCATAACGCTAATCCTATCGATGTTATATTCAGCGATGAGAATTAGCAAACAAACCCAACAATAATCTACGATGTGAAAGATTAATTGCCGTACTTGTTATTTACATCTATCATTCAGTATTCATACCATGTTAATTGTTAAAGTACGATTTTCATCAGATTTAACGCTCCACGTATAGAATACGTATATCGCCGGTTCGCTCTTGATTTTATACATTATAATACGTACCTACACGTAACAATAGACCAGCGAAGAGGTACCAGACCGGCAGCTCGGTCAAGATTATGTATAGCTGGAAGGATTAAAAGGCTTGACCATCGAGAGGCAACTATGTTGCAAATTATTTCACTGGGGTAATAAATTATTCGTTAAATTTCGGTATCTGCGATGCTTAGGCTATGGCATACCGTCTCGCATATACGTATAATAAAAACCTGTGGATACGTAATAGGGCCGAACGGACGCGTTAAATTTGCGCCATTCTGTATCGACGAATACTTAAATAAATACAATTTCTTGGCGAATAAAAAAGAAACGGCAATATTAACCATTCCGGTATTCTTTTCGTTGTTACAGCAAACTTTATGGATGAATTTAATTTATATTCGCGGTAATAAATGAATACCAGAACACATTGTCATATATACCAATACCATACAACGTTATCGGTAGTTATTATAAATAACATTACCTCAACGACGCCGAGAATGAATCAACTGGCCACCATAAATCGCTCTTTACTAACGCTTTTATTACGTTTGCTTATTTTAAAAAAATCATTTCAATAGAGCCGCTCGCAAGTAGAAAAGATACAGGTATATATCTATAGTTTTGAATTTTTTTTTATCACCTTGGTTCCCCTGTGCTATTCCTGCCGCATATACATGTTATGTAGACATTGCGCGGTACAGTTACGCTAATTCATCAAATAAGTACCGCTATCTGCGACTTTTGAGGTCACCGATTAAAAAGAAAATGAAAAATATATCGGATACGAATAAGACTTTTGGAGAATTCACCTTCCGGATGTGTGAAACTGGTAATTCAAGTACAGATCGAATTATCACTACTGCTTGATTTTATTATGTACGAGTATACCAACGAGGAGTGCTCCGGTGCGTTTGTTTTAAAATTCAAATCTATTCGGTGTCATTGGCGAGGCGGTGCCGTTCGACACGCCACAATTTCCATTCGCCACGTGGAATTTGGTTTTCCGCTGGAATGATTTACAATCGGCCAAAGGTGTGTTGTATGCATGGCGCCTTCTAGCTCTAACCAGATCCGAAAAAACATTTTAATTGAATGTTTAACATTGTGTTGTTCTCGAAGCTGGGTGGTTATGTTGGTATGGATTTTTAGCCCGAACGATGGCGAGAAGATGTGAAATATCGAGCATTTCGTACGCCGATTATGTTTACTAACGATGACCATAGGTGATTTGCGCTCGCCGGTCAAGTCGACAGGTTTGACGTCGAAATAAACACGTGGTCCGGTGGTTTGGATTCAACACATTGGATCATTACGAACATGATTTAGATACGCGATGTTCCGAATATTCTCGTTAACTGATTTTAAATCGTTTCATTATAGAAGGAAGGGTCGTGTTGGAAAAATAAATCGTCGAAGTTTTCCATGCTTATCTAAGCATCTGTGCGAATCGTTAATTAGTGAATATTTTGAGGATTTGAAATGCGAATGGAGTAACGAGGGATGAAAATTTTCGGGGTGAAAAACTCCCGCCGAAGTGTGTTTTGGAAACACAGTCGAAACGATATCGTCATTAATTACGCAACCGAAGAATTCGTATCAAAATGTCTAGACGTGTTATAATTATGTTTCTGGGTTCGAAAATATAACGTAAATATTATAATCTCCGCTTCCGAAAACTTTTATAATAAGATCTGCATGGTGCCAAAACCGCGCGAAATTTTCTTCGAGTGCGATATTTCGATAGAGTTTAATTTCCTCGAAGCATTGCAGAGATCACGTAGTCGAGTTGAACAAAAGTTTCGACAGCGGTACAGTTCGAATGAAAAATTTACGATAGTAACTTGAAAACAGGAAAAAATTGACCAGGAGAGATTTTCAGCCAATTCTGTCAGGTTGTTATGCAGCAACGCCTCCTTTACTTATTCTTATGTTCACTAGATTAGATCGAGAAAAAAAGCATATTCTACTCAAATGCGCAGAAATGATCCAAATCAAGTCGAAAACCTCCCATGAAAAATTTCATCCATCTAAGTCAAATGGGTTCGGCACTAAAGCAGGCTTGTACAAAGGAAAGAAGAAAGAAAGGTATCCATTTGGCCCGAGTTTTTTTTTGGAAGGGGGGGGGAGGCCACCCTGGCCACGAGGGCTCCTGGGAATAAAAAAAATTCTGTTTTCACCACCGAGGGTCCCCAAACAAAAAATTTGGCTTGGTTTGCGTTATTTTATGGTTCTAGTTTTTGTTGTGCTCTGTATTCAAGATGTGTAATGAAAAGCTTTTTTCTGTTCTTATATTTTTCCTCCTGGGCCCCAGGGAATAGAAGTCAGCCAAAAAGTTGACTCCTCACTCCGGCTTGACTCTTGGAGTCAAGGGAGAAAATTGACTCCTGACTCCAAATTGACTCCGGAGTGAAACTCACATTCTGAATCCTGACTCCACTTTGACTCCGGAATCAAATTTACACCCTAACCCCTGACTCCACCTGGACTCCAGAGTCAATTTCAGACTTTGACCTCAGACTCCAGCTCGACTCCGCAGTCAATCTGTGACCTTGACTCCTGACTAGCTTGACTCCGGTGTCAGGCCGGAGTCTGAGTCATTTTTGAGTCAGTTTGACTCGGACTCCGGAGCAGGGAATAGAAATCAGCCATTAATTAATAATTCATCTCAGTGCAATATCCCACAATATTACGAATAGAGGAGGAGAAGGGGGTTGTGGGCAGTGATGGAAGAGTGGTACTTTTTCAGAGAGTGATAGTGAGAGCAAAGAGCAAAAAAATTTGAAATCTCAAAATTAATGAGAGCGTTCCTGAAAAAAATCCAATAACTCAATCATTGAAAACTGGAACGAATCAAATCGCAATAATTCCCTTCAGAAGCATCCAGGCCAAAGTTCGACAGAAAAGTCGAAACATCTGAGTAGCATTCGAAAAATAGAATTATTATTCTGTTTCAACTTTCAATCTTCTATCACCCCTCTTTCCTTCCTATCATGTTTCTGGATTTGTAATGAAATCAAAAAACAAAAAGTTGTGCTTTTTTCAATATTTTTTCGTGAACTTATTTGACTCTAAAAAATCTCATATTGATGACCCTTCCTCGCCCCTCCCCCCCAACCAAAAAACAAAAAACTATGATTTTGTATAGGTATTATATTTATGGTTATCATTATTTTTCAAAATTGATTTTTTTTCAGCTTTTCCACATCAAGTTTATACGAGTTTTCCAGAACTCTTCACACAAAGTGCTTTGGCTTTTGACCACGAATAAGCCCTCAAAAAATAGAGGAGGAGTAAGCACTTTTTTTCGCTACAAAATATAATTTTCTAAGATGGAGGCGAAGGGAGGCTCATACAGTTATTTTGAGATAGAATTTTTTGTTTCACATTACTTTGATATACTTATGTAAATTCTTCAAGCCGAAGAGTTCGAAGGTGAACATTTTTGAAAAAAAAAAAGATGTTTCGATAAAGCTGAAAATTTATTATTTTTCAGTCCTAAGGCGACGCAAGATCCTCAACCCTCGTCTCTCGCATATCCATTTAGGCTTCCTACATCCGAGCAATGCAAAGGCCAAGATTTGAAAAATTTGCAATTTATTAGAAACAAAATAACTTTTTTTTTACCTAGTCGTACTTGTTTGAGAAAAATTTCATGATTTTGGAGTGAAATTAGAGAAGTACCAAAATATCAATATTTACTTTCGTTAGTTAATTTTTGTTGAAATTTCGTGTCTTTTCGCGATTTCATGCCGCATATAAAAAATTTGTGCTTGTTTCGTTATTTTGTGCTTTTTCATGCCTGCACGAATCCTGTGACATCTGAAAATTTTGTACATCAAAATATCAGGTGATACATGAAATAATCTGTTATTTTAGTGGGCCTGGAGTAGTTAGGGTATTTTTAGTAGGCAGTTAATACATACCTACAGATTTGACCGATTTGAGCGATAAAAAATTGAAAAATGACGAGATTTTCAGATTTTTTAAATTCAAATTACTGTTTTTTAAATGGGGCATTGACTGAGAACTTCTTTTTTTTTTAGACATCAAGTTCGAATATGAATTCTTTTTTTTTTGGTACGATTTCATCAAGATCCCTCCCCCTCCCCCATTATGGTTTCAGTTAGATTTTTATAACGATTTTTAATACGTTTTTAAGACATTTTGAAAAGAAAAAAAATCAGGAATAAAACATTTTTCATAAAATACTTTACTCACGAGTCACGAAGGCGTCGTCAGAATGATCCTGCAAATTTTCCAAGTCATTCTCGTAACGTTTCCATGGCATTTTTAGCATTTTTTGAGACGAATACTCGAAATACATTTCCGAAAGTGAAAGCTCACAGCGATTAGAAAATTCAAGTTTTTTTTATAATGGGTTCCGAGCGACTTAAACAGATTCCTTTGTAATTGTATAGAAACTGTTATTTTTACAGAACTGTAAAACGTTGTCGACATTTCCAATTCTATAACACCGATAAGAAGACAACCTTCACCAAAACTGGAATTCCAAAAAGTCTATCAAGAAATGCGATGACTCATCTCCAGCTTAGGTATCTGTTCTTACCACCGTTTCCAAGGGTAGGATAAAATTCCAATCTATATCCTTCCAGCACATTGAATTTCGCTTTTCGAGGCTCGAGGCTCAAATCGATAACAATTAAACATCGACCGGAGTTCCAAGTTAATCGAGACGAGCCGAGGAGGTAATCTGCGCTAACTCCGAAAATGTATTTTTGGTAGAAGATGTGACCGCATCGAATTATAGACGAGGAAACGTCATTTTTCTGAATGGGAAATAATAGATGTAAAACGGTGCCGGTGTTGCCTTTAACTCCGCGTTATTGTTCCGAGTTAGATACGAGACGGTCCATTATTCTAGCCTGACCACCTTCACGCTCAGTGCCTTTACTATTTTCCATAGCTGGTCCTTTCAACCCGTACTGTGTTCTTCGGTCATTCTTCAGCGCAATAATCATGCTCACCAAGATTTGGTCATTTGTAGGTGTGGGATACACGGTTGTGATATCGACGAGTGAATCCGAAAAACCGCGTGCAACTGGCACAAAACGGAAACGTCATTTTCATATCTATCCGTTGAAAAAAAACGTATTCGTTTGGGTCAAAAGTGAAAAAATTCACTATTAAAAAGGTTTAACACCAAAGCGAAAAGAATTATAAGCTTGGTAAACTATCTTGTCGTTTCGGTTGCAGTAGCGTGAAATAATTGCTTCGCTCTGTGATATTATAATGTGTCAGCAGCTCACTTATCAAAGATCACCGCTGTAACAAAGAGTTGAACAACAACTGTTGTTTATTTGTTTACACGTTGTTGGTGGCTTTCGTCGTTTTGTTTCTTTTCTACGGCGCGTTTACCTCTCACTCTGTTTTACATATCGTCTCGTACAGAACATGTCCGTTATTATTATGAAAATTTATTAAATTTTTCGTCGCTACATGGTCCAAAAGTATTTCAAAAATATAAAAAAAGGTCGCGTAGTAATTTTCTGATGATTTGTATGCATTCTCACAAGGGATGAGGTACCCCAAACTGCAGCGAAATTTTGGGTTAAAAACAAAAATATGGTAAAAGTACGTCACAAAAGGACCATACAAAAGCGCATCCAGAAATCGGGCGGGGGGGTGTTGAAATTTCGAAACAAATGGATGGAGGTTTAAAATTCAATGGAAAAATGAAATAATCTGTTATTATACCTACAGATTTGACCGATTTGACCGATAAAAAATTGAAAAATGACGAGATTTTCAGATTTTTAAAATTCAAATTACTGTTTTTTAAATGGGGCATTGACTGAGAAATTAGTCATTTTTGACCGAAGAATCAGTGAAAATCACTTATTTCACTGATTAAAACAGCCAGTATGTCTACAAATTCAACTGATTCAAATTTAGAGAGTGGTATGCTTATTCAAGAAATACCTAGTTACTAAAATACTGCCCAAGCGAAGCGAGGACGAAATTTAAAAAAAATCATACTCTTCTTTGACATTTTTATGATAAAAAAATCTCCTTGCCGAGCTTAAGGGGGTTTCAAACTTTCTAAGCCTCCCCCCCCCCCATAACCAACATTTCAGGTGATAGAGTTCATTTCTCGAATTTTGGCGAATTTTTGAAAATTTAAAACTACCACAGCCCTCTAAAATTTGAAAATTTGATCTAATCAACAAAAGAAGCTAAAATTTGATATATTGTAGGTACTTTATTTCCAACCACTTGAATCGATCTGAAATATTGAAGTAGTTCTGAGATGTTTTGAAGCCTCCAGAAAAATAAGGGAAAAAACCTTGAAAATTGTCCATATGAAACTTTCAGTGCCTAAAAACGCGAATAACCCATATTCGTGATTTATTTTATCAATTAGAGCATCATTTACAAAAATTAGTAACTCCCTAGTCGGTTTGAATTTATTTTTTTGGCAGAGAAAAATGTTTGATGTAATTGAAAAATATATTTACTTAAGTAGCGAATGCTTCGAGATTAAAAGGTGAGAATTATTTGATACGTATCTTATTTTTGACTACCCCCCCCCCCCCGGGGTCCCTCCTAATCACTCGAAAGTGATTTAGGGACGTTTCGAAACCTCTGAAAAATGTTGATGTTTTTCAATTTTCGTCAAAAAAATTTTCTGTCAAATGAATGAATTTGAATCAGCAGGTAGGAATTATGGAAAATTATGTTTTAATCGATCAAATATAGAATATAGGTCACCAGTATGAGTAAATTGCATTTTTAGATACCAAAGTTGATATGGATCATTTTTATGAGCTTTTTTTATAGCTAAAAGATCCTAAGATTTTCTCGGAGCTCCGAAATATTTTCAATCTGTTATTCTCACAAGCTCAAAATCATAGTGAACATAGTGAACGTGAACAAAATTACTCAACGTTTTTTTTTGAATAAAAAATCTATGAAAATTTACGATATTTTTTTACGCGATATCAATAACGTTTTCTTCAAGCTCTTCTACAAAGTTTCTAATTTTTTTTTTCAGAATTTAGTTTTCTCAAAAAAAAACAAGTTCAGTCACTTCACTTAAGTTCTTCAAAATAAATTTTACGAATGTTTAGAATTTTTTTTAATCCTTGAAAATATTGTAAAAATTTTAATTTGGGAAAAATTGGGAATTTTTTTCAAAAATTCAAGGTTGGAAAAATTTTTGGAAAAAGTGTCTCCTCATTGAAAAATTAAAATGAAAGTTTGATTGACTAATTTAGATGTTTTGGTTGAAAAAAATCAGTGATCACCTTGCGTTATTTTTTTCACTTTTATACACTTTATAAAAGCTATTGTCCGTCCAACATAGCATGACATAAATTGTGTCAGTTTCCTGATCAAAAAGCAAACAAAATTTTGATTTTTCCCCATTTAACTACAGCAATTTTATTTTTGGCTTTTGAAATATGAAACTGATACAATTTGTGTCATACTATGTTGGACGGACAATACAGGTATTCGGAATGTTCATTTGATCGAGTTTCGATTTGAACTCTCGATGTCAAGAATTTTTCCAAGTTTGAATTTTCTCAAACTTTTTCCCAGCTCGAAAATATTTTCAAACTCAAAATTCCTCAAGAATTTTTTAAAGATGAATTTTCTCAAAAATTTCCCACGTTGAATTTTTTTGAAAATATATTTCATCTCGAACACTCTTATTCTAACAAGAAAAAATTGAAGAAAATTGACCTTATTTTATTTTATTTTCTATTTTTCTTTGACGCCTTTTAAAATTGTAACGAGAGTGGTCGTCGAATTGCAGGATGTCTAACAAAATTTGTTGAGCAAAAAGATTGACTTAGCTTGACCTTTTGGAATGACTTTTTGCGTGACTTTTTCGAGCACCCTCCCCCCCAAGTTATGAGTCTGTAGGCCTGTATCTCCCCCCCCCCCCAAAAAAAAAACCATAAAATCTATACATTTATGTGCTTGCAGCTATTTATAGAAAATTAAAATTTTAACAAACACATTAAATTCAAAAAAACGTAATTTTTAATAGCTATATTTTTGGAAAAAGCTTGACCTTTTGAGTAAATCAGGGTAAATCGATCAAAAAACTTGACTTTTCAGGACAGATTGACCTGTTAGACACCCTGAATTGGAAAAAATTTTGTAAATGGAACTTGAAAGGGCGAGAAAAAATTGATTTCTTTTGGTTACGATCACATTCAAACGATCTCGAGAACAACTGAATAAATTATCACGAAAGTTGCTCTCAAACTTACGAAAATAGGTAACCCCTTCTTTAGCGGAGATCTAATTGTTATGTTTTCCAAGGCCAGGAATAATTTTGAATTTTCAAAAATTTGCCAAAATTCGAGAAATGAACTTCAGCAACTGAAATTTTGGATATGGAGTTCTTTTATGACGAACTTTCGATGTATTTTTGTTTCGGCACAAAATTTCACTGCCTGATGGGATACATTTCTCGTCAGCTGTTTCATCTTTTCAAAGATTTGCATCGAGATGGAAAAAAATACGAGTTTTTTACTCGCAAATGATACCTACTCATAGTTCTCGGGTATTTTCATACAACAGAGGTTAATTTATCTATCGTATCTGTTGGTCTCGCCGCCGCGATTCCGACTGAGGATTGAGAGGTATGGAAAAAAAAGGGCATATCGTGTGTAGGATGCCATTAATTAAGAATTACCGATAATCTAGAAACCAGAATACCATATTTCACCGGTATACATCTAATAATTCGAACGTGTATTATATTTTACAAAACATCGTACATTATTCTGTATATTTGTAGTATAAATAAGGCAGTTCAGGTTTTTATCAATTGCCAGTGTCGGTACATTTTTCGATGACAACACTCCGGTTGTTGTACTGTACGTATCTGTACACCTTGGTTACATTCGTATGTATGAATCGAGCCAACACCACATTTACTTGTACCATTATATTGCTTGGGAGAAAAATAAATGACCGAGATGATACACGGTAGACGATATTTGCCCTTTTTTTTCCTACCTATCTATCGGGTAAAAATATACCAAAGGTTGGGTATTGCTTCTAGATGTACATTTTACATGTGTGAGTCGTTAGACCCATAGTATGTGTAATTCATGAACTTGTTCGTACGTATTGCTGAACGATGTACGAGCTGTTAATATCGGAACAAAATAACGTGTTTGTATTTGAAATACGCTACAATTCGATGCCTACTTGTAGTACATTCTAGATACATATGCCCACAATACATATATGTAGCTGGAGCATACAGAAGATACACAACACTTGTTGATGAGGATGATGATGTACAAGGTCGCAGACGCATCCATATCCCGGCTCAGCGGTAATAACAATAACAACACCATCGCTTAGGTATTGTCTTTGAAACGTAATCGAATAACCGACAATTTTTCATATTTTAATTGGCAGCGCGAGCGCCCTAATACAATATTGCATTTTTGACTTTTTAATATTTCAAACGCAGGTAAATTATTAAGGTTCCAGCTTGGTCGAACTCGGTGTATCGCTGCCAGCCATACGATGCTGCCATGAATTATCCCGTACAATTTTTTCTTTCTACTTTTACGTAGGTTCGTAGTATAAGCAAAATGCCGTCAGCCTTTGGGAGTATAATTTTGCCGAAGACGTGTTGATAATTGCCCATCGTATATGTATTTGTTGTGATATACATAACGCTAGTTCCCCTTTAGCCTGGTTTGGCTTCTTTGGAAGATAAATCGTACTGGCGAATGGAGATGATAAAAAAGGTAAACGTTGGATGGTGCATTTTCTGCAGGCGATCCGAGTCCATTCGAGGTACGAGTATCAACCTCGTACAATGTACAGCTTGTTAACGATTCCGATTCGTCCGAGTAACCGAAAATTAATTAATTGGTAACGAGGTTCGAGCGTATTTCGAGCGTTATGCTAATATCATGATTAGAAGCAGTGGTCGAGGAGTAGGCGAGTCGAGGTTTAAGGTCAGCGTGTACCCTGATACGAAGATCATTCGTCATGATGAAAAAACAGGCTCAAATAAGACGATTTTTTCACTGGGTTATGCAGGCGAATGTTTACATTAGTATTTCAGGGGTTATTTTTCAAATGACGGAAGTTATTGAACAATTTCAGAAAAACCAACAGAACATTTAAAATGTAACCTTGTGCACTGGTAATTTCAATATTGGCAAATTCTATCCCCTTCTTTCCCCAACCACTAAAAAAGTACCTATAGAAATATGGCATTGGAAAATTCTAAGTTATCAATCTCTCATGTCAAAAAATTATTTACAAGAATTTTGATACATCGACATACATAAATTCTGTTGAAAAACGACTAGAAATCAGGAAAATTCGTAGTTGGAAAACTTAGATAGCTGAATATGGAAAATTATACTTAGATAAGATTTAGGAAAAAATGAAAATGATCTGTAGGCAGCAGGCACCGAAATGAAAAATCATCAAAATTTGCTGGTACTTGAATGCTTTACAAAAAAAATGGTTCTAAGATTTGGCAAAGTCCGTTGGAAGCATCCTAAAAAACTTTCTTGTCAAAAATTGCAAACGTGTGAACAATTAACATCAAAATTATTAAAGATTGAGTAGGTAATTTTTTGAATTGTTTCACGAAAACCTTCTAAAATTCATTAAAAATTGTTGAAAATAAGGGAGAACCGCAGAACGAGAAAAACTCAACCCTCGTACCCCTCTTTCCTATCAGGTAATTTCATCAAGTATCAAACACAAATTTTGGGAAAAAATAATGGCTTTTGTGACTTTTTATGAGGCAAAAAGTGACCTATTTTTCGAAAAAAGTGATCAATTTTTCAATTTTTTTCTCATAAATAAATCGTCTTCTATTTTTTTCCATTAACTCAAACTGTATTTCTCCCTGCAAGAGTGCTGAAAAAACTTTTTTCTCAGAATTTTTTTTTTATTCATAAATTTTTGTTAAGATATCAAATAAAAAGGCTGGTGAACTAATAAGTAGGTAAAAAAAGATTTGATAGACTTTTTTTTTTTAGAAATATCAATATTTTTTAAAATTTTATGGAAGAGTGGTAGGCCATTTGAACGAAAAAAGTGGCTTCAGGATAAAAAAGTGACCAATAGTGACTTTTTGGCAAAAAAAGTGACTTTTAGTGACCAAACTTGAAAATAAGGGACAAGTCGTTGAAAAGGGTGACTCTGTTTATTGCCTGTTTCATACTATTCCACTCCACTTTTTATAAACTTTTAGAGAAAACGGGTCAGGTACAATTCATGAATTATTTTTCCAGAATTTGTTGAGTTTTATGAATCTTCAACGAAAATTTTATTTTTTTGAAAAATTAAAACCAATAAAACTTTTTAAAATGCAAACATATTAGAAATTACTTGTAAAAGTACCTAGTTGAAAATTTCACAAAAATAACTGGAAAATTTTCAAAACTCATGGAAGTATAAAATTTTGCCAAACTAATAAAGATTTTATTGAAAAAATTCAAAAAAAAATGGAACAAAAATTTCAAATTAGTAATTTTAAAACTGATGCAATAAAATTGAGGAATATCATTACTCTTTTTTCAAAAGAAAAAATCACGAATTCTCGTAGATCAATTTTTGTCAAAATTTTTTGTTTTTTTAATTTTTTTCATTGTTTCCCATTTTCGTGTTTGATGTTGATTACTTATGTAGTGCGACATATTTTCGTATTTTTGTGATTTTTGTATTCTGTACGAACCATTTAAAAAATAGTCGAAATTTAACTTGGAAACCGATGGGGGAACACTGGACTCGCATTTTATCACAGAGGTAATCAAGAATTTGCGAGAATTCGGGCCTCTTATACTAACTTCTAAAATATTACATACATCCTAATCAACGTCAAAAAAACCATAAAATAAAACAGTCTACAATAAACAGGGTTTTCAAGAGAAAAATATAAATAAAATATCCAAGTTTTCCCTGCAAGAAAAAAGCTCTAAAATCATGGATGCATTTAAAAAAAATATTCAATTTTCGAAACTGCTTTCTTGTAAAGTTTCACCTTCACCTTCCAAATTTCAAATGGCTGAAGAAATACCTCAATAAAATGAAAAAACATTTTGTAGTTTTTCAATATTTTGTCAGTCTCTCGAAAATTAAAATCTGACAAGATTTCATAAAGTATGCCCGATGTTGCCCAGTTTTTGGTGTCATATTTTTGTAGACCTTTTTTTGGCTCTCCTTTCATTCATTTTAACATAAATATTTATTCATCCTTCTATATGCCCGAAAAATAGTAGAAAAAATAATTTAATCATGTTTACTTAGATTTTGCGAAAATTTTCCACAGTTTTCCTATTTCAACCAAATTTGAAAAAATTACCAAACTTGGAAGTAATAAAATTCAATTCAAGGTAAGTACAATTTGTTTTGAAAAATACTCAGTGAAAGGTCTATTTATGTTAAAATGATTATTTCTCAAATCTTTAAGGCATTTTTCATCGAATTCTTAAAACTGAATATTATTTGTGTTATTTCAGATATGACTGGAGGGGGAGGGGGCGTTGAAATACCCCATTTTGAATTTTTAAGGAGAAAAAAAATATGCCTGCGCTAACTCGTTAGCTCTATTCAGGATCCTTAATTATTATAATATACGATGCAAGTTAGTAAATAAATTACCTACAATCATTTTTTAAAACTTCGTAAAAATTTATCATTGAAATTTAAAAGTTTTAAAAATTTTTGGAAGTTTTACAGTCGGAGAATATACCTAAATCTACGTATTTTCATAAATCCTCAAATAACTTTATTATTAAACGTTACGATGACTCATGTTTTAAAAGTTTTAAAATTGAGACCGTCTACATGAAAAAAGGTCAACATTGCCTCAAAAAATTTCGAAAACGATTTTTTGTGACAATGTTGACCCTTTTCATATAGACGACCTCAAATATTCAAACAATTTTTAAAAAATTTCAGGGAATAAGCAAATTTTACTCAAATTATGGCAATCGATGCAGCATTTCAAGGATGCCTTTGAATTTTGATGAAATATTTTCAACAATTTTTTCAGTCTGTTTATGGGTGTTTATGAACGTTTTGAAAATATCACATCAAAACTTCTCAATATTTTAATTTTTCAGATAAAATGAAGAGAATAGGACGTCAATTTTCACCCCAACTCGTTGATAAAATTTTTTTAAAAAAATTTCATCTTTTCTCGAGCAATATTGATTTTCATTTTTCAAAATTTACAACAAAATAAGTAAAAACTAAAAGCTATCTCTCACAGTAAATTCCCTTTGTTTATGCATCAAAGGTATTGTAAGATCCAGAAGATAAGAGATTATCTTCCCCGAATATACTTAGTTTCGAACAACGAATTGCAAAAGGACATCGCACATAAAAGGAATAGATAATGAATCATATCTGTGGAAAGATGTCGAAACAATCGATAACACTGTAAAGTAACTGTAAATAAATGCCAATTTTACCCTTATTATCTAAAAAACAAAGAAAAGCATTTGAAATCTCGCCTAAACCACAAAAGATAACAGTACTTTTCAATCCCGTATCTGTAATAATAAACCTAAGTCAATTCCGCGAAGAACAATTCGCAACAAAAAACTCTTACTTTAAACCACACAGCCTAAAAAATCAGCAAAACCCCCCAAAACCAGGCTATCTTTTTAAACGTTACATAACCTTGTAGTAAATCACTCGCACAATAGCCATCAGATGTGAAAAGATGGCGGCAAAAAAACACACTGGATAGACCACGATGAAAAGAAATGCTCGTAAACATCGTCACCCAAGTCAAAACGTGAGAATCTGTTCTCTGACAAACTTATAGATCGAATGAAATACAAAATAAAGGATAATTTGTTTCAGCTTTAAATACACGTAAGGTTTAGATTGTGAAGTGGTGAAAGAATGGGTATCGGTCGCAGATTTGTACCATCATTACGTTTACGAACAGGCTACGTATAGAGGAAAAGGAAAACGAAGCGGCGATCATTCGGGGTGGTCTTTGACCAATACACCGGTTGCATGCTTTGTATGTTTCCGATAAAGAGAGCATCTCTTTTGTCGGTTTTCCTCTTCCGATTTAACGCCTACGTATGGTGATGCTGGTATCATTGCCAAAACCATCACACTATGGGCTAATTACTTGTCAGCTCTGCGCGTTGACTCTGTATGCAGAGAGACAGTGCCATGCTATGCCACATATGTATGTGAAGAGACATACCATACGTTAAAGATAATCAATTAGAACTAGGTGACCGGGTCATTTCGGCCAGCAGACGAGGGAACGATAATTAATGCATTGAGCTGCATACGGATAGATTTGATGTCATAAGCTCCTAATTATTTTTGCTAAAAATGGGATTGCGACGATCGAAGCCTAAATGTACTCAAAGTTCAATTTTTTTTTCAATTTCTTTAATTCAATTTTTTTCAAAATTGTATCAGTTTTAAATTTTTTACAGCTAAAAATTTATTCAAATTTTTTCTAAATTTTTCCAACTTCGATATTTTTAAATCTCTTTTAATTTAATATTTTTTAAAATCCCTTCCAATATTATTGATTAAGAACAAATTTTAAAGAAATGAAGTTGAATTTTTTTACATTCTAAGCTGAAAAAATTTCTAAGAAAATTTTAATTGGAAAAATTTCCAAGCTGAAAAAATTTTTAGGAAAAATTTCAATAAATTTTTGAGTAAGAAGAAATTTAAAGAAATAGGTAATTCTGAAGTTGAAAAAAAATTTAAACGTCAAGTTGGAAAAATTTCACGAAAATTCTAATTAAAAAAATTTTACAGTTGAAAAAATTTTAAAATCGGGCCCAATTTTTAAAAAAAATCGAATTATTAAAAATTGAAAAAATTGAACTTTAAATAAATTTGGACTTACATCGTCGAAATCGCATTTTTGTCAAAAATAATTAAGACATGGTAAATATCATATCACTAAAACCATATTACAAAAAGCGTTACCCATTTATCGATTTCACACGCGTTTTTTCACCTCTCTTTCATTCTTCACCTCCCACAATTCTATACGAGCGATTGTTCGAGGGAAAATTGGTGAATGAAAAATGTGTATACGGTTTGTGTCGGCATTAAGCGTCCGAAATGAAAGCCCCATATACAAAATCGCGTGACTTCGCGTGATAACTGATTTCGTTCGTTTTTTTTACTCCTATATAGGATACCTACGAAAACCGAAAACATATCATTGTTTTTATTCGTTTCTCCTCGAAATCGAATATCGTCTATAGAAACGTATTCCGTTATCCCGTATTCTCTCTTCACCGATCTTTTTGTCTCTAGTTCTCTAATATATACGAATTCATCATTCCGATTCGATTAAACGCGACGCTTCTTTACGCTTCACAAGGTGTTACAAATTTTAATAGACGGTAAATGAAACAGTATATTTTTAAATTGCCGCCGCCTCCGAATGCAACGCGCTGACGTTTTTGAGTTCGGGTAATGGAAATTATGGCTACGCAGGGGGAAGGGAGGAATTCGATACATTTCAGAATCGTATACAGATATAGGTACACGTGACTCTGAATCAGCGAAAGTGTAGATAATTTGCCCATCTTGCTTGTCCACACCGATTTAATTATAACCAGTTTGATAGAAATACCTTTTTTTATTCTTTAAACACGTTGCGCCGCACCGGAAAGTAATTAATTCTCGGTTCTCGTTTTTTTTTATATTCGTCCGCAGAAAAATTTACTTAGAATATTCCATGATTTTCAATGGCGATGAAAAAATAATTAGGAGAGGTGCTGAAAGTAACGAGACCCCCTTACCTTCGAATCATTTTTATCATATTTTGTACAGAAAATTGAAATTTTTTGGATGCTATTTCAGGGTTGCTGAACTCAAAAAAAGAAGGAATAGGAGTCCTATTGAAATTTTTATTCAAATTAAGGGGTATATAAGGGGTGCCAAGGAGATTGAATTGAGAAACTGAGTCGAAATCTAGACTTAATACCTCAAAAATCATAATAAATTATACATCCACAGTGGTTTTTTGGAGGGGGGGGGGAGATTTTTCAGCCCTTCCAGAGGACTTTTTAAACTGATGGGGAAGATCTTTATAGTACTTGATATGGTTTCTTGTTTAAAATGAGGATGACTCATAAGAATACATTTTAGATAGATAGGTATTGGAAGACTTGAAGAAAACTACTGAACGCAACACCAGAGTTCATACTAAAATCAAAAAACAAAAATTCATGTATTTTTCGTGCTACTTTTTTTACTTCCAAAAACCTATATTGATGAGCTAGCGTTGCCAACCTCAGTGATTTTTCAGTTTTTGAAAAAGTTTAGTGATTTTTGAAAATTTTAGCGATTATTACTCTGTTTTCCAGGTCTAGGTACTTTGCAATTTTCAGTGATTTTTGTGATTTCTGATGGAAAATATTTTAAAAAAAATCAAAATACACCCATTTCTGATGATTTTGACATTTTTTTTTACCTACTTTCATAAAGTGATTTTTTAGCATGAATACATACCTACAGTGACAAAAATGATTTTTCAAAGATGAGTTCAGTGATGAAAGGGATTTATGAACGACTTCTGGAGAAAAACTGCGATTTTAGTGATTTTTGAACAAATTGGCTGCAGTAATTTTTAGTGATGAGTTTTTTTGGCCGAAGTAGTGATTTTTCGAAATCTCGGTTGGCAATCTTGTTGATGACCCTCCCTCCCCCCCGTGCAAAAAAATTATGAAAATCCTATTCAGGGTTTCAGACCAATTTTACTCGGTTTGAGCTCCTGAATCCTGAAAACAACATAGGACACATTTTTTCTGCTTCAAAATATTCATATTTTCTGGGATGGACGGGAAGGAGGGTCTTACAGTTATTCTGAGAATGAATTTTTTTCATCACACATTTCTCAGGTGAATAATAGGTATGTAAATTCATCGAGCCGGAGAGGGCGAGGACAATAACTTTCAAAAAAAGGTTGCTCAAATATAAAGTTGAAATTTCATCATTTTTTTCATATTTCAGTCGCGATGGAAATAAATAAAATATTTCATTTTTCGATAATTAAGTACTCTCTCATTCGGAATCAGTGAAAAGTCACTGATAAACAGTCAGAATTGCAGCATAGGAAAAATCAGTGAAATTCTCTGATTTTCAATTTCGCAGATTTTTCAGTAAATTTTATACATATCACTGTAGAGCTGTCAAAAATATGCACTTTTTTCACTGAAATATGCGCATATATGCATTCTTAGATGCCTGAAATATGCTAAAAATATGCGAAATATGCATATCCAATATGGGTATCAAAAAAAAGGTTTTTTAAACCTCTATAACACTGTACCATCGTCGAAACTGTTGAACGCAGTGTTGCTCCACCACTAAGCTGAAAAGAACATTGTTTTTTTTTTTTTTTGAAAATTTTTACAATTTTGTAATTTTAGCAAAAAAAAAAGCCAAAAACGGAAATTTTTGAAAAAATAATGAAAAAAAAGTAAAATTTATGCCAAAAATGAAAAAATAGTCGAAATATGCACAAATATGCACTTTTGGTGTTTAAAATATGCAAAAATATGCATTTTTGGTCGAAATATGCAAAATATGCAAAATGAAGTTGGGTTTTTCTTACTCAGAATCTTATGAAACGCAAAGATGTATTGAATATGCGCAATTATATCACATACAAAAAAACATGCAAAGAATATTTTTGAGAGCTCTACGATATCACTCATTTTTCAGTGAATTTTCACTGATTTCTAGTGATTTTATTTCACTGACTTGCTTTTAGTGAAAAAATTTTCACTGATTTATTACTGTGCTGCAATTCAGACTGTTTCTCAGTGATTTCTTATAAATTTCACTGATTCAAAAATGAGAGAGTACATATTTGAAAGAAATTTCATGACATGAGTGACAAATCGAATATTTTTGCTTTCGTTGCCTAATTTTTATAAAGATTTTGTGCTTTTTCGTATCAGTAAAAACCCTGAATACACCGGAATGGTTTTCTGTCAAATTTCACATTCTGAAAAATCGTACCTATTCACAAAATAATCCACCAAAAAAAGGGAGGAAACCTTTCGGATTGGTGTGAAATTTTCAAGATTCAGAATCTGTCAAAATAATGCCTTTGAAAAAAAATTTCTAGTGAATAAATTTTTTACAATGATTTTTTTTAAATAACTCGTTCAATGAAAATTATGAGACTTTCTGATATTACTCTACCTCCTTCCTTGCTGGATCGATCGACCCAAAAAAATCCCATTCAACTGAAAAAATATTCAATTCTGAGAATTCGGCGGTATTTTGTCGGTAGAAAATGAGGGGAGATGGGGTGCAAACAGAAGGCCAACTGGTAGTAATTCTGAAACTTTTTTGTACGAATTCTAACAATTCAAAACTTCTCAACACTGAGGAAATTATCTTGGAATGGAAAAATGCTCATCTAATAGTTCATTAATTTAAGAAATTTTGAAACCCCAAAATCATATCCTTTCTTATTTCAAGATCTTCGCAGCGGTGAGAAGAAAGCATTTAAACTTGGAATTCAAAAATCCACCAACAAAATAAGACCTTCACTTCAATTAAAAAAAAATCATTCCAAAACTAATTAACTTATATCCAGCATGAAACAACTGAATTCGTAAAAACTTTACAGTTTACGTCGAAAAAATTCAAGTTCACCTTGTCCTAACCCATTACACAACTTTTTTACAATTCCCACATTTCCTGAGAGAATTTTCTAAAATTCGATAAAAACCACACGAAGCAAAAAATTTTTCGAGACGCCAAAAGTTTCACTCGTTACGTAAAATTTCGAAAATTTTCACATTCCAGACAAAATTACAAAGCAATTTTTTCACCAACAATTTTATCCTGCGATATTCGTTTCGTCATTACCCAAAAGCTCCGATATAAACGTCTGCAATACTTTCTGAAACGAAAATAAATCTCGACATTTTGTTGACGTACGAAAAATTGGCTAGAAAAAATCATACATAAAATTCCGTCTCTATTGTTATTTTAAAACTGAACGAATTTCTTTCAATATCGAGTACGACGACGAAACATTTATAGAATTTTTCCCAACATATGGCGCATATTTGACATCTGACGAGACAAATTTTTCAACCGAAAGTAATTTTCGAATGGGGAAAAAATTTGAACAAATAATCTCACCGATTCGACGAACAGGCTGATATAAAATAGGTTTGAAGAATTTTCCTGCCATTTGAGAGAAAAATCATTATGAAAGGTCACCACTTTTAAGCACTTGTTGATAGGGAGAAAAAAAGCTACCCTGAGAACTAGAAATTATCACGATACGTAGGTATAATGGCATAGGTAACTCCGCCTTTTCGTTGGTTTAGCTCGGCATAGCATGGCACTTGTATTATACAAATACCACCGCAGCTCACCTCACGTTGAACAGAAGTCAAACTCATGCAACAAGTCAGATGCTAATTAAACGTTCGATACACTGGCGAGTTTATACCTATCGGATAAAACCTGTGCCTGAGCACTACGTAATCATGTCTAATAACAGATATTTTTTCCAGCATTCGCCTCTCCGACTGCACCACATACCGCACAAGGCTAATTATTTATGCAGTCTGTTCGAGACGAGCGCCGCCGTCCTGTCTTATAAAAGTACTTATACAAACGTAAAGGTAAGAAATTTGTCGCGAATATACATGCTCGCGTACCTGCTCTATGTATATAGCTCTAAACCACACTGGACGCGAACGACCGCCTATAGTACTACGAGTATACATAACAAAAGCAAACATGCGATTTCTCCGCTAGTGCCACATGACTAATGTCAGGAATATGTTAAATACACGCATATAAAAACCGCTCAAACGGCGTACTCGTGGCTCGATGATGGTAGCTTTTTTTGGAATAATTTTCTTATTGCTTCTGATACGTTGCAGCGGTGTAAATAACCAACAACCGAGCGAATTAGCTGATCTTTTCTTGGTTCTTTAGACGAATTTCCAGTAGATAAACAAGGCTATGAAGAAGTCTTTGAACTTATAACAATATTTGGTTTGTTTTTTTGTTTTTTTTAATAATCATAAAATACTTTTTCGACTTCAATTTTAAATTCGCAAGTCACCAAATTACCATACTTTTATCAATTTTTTTAATCACTTTATAGAATTTTTTGTAACTCAATATGAACGAAATTAGGAACAAATCGAATGGAATATTGTTCAATTTACCCTTTGCCCTCCCCAGAACGACAAGTTGAATTCAATGTCAAAAAAATGGATTCAAATCGAAAAAACTTACGAAAGTTTAGTTTTCTTCATAGAAGAAATTATATCACGAGTGGGAAAAATCTAAAAAATCCCATTTTAATTCAAAATTTTCTAAGGTTAACCCATTCATCTTTTTCCAGAAGAGATTCAGACTTCAGTTTATCTTGGACAAAATTGGTTCAAATTTGAAGAAATTAAATAGGTAGGTAGCTAGGTACCTACTCTCTTATTTCGAATCAGTGAAAAATCACTGATAAACAGTCAGAATTGCAGCATAGGAAAAATCAGTGGAATTCTCTGATTTTCACTGATTTTTCAAAAAAAAATCACAGATTTTTCAGTGAAATTCATATTACTGAGTTTTTAGTGAATTTTCACTGATTTCCAGTGACTTTCTATCACTGACTTGCTTTCAGTGAAAACAGTTTCACTGATTTATTACTATGCTGCAATTCTGACTGTTTTTCAGTGATTTTTGATAAATTTCACTGATTCAGAAATGAGAGAGTAACTGCCTAAGTGCTTACCTAATTTAAAAATAAGTGAGATCTGTAAAGCTGAAACACGAAATACGAACTCGTACAAACCTATCACTAATCATATGATCACAGAACAATAATAATATCAAGAATGTACCGAAAGAAGAATTATTGAAATTATGGTAATTATAGGGGGAGATGAGTGACATATTCAAATCAGGCTACATTTTCTCAAATTTTTTTAGCTTGAAAATACGATTTCTCATAATTTTTTATTCGCAATGCAAATTAAAAATTTTCCAACCTACGCTGAAAAATTTCATTAAAAAAGAAAATATTTTTTCATCGTTTATGACAGATTCAGATCCCCGATGGGAGGAGAAGAAGGGAATGAGCAACTTCTCCATTTGTAAAAAGAACAAAAATATGACTAATAAAATATTCTTCAAATGTGATTTTTCAAAAAAAAAATTGTTCTCATTTCACTCGAGCAATACTTTACTTTTTAATTTGTAAAAATATATTTTAAAAAATTCGTTCAAAAATCACACCCTTTGTCTATTGTCACCATTTCGTCGTAGTTGCCACCTACACGTCTCGTTCTTTTCTTTAAAAAATTCAAAATTTTGACATCAGAAATTTATTGTTCCCCTTTTTTCAAAGAACTAATTATGAAGATTCAGATTCGATTCACAGTTTTGAAAATTCTCGTTCCAATGTCTTTGATTACTCGTTAAATTAAGTGAAGAATACATTTCCAAACTGCCCTAAGTTCAAAATCTGTACATGAAAAAGGGACCCAGGTGTAATCTTTTTTTCAGTACACCTATATCCCTTTTCTTATAAATACAGATTATGGACTTAGGGCAGTTCGGAAACGTATGCTTCAAGTATTAAAAAAATGCATAATTTGGAAAAAGGAAATTTCAACCATGAATTTTCTTGAAATCAATTTTTCAATCCATTTTCACGTACCTACTTATTTCTACCAAGAAAAAAATTCTAATTTTCAAAAATGACACTGGATTTAAAAATTTATATCAAATCTAATTAAAAAAAGAAGTAAATAAAAGAAAAAAAATAAAATCCTCAAACACATATTACATTTGTTCGAATCAGTCAATTGCTGAATTATTCAATAAAACCTATCAATTTTGATTTTAAAATACTTTCCAGACCGAAGGGTGAAGGAAAGAGGGAGGGAGGGAGGGGAAAAGATATAGCAACAGCCAGTTCTCAGCATTTAGATTTTTCACCCCCCCCCCCGCATTTTCCCGTCGAACAGACATTCGAAGCCAAAATTTGAAACTCAACTGATTCAACCAAGCAAAATTTCATGATATTTTATGGCTCATTTCGATTTGTAGAAAAACTGAAGCTTCTCTATATAGGTCTATTCATTGGGAAACCTTCAGCTGAAATGAAACTAGAGACAATTTTATGATTTTTTTGAAATGAGTATGTCTTAATACTGAGGAGGGGGGGGGGCATTTGAAAAGTGTAACGTTTTTAGATCAAGACGTAATTACATCGTGTTAGATTTGAAACAAAAATTTAAAATAGGAAAAAAACCGAAAAAAGTATTTTAAAAAGTTGAAAGAAAAAGAAAAAAATAGCAAAAAAGTAAAGTGCATTGATAATGTATGTATATTTTAGTAAAGAGGGATAAAATAGGATATGTCTTGAAAAAAAAGAAAATATTTAAAAAAATTATCAAAAAATGGGAAAAATTATTCTAAAATGTTGAAAAGATAAGAAAAAAGTCGAAAAAAAATTTAGGTGCATTGACATTTTAATAAAAAATTATGACGTTTTGTCCCTATTGCTTCAACTCCAAAGTGGAATGCCTACATTTGAATCTGAACATATCCATAATCAAAGGTTTTTACCCTGAAGAAAAAAATGCATTAATTTATTTCTTCTGGATCAAGAGCAGTGTAATTCCCTCACCCCATCCATTTCTATTTAAAAAATTTAATTCATGATGAAACAAAGAATTTTTCAAATATGTAATTCGGTACATTTTTCGGGGGGGGGGGGGGGATCATGGCTTATGACTTTCTAATATTTTTCGTAACTTTTATGACCAGTCAGTGTGTATTCTAAAATTTTTTTGAGGCTGCCCAAATTGGAAAATTGATGTTTTTACAATTTTTTTCCTATTCGGTTACCCTCACCATCCCCTCCCTTCCCGAGACAAAATATGCAATCCAATTTCAACTTCCTGTTTGACGTGAAAATTCTCAATAATAAGTACTTAAAAATGATAAGGGTAAGAATCAGGGACGAAACTTGGGCGAAAATCTCAGTGGAGGGGGGGGGGGGTGGCTAATGTTATTAAAAAATGAGAAATTTGCTAACTCATATAAATAAAGTGAAAATTTGCCGACCAGTTGTATTGAAAACAAAAAACAAAAATTCGTGCTTTTTTGAGCCTACTTTTTTGACTTAAAAAAAACTATGTAGTTCCTTAATGACACCTGACACCTCTCTTCTAAAAAAATCGAACAATTTTTGAAAATTTCATTAAAGATTGCCACAAAGCCCCTCGATAAGGGAGAAGGATAAATTTTTTCCGTTTCAAAATATTCAATTATTTGAAATGAAAAAACATCATATTTTTAAAAATTATTTGAGCAAATTAACCGGCGAAAATTTTTGAAGAAAACGGCATCCAGAAGCTGAAATTTCTTCATTAGAATTCGTTCTTTTTCGTCCTTCTTTTATGACTTTTATAAAAAACGACATTCCTTAATGAGCTCCTCTTCTTCAAAAAAAAATCAAAAATGTTTTGAAAATTCCATTTCAGATTGTCACGAAGTTCCCTGATAAATGAGAAGGACAAATCTTTTTCCCTAGAAAATAATCATTTGTCGGGGCTAGAAGGGAAAAAGGTTCATACCATCATTTTGAAAACAAATTGTGTAAAGTTACTGAGCCTGAGCGAAGTGAGGGCGAAAATTTTTCAGGAAAAAAGGCATCCAAAAGCTGAAATTTCTTCATAATATTTAATCAATATTTTGGTACTGAAAGGGAGCTTTTTTCAGAGCTTCTTTTGAAACTGCCCAAATTTTTTTGAAGCTGCCTAACAGATTTTCGGAGCTACCCAAACAAAACTTAAAAACACCTTAGAATACACACTGTGACCAGTAGACACCCTTTTCAATCTTCAAAGATTATGTAGATATGAATTTTAAATTTTTTTCCATAATATGTATTTTTTGGTTTTATATCGTTGCTGAATCTTGTTAAAAATTTAAATTAGCGAAAAAACTAGTTTGTGAGACTTGTGACCCTTCTATCCCTGATTTCCAGAATTTTCAATATTTTGATTTTTTTTCAATCTCTCTTTCTACTTTTATTGGAAAGAAAAATGTTGACGTAATTTCACCTTTCAATGCTCCAAAAATAGATGACGTTCCATTCGACTCATTCCGATAATCCACCCTTCGCATTACACCGAGAAATCCGGCCAAAAAAATCGAACTAGCTCACCGCGACGCTTCCACACGCATTTTTTTTACCTATATAATATAAAACCTCTTAGTCTAACAAAACAAATCACAAACATCACACCATCGTATACCATACCGGCAATAAAAGCGACTATTAAAAGCGATAAACTAGAAAGACAACTTATTCCGATCGCTTCCAAGTACCAATATTAAAACAGTACGAACGCGCTATTAAAAAAAAGGCATACCCACATTTTTCTATATGGTCAAAATATGGGCAAAGCTGATATTACCTCCTATGGCGTGTAACCATGAACCATGTCACAGATTAACAAAAAAATATACAAGAAAACAGATAATGCATTATAGGTGACGTTCAGACATGATGTGGTTTTTCTTTTGTTATTCTAATAAGTACGAAGTACATATTTATACGAAGCTCATCCAGCGGGTTAAGTTTGTGTGTTTTGAAACTTACAGTTCGTAAGTCTACTCCCCTCCTTACGAGGCTAAAAAAATTATACAAGAGACAGACTATACGCCACGATTTTTAATTTTCACACACAAAAGAAAAATCATACGTAAATGTACGAGCATCTAGCATGCGTAGTTAATACTGTCGCAGCTCACTAGCTCTTGAATTTATTTATATTTCTCGACTTCTGACTTTTTTTTTTTACCTCCTGCATGTTTAATATTTCGAAAAGAAAAATACAGTAGACGAAATCGGTTTAATACGATTCGCTTTCACATCGGTGTATTCCGAATACGGTGGCTGGGTGTATAAAAATGTCATCTTTGAACTCATTGGTATTTTTAGAACTCCAAGTTGGAATAATTCGAATGAAAAACGAAAAAATTCCACCGATTTAGCCAATCTTCATTAAAAAGAATTCATTGTGAAAATCCTTCGTTAGAATACTTTTAATTATATAATTCGACCCAAAAGGCGAAATAATTTACAAAGGTGGGTAAAAAAAAAACACCAACAAACATTCCATTCCCGTTAGATTTTCTCCTCTTTTGAAATCCAACTTCAAACAATTCCAATGGAGTGGTTTCGATTTCAAAAACACGTCTTTATTTGGCTTTTGTACGTTTGGCCAATGCGTACCGTACCCTACGTCGAATCGAAATGGGAAAAAAAACGCCAACGAGTTAGAAAACCCAAGTTGAAAAAATTATTTATTTACAATTACACGCGAATCCCACACGCTGAGAAAACCGTATACTAATTCCGACGTACGTTCGTTTTCACGACCCCTCCCCTCCCCTCACCCTACTGGAATTTATTCTTTACATCAGATTACAAATACATTGTTTCAAAACTATTCACTACTTTTTCCCTTTTAACCAACTGACCCAGAAACCAAAATCAAGCGAGTCATATCGGCTAGAAATCTTTTTCAACAGATGTCGAACGTTGTATTTTTTTTCGAAAATCCAAACAATAACGTAGGGGTTTTTTCGTACAAAAAAAGTAAAAGAAATCCCAAAGAAAACGAAAACAAAACCAGTTGACGAGGGAAAAAAACCGAAAGTCTGTTTTGTTACCCCGAACAAACACGATACACAGATAAAGAGGCTCGGTCGACGAGAAAAAGTAAAACGTGGTAAAAAAATATTCATTATTTTTCTATCGATTTAGTCTCCGTAGTCGGATCAATGTGAGAAAAGAAAGTATCTAACCCTTTCTTTGTATTAAATCTACATATAAGGTACAGTGTCGTACACCTACGAACGACTCGGGTATATCGAGACAAAAAAATGATCTACTTTCCTTTTTATTATCAACGTACAGGTATCCTTTTGGTTTAGATAATTTAACGAAGCACAGATGCCAATAGAAAGCAGGTATTTTTCTCACGTTGAGGCCGAGAAAGGTATCATCCCTTCGACCTAATTCGGCGTTAACACGATGACACATCGAACGTGGGTAACACAGACGTCAGATTCTGAGAGGAAAAAAATTGAATACTCGTTACCGCGAGTTCACACTCAATTATCATATACTCGGAGCTGGACGCATATTCATCACCATCAACGGCCTCACTGTACCGACCATTTGTCACCATTGACATCGTCGAATAAACGTTTTTTTTTCCTCGTCTTTTTTTCCCTCCGCACACAAAACTTTGAGTAGGTAATCCAAAACAATGACGAACGTCCACTCGACATATAAGGGGGAAAAAAATCTAATGAGCAGAATAAATCACACTTAAATAGCTGAAAGGTAAATTTCCTAAGCGTCCCGACAATACACGAATGCGGTAGCCAGGCCCAGCATCTTCAAATAAATGCGTACAGATCGTGCGTGACGCTTAGTTTACTCGTCCATTTGGCCTCTTGTCTTTACCCTTTCGCTTCACCCTTCCCGGACGTCGAGAAATTAATCTTTTTCGTCGAGCTAACATATTTTATGCACTTTTAAAATACTCACACAATTATATAGGCCTGAACGCGATATTCGAGAAAAAGTATTATTTATCACACCGTCGTTGGAGGAAAAAAACCTCCCCTGGAAGACCTTTCTTTACCTGTACCGCTCGTCGAGCCAGTAAATTTTAAACTCAATAGCACATGAAATAATTCTTTCGGAAAAAAAACTTTGTTTGAATAATTTCAAACCTATTTACATTTTGATTAAAGTATATCTTGCAGAGCTACGAAAACGAAGATTATAAACTTTTAAAAAAAGATTTATTTCTACACTCTGCGCTCTATTTAGGTGCCATAACGAGGGTTAAATTTCAATTTTAGGTTTTTTTTAATTTCCAAAATATCTACCAAGGCAAATTACTCGACCATAGCCAGCCCTATATTCTCGTTTGGTAGAATCTTTCTTGTGGAAGTACGGTTGCTGATAATTTATGTATTCGATCTGCTTTATGAGTATAAGTTGTATAATGGCGAACTTCTTTGCTGTATATTTGATTTTCTACACGTATAATTTTTATTGCTTTTGTACTCTCGATATAATAAACATGATATATATTGTCCTTCTGGAAAACTTCCATATAAATGTTACAATACGTAACTTCGGTATGACTGGTGTTTTTAAACGCGCAGCAACGCTGGCGTATATAAAAAATTAACTGGATATTAATAAAACATCTTGTGTAAATAATTGTTTTTTCCGAACCCTACCCGACGAGCAGCATCGTACGACGAGCATAAATGTCATTTTTTTAATCCGTCAAAAATTTATATCCGACGAACCGCGGTGAACTTATAATAACAAGTTAACAAAATATTGAAACTAAAATTATTAATGATGGCTGAGCAGCCATAGGTAAGTACTTACTTCAGCTATAAACATTTTTTTTCCATCTTGGATGTAAAATGAAATTGTGGTGTGGCTGATGTGTTGTTGGTTGCGTTCTCGTGTTGTCCGATCGAAAAGGCTGTTTGAAGGGTGGAATCTGTAACATTAGAGCGAACAATTTTTTTTAAAATTATGGATAGGAATTTTTATAGAGTTTTCTGAAAATTTTCGAAATAAATTTACTATGGAAGGGATTTATCTATAGTAAGTAAAAAATGTAATATTGAAAAAAAATTATACCCACGGCCACCTAAAGAGAAAAAAGAAATAGTAAAAGGATTTGAAATTTTTATACGTTCAATATAAAGAAATTTTACGAGTTTTTTTGATAATTTTGTGCCTAAAATAATTATATTAAATAAATTAATCTTTCGAAGGCCCGTGAAAAAATTTTGGACTCGGAGGAAATATTTCATTTTTTTCTCCGTTTAAATTTGACGATTAAAATTAAAACTGTTTGAAAAATCGAAAAAACATTTATACGGGCGAATTGTTTTTTTTTTAGGGTGAATTTTTATGTTGATTGGGTATTTTAGAAAACAGATTTTGAACATTCATAGGTTTAGCGAAATAATAATTTAGGTAGATATATTTTTTGAAACGTGGCTGCATAATAGGGTGGACTGAAAAAAAAACATATTTTGGATTTCGACCAAATTTGGCGGGGTGGTTTACTTTGAATGGGAGACTACCCAAAAAAATTTGAGCCCCCCAGGTGCAAGGGGAGGGGAGCAGAGGGTGCTTAAAGTGCACCTCCTTTTGAAAAAAACGCAGTTTTTTGTGTTTTTTAGAAAATCAAAATCGTGCGAAAAGCCGTCACAGCACTCAAAAGTTGCGATTTGAGTTTCTACAACTACCTGAACCATCGCCGTCCTCCTCCGATCAAAATTCAGACTGCTACCAGGGAGTCCAAAAGTTGCAGATTGCAATATTTCAATAATATGAATTTTTCACTAAGCTGGAATGATTTTTTCATCAAGTAATTGAGCAAAAAATTTTTTTCGATCACTGAAAGTAAATTTTGAAAAGAAATTATGAAAATTTTATGCACCAGTGCAGCCAACAGCGAATCGTAAAATTCCAAAATACAGAATTTATGCCAACTTTGAATTGACTACTTTTTCGCTTGAAAATATTATGAACTTTTTTCACTCACTAGAAGTAAATTTCGGAAATTTTTCGGAAAATTTTGTACATCAGTGTAGCCAGTTATAAATTCTACACTATGAAATTTGAATTAATTTTTTTATTGTTTGAAAAATTCACAATAATTTTGTTTTCAGTCATTAGAAATGAAAATTTAAAAATTATTTTTTGAAAATTTTTACGTCAGTGCAGCCAGTAGCTAATTGTGATATTCTAATATTACGAACTCGAATGCATTTTTAGAGGAACGCGAAGGATTCATTGCAAATAAATTGAAAGACCAAACCTTTTTGAAAAAAATCGAAACAAAAAACGACTATCCTGTTTAAGATTTTCATCATTTTTTTTAAAAACTTTGGTACCTAGCTGTTCGCGTTCCTCTCCGCATACAAGTTGAGAGGTATGTATGTACTTAAGTTGAATCTATTGTGTATTTATTAATATTTCGCCAAAAACGTATTTGTCTTCAAATTTTCATAAAAATTGTCTTGTATTTATTTTTATGCCTGCGAGAGAATATACCAGTTCTGTTTTTTTTTTTCAATTTTCTAGCGTTCTCTTATGGAGCTGACAGCCTACCAGCTTGGCTTCTCTACAATGGCTTCAAAATCAAAACATACTTCTATTGATCTGATCGAAAACAAAAATAATACTGTGAATTTTTCAAACGATAAAAAAATTAATTCGAGATAAACGTAAATTCCATTGAGTAGAATTTACAACTGGCTACACTGATATACAAAATTTCCCGAAAAATTTCCGAAATTCACTTCTAGTAAGTGAAAAAAGTTCATAATATTTTCAAGCGAAAAAGTAATCAATTCAAAGTTGGCATAAATTCTGTATTTTGGAATTTTACGATTCGCTGTTGGCTGCACTGGTGCATAAAATTTTCATAATTTCTTTTCAAAATTTACTTCTCAATTACTTGATGAAAAAAATCATTCCAGCTTAGTGAAAAATTCATATTATTGAAATATTGCAATCTGCAACTTTTGGACCCCCTGGTAGCAGTCTGAATTTTGATCAGAGGAGGACGGCGATGGTTCAGGTAGTTGTAGAAACTCAAATCGCAACTTTTGAGTGCTGTGACGGCTTCTCGCACGATTTTAATTTTCTAAAAAACACAAAAAACTGCGTTTTTTTCAAAAGGAGGTGCACTTTGAGCACCCCCTGCTCCCCTCCCCTTGCACCTGGGGGGCTCAAATTTTTTGGGTAGTCTCCCACTCAAAGTAAACCACCCCACCAAATTTGGTCGAATCCAAGATATGGTTTTTTTTCACTCCACCCTACTGCATAAGTGCACAAAAATGCTTTCAAAATTTGAGAGTTTTCAAGTGTTTTCTGGCGAGGCGAGAGGTGAAGAAGCGAGTAAAATTTTAATTTCACAGAACAATGCAATTAAGTAAAAAGAAAAAACTTTCGAATTTTAACACATTGCAAACCTCTTCCAAATTAGTGTCAAAATTTCTCAAATTATCCACATTTCAGTATCACAATTTTTCAGGTGAGATGAGAAAAAAAGGCACCTAGTAGTAATAATAATTTCACAAAATATTGCAACATATAACTCAAATTATTTAAGGGTGATAGAAGAAGGAAGGTATAAATTACTTCAAAATCAATCGTAATAAAAGCAAAAAATTTTCAAAGTTTCGAATTGCTTACACAGCTGGTCCAAAAATATCTAGAAATTTTCAAATTATTCAATTTTAAATTTAAAAATAGTGGCAGGGGGAATGGTGGTGGTGGTAGTAATGAGAAAGAATGGAGATCACTAGACAACAAAAATAGAAAAACATATCTTTAGATTTGAATACCGTTTGCAATGGGATCAGATATTATGTACTTCCATTTTTCAAATTTTTTCACTTCTGATTTCAATAGGTACATATTTCTTAGTAGGTTTGAAAAAAAACTAAAAATTAGACAAAAATCGTGATAAAAGAGAAAACTCTTTCAACGAAGATCTTATAAATGGTCCAGATGAATATCAAACTTTCTCAAATAATCTTCAATTTTTATTCTAAGGATTTTTGAGAAAAGGAGGTGCCGAAGAGGGAAAACTGTAATACGTAAACAAAACACTTTCAAACTTGAGTACTTTGTACGATTGATCCGAATCACCTCCAAAACTTCTCAAATTATCCAATTTTTATTCTAAGGGATTTTTAAAACGGTTGGAAAAAATACTGATTATTACCTGGATAAAAAATCATAATCAAAAAGAAAATATTAAAATCAAAATGAATGCACTTTTTACGATTAGGTAAATAGATCAGATCAAGTTAGTCAAATTTTTCAAAATTTTTAATTTTTGATTTCAAAGGTTTTAGCAGGAGAGGGGGACTGATTACTGGACAAACAAAATACTTTAAAATTTGAAGATATTGAAAAATTAGCTCGGAGTCCAAGGAAGAAGGGACCTTAGCACGAAAAACAAACTTTCGAGGAAAACGCGTTCAACATTTTTATTTCCAAAATCGGTGTTGGAATCGAGATATTTCAGTCCTAATTTTATTTTTAGGCCATTTCAATAGCAGTAGGCTGGTCTGAGCGAGAAATTGCTTTGGTAGACGATGTTTTTTTTGGGGGGGGGGGGGATTTAATAACATTTTGTGGTGTGTTATTCGGTTGATTCAAGATGATGAAATTAAAAATGAACTTTTTGTAAATTTTTTTAAATAAAACTTGAAAAAGTTCTTGAACTAAATCTTAATTTTAGGACTCGTTTTGAAGTTTAGGGACCTCGGGAATGGTTTATCAGGGGTTTCTGGTCCCGAAACCGAAAAAAAGCGATTTTCGGTAAAATGACTGCTAAGGTCCCTTCTTCCCTGAATGACCGCATACATAAATTGCAAAATTTCAATTTCAATTTATTCAAGAGGAAGAAAATGAGTCATAGCTCACTTTCTGTCAAATCAGGAATCTTTTTTATGATTAAATTTGATGAATGAACTTCAAAAAAAGCTCTAGGTTCAAAAACATTATTCTCCACATCATGAACTCATCATGATAGTTGAAACAATTTTTTTTGTAGAAAAATTTTGTTCAAAAATTCAGGCAAACACGGGAGGAAAAAGAGAAAAAAATGATTAATTTTTGGACAAATAATAAATACATGACTTTTGCACGACTTGCACGATTTGGCACCTTCAATGCG
>JAVBJF010000845.1:0-37053 GCA_033439095.1 Pseudococcus viburni | reverse complement strand
AAATGGGCAAATTTCCAGACTCAAAATTGGTAATTTTCCCTACTCAAAATTGGTTTATTTTTCCAACTCAAAATCAGTCGTTTCTCCCCAGTGATGAGTAAAAATGTCAGTTGGGACCGATTGGTATTTATTTTTTAAATGAAAAATGAATAAATAAAATGGTTACTATTTTAAAAGTTGGAAATCAACAAAATTTTCACTTATGAGTTGGGAAAATTAGTCATTTTTCCCAACCTTTTCCAACAGAAAATGTATTATTTTCCCAGCGAAGAATTAAACCGTTGTAATAAATGTTTTTTTTTAGGAAAAAAAATGATTAATTATCTTGCATTTTGAAAATTTTCACCCGTCAACCAAAAAAAATTTTATATAGTTGTACTTGTAATTTAAAAGAGATTTTTTCGCATTTTTTCTTCAAAGTTATTCCAAATAATTTCATTGTTCTTTGTTCTCCTTAAAAACTTATTTTTGATATTTGAAAATCCAATTTTTTAAAAGCTTCGGCCCTCGCTACGCTCGGCCTTGGTATATTTCTGCTTTAATCATTTCAAAGTAGAAGCAGTCGATTTTTCATTAAAGTTTATTCTTCCAAAACACTATTTTATTGCACATTCAATTTGAGATTTTCTAAAATTTTCGCTCTCGCTTCGCTCGGGCTAAATCCATTTTTTTTTTCATTTTGAAAAATCTAACTGTAAAGTTTTTAAAAATTATTTCATTTAAACAATTTTTCTAAAACTTGATTTTAGAACCTTTTTAATGAAGCAACTTCGCGTTTTGATTTCTAAACATGATTTCAAGTTTTTAATTTTTCTCAAAGTTGATTTTGATTTTTATAGTAGGTATACTTTTAGGTTCAACGGTTCAAGTAAGATATAGTTAAGCAGGGTCACACCTAAAGAGGCAGAGGGCAAGTAAGTCCTCAAAACGATTTTTTTGAGGACCTCCTTTCAGAAATCATAATCCAAGTCTGAAATTACTCCCCAAAATCACGATCCAAATCACAATTCTTCAACCCATCACTGAAATTACCTCCCAAATAAAAAATTTTCAAAAACTTCGGCCTCGCTGCGCTCGGCCTTGCTGTATTTTTCTTTTTATAATTTTAAAATACTTAATTCAAATACTACAAAAGTGATTTTTTTGGTATTTTTCTTCAAAATTATTTCAACTACTTTTATTACATTCTATCTTCTTAAAACTCATTTTCGATGTTTAAAAATCAAAATTTTCAAAAGTTCTGGCCTCGTTGTGCTCGGCCTTACCACATTTATTTTGTTAAAGTAAAACCAGCCAATTTTTCATTTAAGTTTATTAATCCAAAATATTGTTTTATTGCACCTTAAATTTGAGGTTTTCTAAAATTTTCGCCCTCGCTTCGCTCGGGCCAATTTAATTTCTCTCATCGGCTATTCATATTAATGCTACGTTTAGTACAAAATATCTCTTATTAAATTTCAAATTTTATTGAAATTTTTCACCCTTGCTTCACTCGAGACAAATAAGACAATTCCAAATAAGGGGTTTTCATTTACAATGAAATTGGCCATGGAAAAAATTCGAGATTGTAACATTTTTTTGTTATTAAGTATTATTTTTGAATCTGTTTTTATATGGGCCAAAAAAGTGGTAATTTCTATTCCTAAATAAATTTTTTTAATGAATATTGCTTCCGCAATGTTTTGAGAAAAATTAACATTGGTAAAATTTAAAAAAAAATCAATTGGCAAATTTGGAAAAATTAGTTGGCAAATTTAAAAAAATTAGTTGGCAAATTTGAAGTTCTCACCCCCCCCCCCCAGAGCATATCGCTTCGGAAGGCCTCTGCGGCACCGGTCGATAATGGGCTACCTTACCCTTACCCCATGTTTTTTTTTTTTTTGAACAGAGAATCTTATAAAATCCGCAAGTTGTAAGATGCAATTTTTCAACGAAATGAAAATTATGTAACATATATAGACAAGAAATAAGTGTAGAGAAAACATTATATAGGTACACACCAATATTACGTTTTATAAAAATATTGTTGTCGAGTAAGTAGCTGTGCTCGTCAAATTGGTACAGCGCACTGAAGAAGTATAATAAAGGGCCTTCTTTGTCTTAGATACTTACAAAACGTAGATGTTTCCTTTGTGTAAGTTCTTTTCTCAAAACCTCGAGCGTATATATAGGTATTTTGTTGATATTTTCACAATAATCAACCGACTTTCCTTAGCTTACGTAGTTTATTGAGGCCAAACTATTGTCTGGATCCAAGACAAGTAATACGCTACATTGGTATAGACACTTGGCTCTTCTCCATTTCCACAAAAGGAAGGACCAAATGATGTGATTCCAAGTATGTCCCACATGCAAGCTTGTTCATTTAACGGGGTTTGCAGGGGAGCTCCAGAGTCACCCTGTTTGAAAAAAATATATAAAAATTGATTCTTAAAATTTTAAAGAAAATGAGTTTTTTTTCCCCTGAGAAAAAAACAATATCATTTTCTCAAAGAATACAGAAATATTTATGTATGAGAACATTTCCATTCATTCGACACAAAAGAGAAGCGACAATCGCAGAATCATTTACTTAGTTTGCTGGATGAGCGCAGACATTTAGCATTTCACACTTTTTTCAACATTTTTTTTCACAATGGGACATCATTCCTCGTATTTGTGGCTAATGAGCAATTGACTTACACTGCATGTATCCTTGCCATCGACGAAGTCCCCTGCACATATCATCGTATCGGGATCATAACGGTTTCTAGTATTACTATATGTTTCATTGCATAGCTTGTGATCGAAAACTGAAATTGTTGCTTTCAATAAATTGTTGCTCATTCGTCCAACTGTAAACAATATTGAATTTTTGAAATTGTGTTTCCATAGTTGTAGAAAAGTAGAAAACCTCATATCAGTTTCTTACTAGTATCCGTACGTCCCCAACCAGCGATACTTGCTTTAGTATTAACTGGAATGGAGGTTGACGTGTGCAAACAAGCAGGCCTCACATAAGGGCTTAATTCAGCTGTGGTGTTCAACTCGTAAAGCGCGATATCATGCATTATCCGGTCAAGCTTGTCACTTGGGTATTGGTAGATTTTCTTTATTTCATAAACAGCTGGCTTAGCGTCATCATATACAGAATCCAACTCTAGATCACCTAAAAGAACCCATCGTGCTGGGCCTCTGCAAAAAAGAAAAAAAAGTCTAGATTTTTTTTAATTTAATCGATAGATTTTTTGAGAGCAAATTTTAACCCACATACATCGAGCTGCCATGAAATGTAGTCACGCTCAATATGAATTTTTCGCTTATCAAAGAACCAGCGTAACCCCATTCTACTTTCTTGAAGTCATCTCCGAATCCAATTAGAGCCTAATTTAAGAATGTACAATTACAGAAAATTGATGCAAATAACGTTCACCAAAAAATAGGCTGGCACTGAAATAGAAATTTACCATATGAGGATATTCTTTTAGTTTTGCTCGTATTCCTTGGACAATTAATGGTGCCACGTTCACGCAGTCAGTTTTGTTTTCCCAATATCCTGGTCGATTGGCCATCGCAGGATACCATTTCCTTTCGATTCGGTATTCGGCATATTTTTTACAATCTGAGAGGTGGAATATAAATAATTTAAAATTTTGTAATATGTAGTGATTCGTCGTTTTCTCGGGCTCAGCTTGTGAAAAAAAACTGTTTCCATAAAAATTAGAGTCAAATCTTACTCTCTAAAGCTATAGACACAGCATTTTTTGAAGATGAAGTTTTTGCATTTGAACTTGGTGAAGCCGGAGTAATTGGTGGGCGGTTCGTTCCTCCTAAATTCTAATTAAGAGACACATGAGTTAGGGGTCATTCCACGTCAGTTCGTACGCAAAGTGGTAGGTGGGATCGGCAATTTTTCTCATTTTTTTTATGTGGGTAGACCTCGATGAGAGATGACGAATGCCGCAAACCGCAGCTCTCAAAATCTTTTTGGAGGGCTGTCACGAGCATTTAAAGTTTTGAGGTAAAGTTGGATATGGTAAATTTGGAGTGTGGATAACTCGAAAACCATGGTAGGTTGAAAGTTGAAACTTTTTCTAATGTGTAGAGACTTTGAAGAGCTTTTTGACGATTTTTTGAAAATCAGTGTTGCCACTTTTTTTAACACAAAAAATTAGCTGTAAAAGTTGAAAAATGACATTTCTCTATGATGTCAATCGCCAAAAAATCTGTAAAGTACAACTTTACATGCTGATTAATATATTAAAAAATTGAGGTGACGTTATTTCGTATTTTCGAGAAAAAAAAATCCAAAGATTGGAAGAAAATACAATTTTTTTTCAACGGTCAAAATTGTGTAAATTGATTTTTTTTCTTTTTTCTTAATTTTACAACATATTTGAAGAAAAAGTCGGTAAAAGCATTTTAACTCCATTCAACACCCGTTAATATGCGTGAAAATGCAGAGTTATTAAATGTTAACTTCAAAAGTTGCAAAAAAAATTTTAGATTACAAACGAACTTTTGGGGCTTGAATAATTTTTAAATTGAGTGACTCTGTCACAAAAACTCCATTAACTCAACTAACTCATCAACTCAACTTTAACTCAAGTTAGAAAGCTGTTCTTATTGCTTGAAGGCGTAATTTTTCATAAAAAAATCGAAATGATTATGCGTTTATACGACGTTTTCAATGTTTTTGAAACAAATTTTTAGGGGGTCCAAATTAGGTGCCCAAAAAAAAATTCTCTTTGAAAATTGACCTTTCGAAAAAAAAAATAGAATTCCATCTATTATAAATAAGATACCGACTTCGTGGCCTCTGAAAATATACCGAAGTTACTCAAAATTGAACTTGAATGTCAAAAGATCAAATTTTTTGAAAAAATCCTTAAAATTTCTCCTTTAATCGTTTTTTGTCTCATAGAGAATTTCTTCAGCTTTTTCGAGATACATCACCTAGTTGAATTTTGCTGAAAATCGCTGAAATTGTACGTGTTGAATGAAGTTGAAAATGCTTTTACCGACTTTTTTATTGAATATGGTGTAAAATTAAGAAAAAAGATCAATTTACACAATTTTGACCTTTGAAAAAAAAAGTGTATTTTCTTCCAATCTTTGGATTTTTTTTTTCTCGAAAATACGAAATAACGTCACCTCAATTTTTTAATATATTAATCATCATGTAAAGTTGTACTTTACAGATTTTTTGGCGATTGACATCATAGAGAAATGTCATTTTTCAACTTTTACAGCTAATTTTTTGTATTAAAAAAAGTGGCAACACTGATTTTTAAAAAATCGTCAAAAAGCTCTTCAAAGTCTCTACACATTAGAAAAAGTTTCAACTTTCAACCTACCATGGTTTTCGAGTTATCCACACTCCAAATTTACCATATCCAACTTTACCTCAAAACTTTAAATGCTCGTGGCAGCCCTCCAAAAAGATTTTGAGAGCTGCGGTTTGCGGCATTCGTCATCTCTCATCGAGGTCTACCCACATAAAAAAAATGAGAAAAATTGCCGATCCCACCAACCACTTTGCATACGAACTGACGTGGAATGACCCTTAGGCATGAATTTATCCAATTCTGAGGATTATTAAATTACATGTCATCAGTGGGTATAATTGAACATATTACAAATCTGAATGAAATATTAATAAAATTTCCACACATGACCGCAATATTTCGAGAAAATTTCAACGATAGCTTTGCAAAATTTAAATTTCTAAGCTGTGCCAATATTTGACTGCTTCAATATTGATGTATGATATGATACTTGGTAAATACCCACTAACCTGAGGAAATTTCACTCTGTCATCAATAATGGTGGCTTTGGTTGTAGTTATGGTTGTGGTTGTAGTCTGATATTTAGTCGGATTTTTATTTAATTCTTCTTCAACTTCCTTGCGTACTTTTGTAATCCATGCTTCGTGTTCAGCTATATCGGTAAATGCTGCTATGCCAGTTGATGTAGGCTGTTTTATACTAACGATGCCTTGTAGAAAGTACGTATTATTCTTCTTGAATAACAGCCCTCCTCCACTATCTCCTTGGAGCACGCCGGAACCTTTGAAGAGAAATATGTTTAATGAAATCGCATAAATGACGTGTAAAACCACCGCCACTATGAGAGTGCATTGCGTAGATTATTCGAACCATTTTCAGATCCAGCGCAAAACTTATCGAAAGTAATGAATTGTTTGAAATCATCGGGCACAGTTTGCAAACAACGTTCGTGGCTCAGAAAGGGCAAATCGGTTGTCACCAAAGTATCGCTCTCTGTTCCGGTTTCGTCATTTCCCCACCCCACTACCTGAATAACAAAAATTAAATTGTAAAAGTTGATTCAAAATGTACCTAAAAATCACTCGGAATAATACTTTTCCTAGAGTATTATCTGCGGGGTATATGCCATCTCTTAAAGCGACCCAATCGATACAGGCGGGGAGAACTGCTGAGCTTATGTTGAGTCTCTCTTCTAGAACCAAAATAACTATGTCAGCTTGGTAACCATTCACCACACCAAAATAACCTTTACTGGAATAACGTATCTTCTTGATCTGAAATTATTCAATAATAATTTTAATTAAGGTAAATGCGACTCTGAAGAGTAGGTAAGGGAAAGTGGGGCAGGATGCACCAACAGACAAGATGCAAATTGGATTATTGTCGTCAGCAGTGACGTACCGATAGGGCGAGGAGGAGCTTCCCCCCTGAGGAAATTTTTTACTTGTGAGTTGGGAAAATTGAACATTTCAACACATCAGTTGGGAAAATTGGACAGTTGGGATTAATTTTTTTGATGAAAAATAATAAATAAAATAGTTATTTCAAAAGTTGGAATTCAACAAAATTTTTACTTGTTCCAACTCAAAATTGGTAGTTTTCCCAACTCGAAAATGGTAAATTTCCCAACTCAAAATCGGTAATTTTCCCAATTCAAAATTGGTAATTTTCACAACTCAAAATTGGTCGCTCTCCCAAATGATGAGTAAAAATGTCAGTTGGGACGATTAGTATTTAATTTTTTAATGAAAAATGAATAAATAAAATGGTTACCTATTTTAACAGTCGGAAATCAACAAAATTTTCACTTTTTAGTTGGGAAAATTAGTCATTTTCTCAACCTTTTCCAACTGAAAATTGTTCATTTTCCCAGCGAAGAATTATTAAACCGTTGTAATAAATGCTTTTTTGGAAAAAAAATTATTAATTACCTTGCAATTTAAAAATTTTCACTCGTCAACCAAAAAAATTTTATAGTTGTACTTACTTGTAATTTAAAAAAGATTTTTTCGCACTTTTCTTCAAAATTATTCTAATTAATTTAATTGTTCTTATTCTCCTTAAAACTTATTTTTGATATTTGAAAATAAAATTTTTCAAAAGCTTCGGCCTCGCTACGCTCGGCCATGATATATTTCTGCTTTAATCATTTCAAAGTAGAAACAGTCGATTTTTCATTAAAGTTTATTTTTCCAAAACATTATTTTATTGCACATTCAATTTGAGGTTTTCTAAAATTTTCGCCCTCGCTTCGCTCGGGCCAAATCCATCTCCCTATTCTTTACATTGAAATTACAAAATTTTTGTTGATGTGAAATTATAATTTTTCTTCGAAACTCCACCCTTTCTTCGCTCAAGGCAAATGAACTATTTCGTATGTTTTTCAATTACAATGACATTGCTTGTAGTTGTAGGTTTAAAAAAAAACAATTTGGAGCACCTAACCAATGAAAAATTTATTCAGATTTCTTATCTCAAAAAGGGTCTTATAGTAAAGGGTTGTAAAAACTTCAAAAGTTCGCAAAAATGTTGAAAACGAGTAAAAAAATCAAAAAACCTCGCGACTTGGGGAAAAATCAGTAGGTACCTACATGTAAATTTTAAGAAATCAGCCGGAAAAGTTTGAAAAAATTGGATTGGTTCGCAAATTGAATCTTACCCCCCTCCGGAATTCTGATATCGGCTATATGTAGTTAGGAATTTTGAGAATTTGAGTTGGGATTTTCATCACTCCCCCCCCCCGAAAATGCCTTCGGTACGTCACTGGTCGTCAGTGATGAGATCGAAAATTTTTTTCTTTATAATTGGTGGATGGGTATCTATTCGACACAAAACAGAAAAAAATTACAAACCTGAAGGCTTATTTTTGTCTATGAGTTATTATCAGTAATGTGATTTTACGTGATTTCCGTAATATTCTTGAAATTCGATTTTTGTGAAATATCATGTTTTCAAGTTTTGAAAAAAATCAGGTAATTTTTTTTGTAACCTACATCCAATAAACTATCGAAAGATGTATTTGGTTGATACTTTCCCTTATATTTTCTTTCCAGTACATTGCGTTAAAGAAAAATAGTGCCAGTGAGGCAAGATGCAAATTGAAAATGGGACAGGATGCAAACATCGTTTTTAAATACGAATTTTCGAAAAAGTCACATATGGTACTAAAGACGGTCCAATTAATATTTTTGTGATATTTTTCCAGGATATTACCTTTTGACTCTAATTTTTAGATAGAATATCAAAAATATCAAAAGTTTGCCTAAAAAACAGAAGTCAATTATAGTAGCATAAATTATGAATACAAAGGTTTTAGAACTCCTCTTTTCAAAAATTACACTTTTATTTAAGTCTGTAGTATCCACCTCGAATGTACTTGAGCAAATTTTACAAAAAAATTCGCGATTTTTCATCATGTCTTCACTATTTTCATCTTGCCCCATGGAATTTTGCATGCTGTCCCACCCATGGGGCAGCATGCAAAAAAAAGTGAAAAAATTTTCAAAAAATTCTGTAGAGTTGAGATATGCACCAAAATGGAATTTTTTTCAGCAAAATGAAAGGTAAATGTTTGAACTTTAATTTGTTGCAAGAATCAGACAATTTGGCCAATTTGAATAGGTTTGGCAGAATTTTTGGCCTAGATTGGTGCATCCGTCCCCACCTTCCCTTACATGTTCATGTTCGTAGTGTAGTATGATTATAAAATTCACAAACCAGGAATGTAGGAACACCACTTGTACGTACCTTGTGTGTTTTTTGAAAAACGCTATCATTTGCGTAATATTTTCTGGTTACTTTGCCTACAACAACTTCGTAATCATTAGCATTGCCGCTTTTGGGAGAACTTTCTCCTTCTTGGAAACAATGAGCAGCTAGAAACGATGTTTTTTTGTGAGATTTTTGATCGATTATTGAAAAAAAATCACGAGTTCTCGAAGTAAGGTACATTCAAATAAGACTAATAGATTATGAAATTTGCCCAAAAAAGAACGATGATTCTTATCTCTTAGTTGGAACCAGTGACATGGAGGATGGGGAGGACCTCCCCCCCAACGCAATGCTGCTGGAAAAATTTGAAAAATTCGTCTTAAATGAGAAAAGTTGGCAAATTTGACCAAAAAAAGGGGGAATTTTTTGGGAAAACGTCCCCTTTTCAGAAATCACAATCCGACTTTAATATTCTCTCCCAAATTTAAAATTTTCAAAAATTTTTCAAAAATCGAGCCAGAAATTTTGAGCGTATTTCGATACGTCACTGCACACTTCGCAACACCATTTAATGAATACAAATTTTCCTTCAAATTCAATTCATCCATAAGAGCAACCAAAAGAGGGCGACTCAGGGCGCTCGAGCCTCTCTTTAAGCTCGGGAAGGAGATTTTTTATTACAAAAATATAAAAAAGTGCATTTTTTTGCTCTTCAAATATGATTTTTCAAAAAAATTTTAGCTGTTATATTTCTCGAATAAACATAATACCTAATAATTCTCTAAATCTGGATTAGTCTTTGATAAAATTCTGCCTCTGAGAATCAGTGGAATGATTTTCATTGCAAATTTATGATTTTTCACTGATTTTTAGTCAAAAATCCCTCATTTCTTAATTAATTCTCATTTGTCAGAAAAAATCAATAGTTCTGTCTGAATTGAAGAGCAGTGAAAAATTACTGCTTTTCAGTTAAATTCATTTCACTAATTCAGTTTTATGGAGTTGTATTGATTGTTTGTTCCAAAAAATTCTGCAATTTTCCAATTTCGAAAATGAAACAATTTTTTTTCATTATCTAGGCAACTTTTCAAAAATTGTGAAATTTTTTATATACTACAGGTAATAATTTTTTGAAAATTGGGTAATTTTTTCTACAATGTGGACGATTTTCATAAAATTCAAGTATCTATTTTCCAAAACCTTTGTGTCCTTTTCCAAAACTTTGATGATTTTCCAAAACTTTGACCAGTTTTAAATGTTGGATCATTTTCCAAGAATTGGACGATTTCCAAACATCTGAGAATTTTCCTAGACTTGAACGATTTTTCAAAACTTTGACTATTTTTCACGAATAGGCCAGTTTTTTAAAAACTGAACCAATTTTTTACACCTCTAGTAATATTCCGAAACATGGACGATATTCCAAAAATTCTTCTTTAAGAAAATCGAGGTTAACAATTTTTTAGGATTTTTAATGCTCGAGAAAAACCAAAATCTACAACTGTTTTTTATGTATTTGTTGAATTTTTTTTGTGCTATTTCATTCAATTTCTTCCACAGTGACCGTGCAGAAAGAAAGGAACCTGAGCGATAAAAACAGGTTTTTGAAATAAACGAAATTTTTTCCAACTTTTTTGCAATAAAATTTGAAGAAGAAATTCTTGTAAAAAATGTCGATTTAAAAGTTCGTTTTGCATCCTAGTGACGGGGGGAAGGGGGGTGTTCTAATTGATTTTTCTAGGGTTCTGCGGTTTCGAATTCGTCAAAAAATGTTTTTCGGTTAAATGACCCTTAAGGTCCCTTTCTTATCTGAGATTTCTCGGTACCCTTTTACAAAACAACTCTAGCTACGGGTCTGATCTATACGATTACGTACCTGATACTACCAAATTCGGGGTGATAATTGTACCCCCGCAAATTAATATATTTTTATTATTATAAATCGCTACATGCCATGGAGAATCACCGAATTTTTCTTTAGTCCCTCCTTTGATTAAAAGTTTTGGATTTGTGTACGGTATTCCACATTCTAAAAATTGAAACAGAAACATGAATAGTTAAGTAGGTAATTGGGAAGTAGATGAATAAATTTCTTAATGGAAATGAATTTTCATACCAGGAGTGCACGAGAACAGCGTATTATCCCATTTTCCTTCACGATTACACGTTATTTCCGAATAATCCGGAGGAGAACCGCTGCTATATTTATGTATTTGCTTGCAAGAAGGGCGTACTCTGGTGTCATGAAGCAGTTCGGTATTTTCATCGCAGCGTATGTTCAATCCATTGCGGAAACATCGCAAATCTACATTCACAGGGTTCAGTTTATCGCATATTTCTGAAAAATATTGTAACTGAATTTTTACTGTCCCATTTTTCAATCGTATGGAGAAATTCTGGTGATGTCGGGTCTACGAAGAGCGCCTCCGTATACTTCTCAACAGAATCAAAAACATAAATAAAGAAGATTTTTTGAAAGTTTCCATAAGTCATATAGTTGTATGTATTTACAAAAAAAAAAAAAAAAAAAACGACAAAAATAAAGAAGCAAATTAGTTTGCTTTTTAGATTTGCAAAGATGTAAGCAAAAAAAAGAACTATTTTCTAAAATCATTGTTTTCGCAAACCTGCCCAGTCAACAATCATTTCACCTGTTCTACATCTAAGTACATTACTGAATTTGTTTTAATTTAAAAATTAAATTTTTAAGATCTCGTGTATTCATCACTGATACCTACTTATGTACCTACTTACTTATCTAAGTTCGTTTTTTCTGAAATGGTTCGAATTTTTATGTTGGAAGCTTAAAATGTTACAGTAGGTAAGATTTTACAGCGATAATAGATTTTCTACGTGCGGATTTTTCTTTCATTGCATTTTCTGTGGATTTTTTTTTTTTCATTTTTCAGTATTTAAGTGATTTAAGTATCTAGTAGTTGGGTTTATAATATACGAACTTCTTCGAATTCTTTTTAATTTTTTCTGCTCGAAATATCGGCCAATTTAATTATACTGTTTCTTTCTAGTTTTATTTTAAATTTCATTCTCGTAACAACCCATTTGTACAAAATTAATGAAATGTAAAAATGAGGCAAGTCTAATTTTTGTGGAGAGGGAGTCATTAGTCATTGTCATTACAAATTGAGGAAAACATACAGAAAGAAAAATTAAACTTTAAAGGCTTTGTAGTTATTTTTCCATTCAGTTTTTTTCCTCAATTCATGCAGATAGGCATCTGCTCATATATTTCATTGACTTTCCAGCGAGTGAAATTGATATGTAGGTAATGAATCCATTAATTATCCTTACTGTAGCATCCGTCGATTTTCGGTAACCATTTTTTGTTAAGACAGACATGATATTCATTATTTTCCTCTTCATCGTCTTTTCTTTCTTTTGCATAACCAGGGGAACACTTGATTAAGGCGGTGGTATATTCGGCGACCAATCCATTTTTCGGGTTGCAAACCGATGATGTATCATTGGAGCAAAAAAAATATGCCCTTTTATCGGCTGATTGCGCTGGTATAGAGCATGATTTACTGTTGCTGTAGAAGTTGAAAAATCATAAATCTTGTTGTATTGCATATTTTTACCATAAGTAAAGGAATTTTAGGTCAAAACTGAAAGTACCTCCTATCCCATTGTTCAATTATAATTTTTTAGACCATTTTTCCATTTTATTAAAACTTTTCGTAGGTAATTATTTTGCTTGGTACTTACACAGTTGCTCTACTTTTCCTGGATGATTGGTGGCTAGTTCCATCGCATAATTCAGCCAATTCGTCGGATCCATCAATGCATTGTTTTATACCATCGCACTGGTATGTTTTGTTGATGCAAGCTCCATAGTGACATTGGAAATATTCTTCATCGCATCTTTATTTCAAGATTAATTACATGAAAATGCTTAAACTGAATGAAATTCGTAAAAATTTTGTAGGTACTTACGTTATATTTTGACATTGATTATGAGTTTCATCTGAAGCGTCTAAACAATCTCGTAAACCATCACAAACGAATGATTTCGCTATGCATAGATTATTTTTGCATTGGAATTCCGAACTGAAAGGTATTGTTTTATATTGAGTGGTTTTAAAAAGTATTTCAGAAAAAGCCCAAGAGGTGCTCGTATCATAAAGAAGTACCTACCTATACGAGAATTCATTTTTTTTACTTACCTTTTACAATCGTTAGTTTGTTCTTTTGGGATTTCCTGATTCGAAATAACTGAAATGAATAGGTATCAAAGATGCTCTATTATTAATTTTAAAATGTTCGTAGGAATGTACGTCAATAAGTGGGCAATAACTATTTCTTATGGAGGGGTAAAATGAATCTATGTGGTCAGTACAATGACAATGTTAAGAAATTTTAAAGTAATGTGAACCGAGTAATGAAAAACTGAAAATTAGCGTGGTTCTAGGACTATTAATTATTTACAAGGGAGGTATCCCAACTCAAAGTAAAATTTTGAGCCCAAACAAAAAAAAAATCAAAAGTACATCATAACAGGGCTCAGTATCCAAAAATTCAGGTGCTGAAGTTCATTTCTCGATTTTTGGCGAATTTTTGAAATTTCAAAATTACCTCCGGCCTACGAAATATGAAAAATCGATTTCATCGACGAAAAAAGCTGAAATTTGGTATATACCCTATTTTCGACCTCCCAGATCGATTAGAAGCCGATTCGAGACGTTTTGGAACCACCAGAAAATTTTGGAATTTTCCAGCGTTGAAGAAAAGCTCATAAAAATGGCCCATATGCACTTCAGCACCTATAATCGCGGATTATCCATATTGGTGACCTATTTGATCGATTGAAACACAATTTTCCAAAATTCGTAACTTTGGTTTCAAATTCGCATTTTTGGGCAAGAAATTTTCCTGGAAAAAAATCCAAAATATCCCCCTTGAACACGTAACTGAGGAAAAAGCTGAAACTTGGTATATACCCTATTTCCAATCTCCCGAATCGATGGGAAATGGTTTCGAGACGTTTCGGTGGAACCAGAAAATTTTGGAATTTTCCAGCTCATAAAAAAAGAAATAGCCAAATCATGAATATTTGCAACTGCAATTATTTTAAGGATGTGATTCCAGGAAAAATAGTATAAATTTGAACTCAAAGTTGCGAAATTCGGAAAATTCTGCTTTAATCAATCAAACAGGTCACCAATATGGATAATCCGCGATTATAGTGCTGAAGTGCATAACTGCATATGGGTCATTTTTATGAGCTTTTCTCCAGCGCTGGAAAATTTTAAAATTTTCTGGTGGCTCTGAAACGTCTTGAAACCGCTTCCATTCGATTCGGAAAGTCAAAAATAAGATATCTACCAAGTTTCAACTTTTTACCGCGATGTATGCGCATTAGGCGAATTTTTAAATTTTTTCCAAGAAAATGTTTTGCCTAAAAATGCGAATTTGAACTCGAAGTGACAAATTTTGAAAAATTCTGTTTCAATCCATCAAATAGGTCACCAATATGGATAATTCGCGATTATAGGTGCTGAAGTGCATGTGGACCATTTTTATGGGCTTTTCTCCAGCGCTGGAAAATTCCAAAATTTTCTAGTGGCTCCGAAACGTCTCGAAACCGCTTCCAATCGATTCGGGAGGTCGAAAATAGGGTATAATACCAAATTTCAGTTTTTTTCGTTGATTAAATCAATTTTTCATATTTTGCAGGGCGGAGATAATTTTTAAATTTCAAAAGTGGCCAAAAATCGAGAAATGAACTTCTGCAGCTGAAATTTTTGATACGGGGTCCTGTTATGATGTACTTCTGATTTTTTTTGTTTGGGCTCAAAATTTTACTTTGAGTTTGGATACCTCCCTTGTTAGGTACCTACAATTAAAAGAAATTAAATTTCTAGTTTTTGATGTGAAAATGTTTCGGTGTTGGATCATAGCTCAAATACGTACATTGACGACAATTAAAATTGTGGAGAGAGGATAACATAAGTACCTAGTTTTTAGGCCTGGTCGGGGCAACCAATTTTTTGAAAGGGTCTGGCCCACCCAGGCTTGCGTTATAAAATCCACGTAAGTGTCTCCGTTTTAGCCGAGAGAAGAGGCACAATCATCGATATCTTGTAAACACACAAAAAGGCTGTCGCATTAGAGTAGCTATCCAGGTTTATTAAACTGAGAAAAAATAGGTACTAAAACTTGACGGAAGTCGCTATTCAGGAAACGAGTAGGTAAATTTTGAGACCGAGATGTAAAATTTAGTTTCCATAGCAATTTTTTTCACGTGAACAGTTAATTTATACATAATGTACTTAGGATATTCTTTATTTCACAACTGATAGTACCTAGTTCTCGTATGAGCTCTCATCATGCTTTAGAGCCAAAATGACAATAATTTTTTTTCGAGTCAATCGGTCCAAAGATAGGGAAGCCCAGAAACCCCAGAGGTCTCGGTTTCAGGTTAGGGGCTAAAATAACGTAAGAAGTGGATTCCGGGGTCAAAAAACATACATTTTGATACCTCACTCAAAATTTTTTCAATATTTTCGTCAATCCCACTCTTGAGGGATCCCATTTGGGGGTCTTGTGAAAAGAACGCCGGAAATGAATTCGGGAAGTCAAAAAAATCGTTTTGGGTCGAAATAACCCCAGAATTAAATGCAGGGGCTTCGAATATCCCCTACAATCAAACTTTCACCCCCACCCCAGGAATATTTTTATTATTTCTTTCTTGTTCTTTTTTTCCAAACTTGTTTTCCGATTTAGTTTGGCTTAAAACTTTTGAGGCAGGGAAATAAAGTTCTTATCTACAGTATAATAATTACTTACCTACATATTGGTAATAACTATTATGAGAAATGGAAGCAGATGGGAAAGAGATAAGAGGATATTCTTCCAATTACGTTGGTATTTCTTCGACGATAAATCGTACACACAACCCTCGCGCAAAAAAAAGTTTCTATAAAAATGACTGATTCTTACTTTCAGGTACTATAGACACAGAATGCTTTGAAGGTAACGTTTTTGTGGTTGAGCTTGGAGATGTTGAGGTAGCTGGTGGGCGGTTTGTTCCCGAATTCTGATCAAGATACACAAGACATTAGATACCATTAGGTACGAACTTATCCACTTTTACTAATTCCTATGCTAAAATGTCATCAATAGGTGTAATTAAAAGATTTACGAAAGTGAATGAAATACTAGCACAATTGCCATTCATGACTTGAAAATATTTTGAGAAACTTTCCAACATGCCAGGTAAAAACGATAAAATCTGGAAATTATCTACATTTAAGCAGATCTAATCAGATCTGATGGGATATGAGCTGGTCAATCTATAGAAAAGAATAATCAGATTTGAGCAGAACTGACTGTGAGGTGATATGATCACATCCAACGTGAGAAAACCTGATCATATTAATATATCTGATCAGATTAGATCAGTTCAGATGTGGACAATTTTCTGATTCAATCAGTTCTCTTCAGATAGTAGGTATGACGTATAAGCCTAGATTTGTTCAAATTTGACGATTCTCTCGTGGAATCTAAAAATATCGTGAAAAGAAATAGGCTAGTACATATGTTCTCAAAAAAATCTGAAATGTGTTGAAAAAAATAATTTAAATGCAAAGTACCTACTTTTTTTATCATCGACAATAAGTATGGCAGGTATAACATACAAATGTACATAGGATGGTAAAAAAAAAAGAACACACAACAGTGGTTCAAAAAATCATCAAAATAAGGTATATTGAAAATAATGACCTCCATAAAATCAGTTGAGATACCAAGCTTTTTGTGAATAAAACTTCATGTTTATTCAATCATTTACGGTGATTTTTTAAATGTTTTTTGATTGTTTTTTGTATGTACGGTTTTTTTCAAAATAAACTTCACATTTTTGCTCGTTACAATACAAATTCGATTTTCAACTTCGGGCCTCCGGGTTGGTTTCTACTGAATATTAAGGCTTCCGTGAATAAAATTCCGGAAAAAAGTGAAAACTGAAATTTTTACCCCTATAAGGTCGGTTTTGTCTGCCACGGTTACAAATAATTGTACATATTTATGGTCCATGTTCACTAACCTGAGGGTATTTCACTTTGTTATCTCGAGTTGTGGCTTCGGTTGTATTCGGGGTTGGGGTTGTGGTCTGAAGTTCCGTGGTATTTTGATTCATTTCTTCTTCAATTTCCTCGCTCACTTTTGAAATCCATTTCACGTGATCAGCTATATCAGTAAATGCTGCTATACCAGTTGATGTAAGCTGTTTTATACTAACGACGCCGTGAAGGTAATAATGATTATTTTTTTTGAATACCAGTCCAGCGCCACTATCACCCCGAAGCAAACCGGAATCTTGAAACAGAAAATACTTTAACAACGGAGGTATCCCAACTCAAAGTAAAATTTTGAGCCCAAATAAAAATAAATCGAAAATACATCATAAAGGGACCCCATCATATCCAAAATTTCAGGTGCTGAAGTTCATTTCTCGAATTTTGGCGAATTTTGAAATTTCAATAACCTCATCGCCCTGAAAAATGTGAAAATTTGATTTAATCAACGAGAAAAGCTGAAATTTAGTACCCTATTTTCAACCTTTCGAATCGATTGGAAGCGTTTTCGAGACGTTTCTAGGCCATCAGAAAATTTTGGAATTTCCAAGCGCTGGAAAAAATACCATAAAAATGGTCCATATAAACTTCAGCGTCTATATGGTAATCGCGGATTACCAATATTGGTGACCCATTTCACTCACTAAAGCATAATTTTCAAAAACCGTAGCTTTGAGTTAAAATTCATTTATTCCTTTTCAGGAAAAATTTGCAGTCAACAAATAAGATTTTCAACTCAAAGTTACGAATTCCGAAAAATTACGCTTTAATCGATCAAATGGATTACTAATAATTATGGGTAATCTGCGATTATAGGTGCTGAAATTCATATGGACCATTTTCATGGACTTTTCTCCGGTGGTGAAAAATTCCTAAATTTTTGTTACCTCCGAAACGTCTCAAAACTGCTTCCAATAGATTCGAGAAGTCAAAAATGAGGTATATACCAAATTTCAGCTTTTTTCGTTGATTAGATCAAAATTTCATATCTTGCAGGGTCATGAGGTAGGTAATTGGAATTTCAAAACTTCGCCAAAATTTGAGAAATGAACTTCATCATTTGAAATTTTGGATATGGGATCCTTTTGATGTACTTTCGATTTTTTTTGTTTAGGCTCAAAATTCTACTTTGAGTTGGGATACCTCCCTTGTAAGTGAATTCTTGTACATAAGGGCAATGCCATTTCTAGAATACTTAAATTATATCAACTATTTGCACCATTTTTAGTTCCAGCGCAGAATTTATCGAAAGTAATGAATTTTTTGAAATCATTGGGCACATTTTCTAAACAACGTTTGTGACTTAGAAATGGTAAATCGACAGTTGCCAAAGTATTGCTGTAGTTTCCATGTTCGTTTATTCCCCATCCTATTACCTAAAAAAAGGAAAAAATTTGCAAAACACGGTTTGAAATGTAAACATATTTGAAGTAAGCGATTACTTTTCCAGGCGTATCTTCTGCAGGGTATATACCACCCCTCAAAGCGACCCAATCGATGCAAGCTGGCAGAACTTCGGAGCTTATTTCAATTTTCTCTTCTAGAACCACGATTGCTATGTCTGCTTCGTGGAAGTTAACCGCACCGAAATAACCTTTTTCGGAGAGTATATTTTTAATCTGAAATTATTCGTTAATATATTTGAGGAATGTGACTGTATTAGGGTGGAGTGAAAAAAAAAACATATCTTGGATTTCGATCAAATTTGGTGGGGTGATTTACTTTGAGTGGGAGACTACCCAAAAATAATTTGAGCCCCCCAGGTGCAAGGGGAGGGGAGCAGGGGGTGCTCAAAGTGCACCTCCTTTTGAAAAAAACGCAGTTTTTTGTGTTTTTTAGAAAATCAAAATCGTGCGAGAAGCCGTCACAGCACTCAAAAGTTGCGATTTGAGTTTCTACAACTCCCTGAACCATCGCCGTCCTCCTCCGATCAAAATTCAGACTGCTACCAGGGGGTCCAAAAGTTGCAGATTGCAATATTTCAATAATATAAATTTTTCGCCAAGGTGGAATGATTTTTTTCATCAAGTAATTGAGCAAACATTTTTTTTTCGATCACTGAAAGTAAATTTTGAAAAAAAAATTATGAAAATTTTATGCACGAGTGCAGCTAACAGCGAATCGTAAAATTCCAAAATACAGAATTTATGCCAACTTTGAATTGATTACTTTTTCGCTTGAAAATATTATGAATTTTTTTCACTCACTGGAAGTAAATTTCTGAAATTTTTCGGAAAATTTTGTATATCAGTGTAGCCAGTTGTAAATTCTACTCTATGGAATTTACGTTTATCTCGAATTAATTTTTTTATCGTTTGAAAAATTCACAGTATTATTTTTGTTTTCAATCAGATCAATAGAAGTTTGTTTTGATTTTGAAGCCATTGTTGAGAAGCCAAGTTGGTAGGCTGTCAGCTCCATAAGAGAACGCTAGAAAATTGAAAAAAAAAACAGGACTGGTATTGTTCTCTCGCAGGCATAAAAATAAATAAAAGACATTTTTTTTGAAAATTTGAAGACAAATACGTTTTTGGCGAAATATTAATAAATACACAATCGATTCAACCTAAGTACATACCTCTCAACTTGTATGCGGAGAGGAACGCAAACAGCTAGGTCAAAAGTTTAAAAAAAAAATGATGAAAATCTTAAACAGGATAGTCCTTTTTTGTTTCGAACTTTTTTAAAAAAGTTTGGTTTTTCAATTTATAACTGGCTACACTGATATACAAAATTTTCCGAAAAATTTCAGAAATTTACTTCCAGTGAGTGAAAAAAATTCATAATATTTTCAAGCGAAAAAGTAATCAATTCAAAGTTGGCATAAATTCTGTATTTTGGAATTTTACGATTCGCTGTTAGCTGCACTCGTGCATAAAATTTTCATAATTTTTTTTTCAAAATTTACTTTCAGTGATCGAAAAAAAAAATGTTTGCTCAATTACTTGATGAAAAAAATCATTCCACCTTGGCGAAAAATTCATATTATTGAAATATTGCAATCTGCAACTTTTGGACCCCCTGGTAGCAGTCTGAATTTTGATCGGAGGAGGACGGCGATGGTTCAGGGAGTTGTAGAAACTCAAATCGCAACTTTTGAGTGCTGTGACGGCTTCTCGCACGATTTTGATTTTCTAAAAAACACAAAAAACTGCGTTTTTTCAAAAGGAGGTGCACTTTGAGCACTCCCTGCTCCCCTCCCCTTGCACCTGGGGGGCTCAAATTATTTTTGGGTAGTCTCCCACTCAAAGTAAATCACCCCACCAAATTTGGTCGAAATCCAAGATATGTTTGTTAGCGGACTTCCCGCTCTAGCGGGAATCCGCTATTGCGTTCATAAGGGTTTTTTTATTTATTTGTTTGTTTGTTGAAGCCTTTTTTTTCTGACGCGATTTCTCTCGCTAAACTGAACAGATCGGGCTGAAATTTTTACAGTAGGTGTAGTTCATGCTGGAGAAGAGCTGATTAGATTTTGGTGCAATTCTGTGCACAGAAAGCTGAGCTTTTTAACATTAAAGCTCATTTTTGAGACTTTTTTTCTGACGCGATAACTCACGTTAGAGTTGACCAAACGACTTGAAATTTTTACAGTGGTTAGAACGTGTACAGGAGAAGAGCTGATTGAATTTTGAAGTCGATCTGTGCATTGAAAGTCGAGCTTTTGAAGCTCAAAGTTTATTCAGTTTTTCTAAAATATCTCGAAAATGGTGCGTCGTAGAGAAAAACGGAGGCCAAAAGGATAGTCAGGAATTTCAAGCTCTACAACTTTCGTTCATATGAATTTTTCTTAAAAGCTCACTGTTTTCGAGAAAATTGAGCTCAAAGTTTGGAGGCTTGTGATTGGTCAACTTTTCTGATGCGATTTAATTATATTTCTCAACAAGGAGTCGGCAGATAAAATATTTTCTTTGAACCCTTCCAATACCACCTGCTAGGTCGGCATTTTTAGACAAACACAAAGACTGATTTTATGGCCCCTTTGACTGAGGCAGTGATCCGCAGATAAAATCTTTATCAAAAATTCCTTACAAGGCAGACGGTCGGCTTTGTATTCGGATCCCCATTGTTACATTTATTTATTCAACCTTTGTTAATTTTATTGTCCTACTTGACATAAATTTTTTATATGAAGGTCTTTTCAATTTTTGACAGTTTTATTGCCCTACGTGATCTAAATTTTATGAATTTTTCTTAAAAGCTCACAGTTTTCGAGAAAATTGAGCTCAAAGTTGGAAGGCCTGTGATTGGTCAATTTTTCACCTCAGTTTCTCTCGTTCAACTGAACCAATCGTTTTGAAATTTTTACAGTAAGTTTAAATCGTACAGGAGAAAAACTGATTATGTTTTGGTGTAACTCTGTGCATAGAAAGCTGAGCTTTGAAACTCCAAAGCTCATTTTTCTGAAATTTCCCTCTGACAAGATAAATAAAATCGACTGATCGATTTGAAATTTTTATGGTGATAAGAATGTGTTTAGGAGAAAATTTGATTGAATTTAGAAGGCGATCTGTGCATAGAAAGCTGAGCTTTTGAAGCTCAAATTTATTCAGTTATTCAAAAATATCTCGGAAACGGTGCATTGTAGAGAAAAATGGAGGTCAAAAAAATGGTTAGGAATTTCAAGCTCTATTTCTCATGAATTTTTCTTAAAATCTCACGTTTTCGAGAAAAATGAGCTCAAAGTTCAAAAGCTTGTAATTGGTCAATTTTTCCGACTTGATTTCTCTCGTTTAACTGAACCGATCTTTTTGAAATTTTTATGGTACGTGTAGATCGTGCAGGAGAAGACCTAATTTTTTAGGTTAAATTTTGAGCAAGGAAAGCTGAGCTTTGAAGTTTTAAAGTTCTTTTTTGTGACACCATAACTCAAGTCAGAGTTGATCGATCGACTTGAAATTTCCGTAGTAATAAGAATGTGTATAGAGGAAGAGATGATTAAATTTCGAAGTTGATACTTGCATTGAAAGTTGAGCTCCACAAGTTCAATTCTAGTTTGTATATAATAGGAAGTCCGCTCTTTTGACACAGTGTGTCTAGTTTTTTTTTCACTCCACCCTACTGTATATTTACACAGACATGTGTATTTGTACCTTGTATGTTGTTTGAACGGAGTTATCATTTATATCATATCTTTTTGTTACTTTGCCCACAACAACTTCGTAATCACTAGCATTGCCGCCTCTGGTGAAACTCCCTTTTTCATGGAAACAATGCGCAGCTAGAAACGATGATTTTAAAAAAAATATTTCTTGATTAGTCGTTGAAAATCATTAGTTCTCAACGAAAGGTACATTCAATCGCGCAACTTGTATCATAGGTATACTTAATTTTAGTAATTTTTTGTTGTATGAAAAATTGATCGCGAAAATTGTAAAATAATCTGACGATTTTTCTGTTGAACTTGGAATCAACTCTAGGAATGATTGACTCCTGCCACTAGTCTTGCTATACCTAATCGTTAAAATACACCCTATGTACTTGTTTACGTACCTGATACTACCAGTTTCGGAGTGATAATTGTCCCTCCGCAAATTAATACTTTTTTCTTAGTGTAGATCGCTACATGCCACGGAAAATCACTAAAATGTTCCAGTGTTCGTCTCTTGATTAGACGTGCATTCGGATTTGTGTACATTTTTCCGCATTCTGAGAGCAAAAACACGCGAGTAAATCAAGATTTCGCTATTTTTTCTCGAATTCTGGTAAATTTCCTTACCACGGACGCACGAAAAAAGCGTATTAGTCCATTTTCCTTCACTGTCACACGTTATTTCCGAATAACCCGGTGGAGAACCGCTGCTATAGTTATGTGTTTGCTTACACGAAGCACGTACAGTGGTGCCATGAAGCAGTACAGTATTTTCATCGCAACGTATTTTTGTTCCATTGCGGAAACATTGCAAGTCTACATTCACAGGGTTCAGTTTATCGCATATTTCTGAAAAATATTCAAGTTGAATTTTCATTATCCTCCTTTCAAAGCAATTCTGGAATATTTCATTGATTTTTAAACAGTCTTGGTTATAAAACGAATTGTGTATCCTTACTGTAGCATCGATCGATTTTAGGTAACCATTTTTTATTATGACAGATGTATTCATTATTTTCTTTTTCGTGGTCTTTTTCTTCTTTTTCATAACCAGGAGAACATTTTATTAAGGCGATGGTATGTTCAGGAACCGATCCATTTTCTGGGTTGCAAATCTTTGTTGCGTTCTCAGGGCAAAGATATGTTACAGTATTATTTACAGACGGTGGTGGGATGATGCATGATTTGTTCTTGCTGTAAAAATTAGCAAATGATTAATAATATTGTTTTTCTTGTGAAAAAAGTAGAGGTAATATGAACACATTGAAGGACTCATGTGCAGGATATCAACGTTGCACAGTGGGCCAGGAAACCCCCAAAAACGTTCGTTTTCTGCGAAAAAAATTGTCATTGATCAAGTTTAATCTGTTGTTAGATATCAGGGTAGCATGAAATGAGTAGCGCAATTTTGATTTTTGTACCCCCCTCCCCTCCCTTCCAGCACCCGTCAAAGTTGACGATGTGCAGTCAACTAGTTTTATCTTGTTTATGGGGTGTTTACAAAGCAATATTTTTCTGGTTCATGTTAATATTTTTGAGATGTCAATTAGTGCAAAATGATGAGAAAAGTAAGGGCTATTCAGTCATGTATTTGGTTTTTCGATTTGAGAAATGATAATTCAATCATAACCAGAGGCGTGATCAACGGGGGGGGGGGGGTGCGTAACCCCCCCAGACGATTCCAAAGTCGAGAAAAGTTGGGAAAATCAGGAAAACGTGGGAAAATTGGGAAAATTGGGAAAAGTTGGGACTTCTCCCAACTTTTCCGCAGTTTGAATTTTGGAAAGTCGAAAAAATTTAAGAAAATCACAATCCCAAATCAAATTTTAGGAAAACTGGGTACAATTGAGATTTTCAATTTTTTTCCAAATTTTCCCAACTTTTTTGAAGTTTGGATTTGGGAAAGCTGAAAAAATTGAGAATATCACAATCCCTAATTTGGACTTGGAAAATTGTGTGAATTTGGGATTCCCAACTTTTTCCCAACTTATTCCAATTCTCTCAAGTTTAGATTCAAAAAAGTTAAAATTCCCAAGTTTTTGAAAAGTTGTACTTGGGAACGTTGAAAAAACTTGAGAATATCGAAAAAGTTGATTGCAAATTGTGTAAAATAGCTAAAATTTCGTTTAAAAAAACATTTAAAATCACAAATTTTTTATATGGAAGTAATAGAAATTTTTCAAAGAATAATCTATTGAAAAAATAATTATTTTTGTTTTAAAAATCACTAACTTTTCAAATTTTAGCCCTCGCTTCGCTCGGGCATATACCAACACCTAAGCAAACCAATGTAATTACTTAAGAAGTATGAGTTGAGGACTTCACCTACCTATTAATTTGAAAAATGAAAAAATTTCAGCTTTTGTATATAGGTACTTTTTCTTCAAAAAATTTCGCCCGCGCTACTTACAATGATATGAACACTCTCATCTTCTATCTCAGACAATATTGAATACTTTTTGAAGCGGAAAAAAATTGCCTTCTCATTTATTATTGGTTTTACAGGCCTCAGACAGAAATCAGCTTTCAAATGGCTGTCCCCTATTTTCACGCTTAGTCACTAAAGCCACCCTTTTTCGCCAAATGATCACTATTGAACCCCTTTGTTTTTTTTCAAGACACGCTTTTCAAAAATCTTTAAGAAGGAATTCAGAATAGTGGTTCTTTTGCTTATTTTATCATACATTTTTCAAAAAAAATAATTGTCCTCGCTTCACTCGGGTTAAATATTACGTTCCATATCTTGCAAATTGTTTTTCTATTTGTTGTGATGTCAGTGACCACGATGTTGAAAATAGAAAGCAGGAATAGAGAAGAATTCGAAAGTATTGGTCACATTTTGGAAAATCTCAATGAGAGAAGTGTGTTGAATTTTCAATTTTTGAAAGTCTATTTTCGCTAAAAAAATTTGTCCTCGCTTCGTTCGGGCTCAACACATTATTAAATCTGTATAAATCTTAACAAAATAATTATCAATACATATGTTACCTAGTCTAACCTAGATTTTTTTATTTACTGAAACAAGGTAAAAATTTCAATGGCTTGCGTGCAATTTATGAAAAGTTCCCTTTTTTTGAAAACGTAACTAGCAAATCTTTTATTTTCACCCCTTCAGACTTTTGCCTAAGTTTCGTCTCTGTCCATATCACTGCCTCTCAAGGCTGCATTCAAGTTGAAATTTGAAATTTTGTCAAGTGTGTTTATTTGTTTTTTTCACAACACCTGGGCAGCCACGATAAAAATTACCTAGTTGGGAATTTTTTTGGGAAGTAGGAAAAATAGTTGGGAATTTCTCGGAAAATAGTTGGGAAAATTTGAGCTTCACCCCCCCCCCCAGAAATATTGCTTCGTCACGCCTCTGATCATAACTCTCGAAAGATGTTCATATTTTCGCAAGATTTTAAATGGTTTTTGGAATAAAACTATACTTTCTCAGTCGGCGTCAGTGTCCGTTTATGGTTTAAATTATAGATTTTAGTGTCCTGAAACCGAATCCGGTGTTATTTTTTGCACGAAGTTGCACGATTTGTCTACACGGGCAATTTTCTGACAGAAATAACGTCCCACTAATGTTAAAACCGTCTAAGTGCCACTTTTTTCAAATTAGACTTTTTTATAATTTTGGATTCAGCGAATCAAGCTGCATCGATTAAAATATAAAAAACCTAACTTAAAATAATTTAAACCCTAAAAAAAAGAGTTTGAAATTTGAAAAGTCCATAAGCGCAATGCAAATTTTGTTACGTTTTTCAGCTCTCCTGTAAAAAACGAAAAATGGCACTTAGACGGTTTTAACATTAGTGGGACGATAAGTAAAAAAATTCAAGTTTTTTTGCGAGGGGTTCAAATTAAAAATTCAGTATGGTATGCTATCGTGTCGTATAATATATCACCATATACGTTTTCGAGGTCGTAGATTACGAATTTCGTACTGAAAAAAATTTTTGGGTAGGAGGGAGGCAGGAGGGAGGGGTAAAAAAATGAAATTACACCATACTATCGTGTAATATGTCAAAATATATGTTTTCAAAGTCGTAGATTACGAATTTCGTACTCAAAAAATTGTAGAAGGAAGGCAGTAGGTGGGGTTTAAATTTAAATTTCGCTATATCCTCACTTGAACAATTTTTTGAGTACAAAATTTGTAATCTACAACCTGTTGAATGTATATAATTTGACATATTATATGTGTATTATCATTGTGAAATTTCAATTTCGATCCCTCCCTCACTCTAAAAATTTTTTGAGTACGAAATTCGTAATCTACGACCTCGAAAACATATATATTTTGACAAGTTACACGATATTATTGTGAAATTTCAATTTTTACCCTCCCTCGTGCCTCTCTTCTCACTCCAAAATTTTTATGAGTGCGAAATTCGTAATCTACGACCTCGAAAACGTATATTTAGACATATTACACGATATTATTATGAAATTTCAATTTAGACCCCTCTCTCCTGCCCCACCCCTCACTCGAAAATTTTTTTCTCTTCAAAATTTGAAATCTACGACCCCAAAAACATGAGGTAAACATTTTTTTAACGTTCTTTCGGGGTTTTTGAGCAAAACGAACGTTTTTGGGGATCTCCTGGCCCACCGTTGTACTAAAAAGGAATCTAGGTATTCGAAGTTCGACACGCCAAAAACAATTTTTTTTCACAGGCCTGTAAACCATTACAAGAAACTTCAAGTCAAAATTTCAGCCCCTAAAGCTAACTTGGGGAAGTTATGGGAGTTGAATTTTGTAAAATCTCCCAATATATCGAAAAAATAATTTAGGAGATGAATTTTATACCACGAACTACACTCGGTATAGGACATCTGGAGGTGGGGGTAGTCGCCTAATTCCTGAGGAAGCGTTCTCAAGAATTCAGGTTTCTTGGCACTCCTGGCATATCAACCTTCCAGTAAAATTTCAGCCCCTAAAGCTGACTTGGGGGAGTTATGAGGGTTGAATTTCGAAAAATCTTCTGATATAGGTATTGAAAAAATTATTTAGGAGATAAATTTTATAGCATGAACTACCTTCGGTATAGGCAATCTGGAGGTGGGGTAGTCGCCTGGATCCGCATGTAACACCTCGAGGGGTGAATTTTCAATTTTCACTCATACTTTGTATGTGAGAAATGAAGAATTGAAAAAAACTTCGCAATTTCTGGCGTTTAGTATTAGGTAATTTTTCGAAATTCAAACCTCCATAACTCTTCCCCAAGTCAACTTTGGGGGCCGAAATTTTGGCTGTGAAAGTTTCTTGTGATGCTCTATAAGCCTGTAAAAAATTTTTGTTTTTAGCGTGTCAGACCTCGGGTTAGGTCTCTTGGTAGATTATAGATAAATGATAAAATAATTATTCTTGTGTTTACAACCAACACTGAAAAATTGATAGGTACCTATAAAGTTTATTTTTACGAAATTACCATTCTGCTTACTTTTTAAAATTATCAGTTTGTTCTCGAATGGGTTCTAATTTCGAAGTAACGTAAAAATTATCTTGACCTGTTGAGATATAGAACGATTAAAGTAATGGAAAAATGGTAACATTCAAAACTATAATGAAATATTCATATTTCCAACTAAACTTACCAGTAATATACGATAAGAATAAATGAAAACACAAAATTCCAACAACTAAATTCATTTGTTTCAACATTTTAGCCTAAAAAAAAAAAACAATTTATCTAACACCAGCAAAAACTATTCAAAGTAAATAGGTGCTTAGATGTTTATAAAAAATCACATAAATAGATGAAACGTTCAGCCAGATAAAACAACAATTTTATAACTAGTTTTTAAGTAGAAAGAAGAAACTAAATAGATATCATAATTTTTGCATGATTACGTATCCACTTGAACAAATTTGTAGTTTGTATCAAGGTTATTATTTGAGCAAAAATCTATCTTTAAGTACTTATAATATCGTACAGGTAGTTGCGGTATTCTTCAACTGCTTCGCTACCTGGCAGCATTGGTGTCGAATATCTCATACTGTATTAGAATTTATACGAATATATTACCCAGATTTACGTCAGATGATATTTATCTTGTTTTTGACACATTGCAAGTGAATAAATATTAATATTTATGAAAAATTTTGGAATTTCCAAATTGCGTCTCATTAGGTATAATTTTCTAGGAAAACACGATGAAATGTTTGCACCTTTGCCTTCTCAAATCAAATTAACGTGCCAGAAGTTTACTATAAATAAAGATTGAAGAAATGCTATGTAGTCCAGTTATTTTAGGATTTTAACCCCCATCCCCCTACTCAAAAAAATTCAATCCTGATTTTTTTTTTGCGTTTTACGTTCGTACTGGTCTACTACACAACATACTAAAATGGACACGCCATAACCCTCCGCTACCACCAGAGGAGGGGTAAATGTCTGCTGAAACCCGGTTTTTCGTGATTATCTCCTCAAATAAGCCTCAGAATTGAAAAATAGTTCTGAACGATCTTGTTCTACGTGTAATTTCCTTTTATAGAAGGTTTTTTGTTTTTTCAAAAATACTCACTTCCTTGGCCAAAAATTAAGGGTAAAAAACACTATTTTTCAACAATTTAAAGCATTTTTCGAAAAAATTGAAAGTTTTGTGAATATCTCCTCAAAAATTGTTATGAACAATCATATTCTGCTTTCAATTTCCTATCAGACAGGTTCATTTTTTTTCGATAATATCCACTTCTTTGCCCAAAAATTAAGGGTAAAAAACATATATTTTTCCAATATTTACAGTATTTTTGGAAATGATTGAAATACAAAGCTGAAAGTATCCAAAATTATTCCTATGAAGAGTAATTTTTTCACACCTGCTGGTAGGGTATTCTAAAAAGTCATCGCAAGAATTTCAACCACTACCGTTAATTATAAGAGCGAGGTTATTGAATACTGCATTTAAAAAATCGAGGTTGTGGAAAGTTATTGGTTATTATTGGTGATACGAAACATTTCTTTGCGTCGTAAGGGCAGGCATCATAGCGTGGTTACTTTTTAGTAACTTGGTTACTTTTTTCGAGACAAGTTACTTTTGGTTACTATTTCCACTTCAAAAGTTACTTTGGTTACTTTTTACCTCTAAAAGTTACTTTTTTCCAAAATTTCTTAAAAAATTTAACTTTTTTTCACAATTTTTCTCTAAAAATTGATTTTTTTAAGCGTAAAGTGTCTGTTAGTTTCGGTTTAGTCGAGTTTTGGAGACTTTTTTGTTTCAAAAAATTTCGCCCTCGCTCCGCTCGGGCAGTACATTGATACCTCTGTTTCTTGAATACACTATCATTCCCTAAATTTGAATCAGTCAAAATTGGTGTATTTTCATTCTCTTGGTTAAGTATAGTGAAATAATTTTCATCAAAAACTAGAGATTTTCACCCATATTTCAGTCAAAACTCCAATCAATTTCCAATTTGTCAAATAAAAATCAGTAATTTTGATTAATATTTTAATGAAAAATCACTGATTTTCATATAAATTTACAGGGTAGGTAGGCTAGATAGTAGATACTCACTTTTTTTACTGAATTTTGACACACACTCATTTTTTTCAAATTCTTCCCCGCCCTTGCATAATGTCTGATTAAGTCCCGGAGTCGAGCAGATTCAATCCAAGCTCAATAAAAAAAAAATGAAATTTTACCTCAAAAGTGTTCAGAGAAGTGCATTTTATTACTCTTCAAAAATAATTTTTCTTATTTCTTACATTAGAATATAACTTTCTAAATCTACATCAATCAAGTTTTATAAAAACTCTGCCTTTTTGAACCAATAAAATAATTTTCATTGATATTGCAGTCAAAAGTCGTTGATTTCTTAGTCGATTTTCAATTAACCAGACGGAAATCAGTAATTTTGACTAATCGATCAATGCGAATCACTGATTTTCATTTATATTCATCTCACTGATGCAAATTTAGAGAATTCTTGCAAGTTTTCAGTTTTTCTTCGCTTTTATCTGTATTACATTTTTTCATCTGTCCACTGAAATTAACCTGACTTTACGAGCACTACTGTAAAAATAGATTTTGAAGTTTGTTACGAATTTTTACCCCCCCACCCCATTTTTCTCCAATTCTCAGCCCCTCCCTTACATAATTTCTGGGAGCGCTTATAAGTTATAATAATTGCATTAAGTAGGTACGTATACATGTTTTTTTTTTTTTTTTTTACAAATTTTACCATTAAAAATTGAGTTTTTGGTTACTTTTTGGTAATACATTGGTTACTTTTTTTCCCAACTTGGGTTACTAAAGTTACTTTTTTCCTACCAAATTTCACTATGATGCCTGTAAGGATTCAAAAACGATATTTTTAGCTTCATTTCCATAATTTCCAAAAATACTGTAAATATTGGGAAAATAGGCGTTTTCTACCCTTAATTTTTGGGCAAAGGAGTGGTGTTTTCGAAAAAAAAACGAACCCTTCAGATAGGAAATTACACGTAGAACAAGATTGTTCATAACCATTTTTCCATTTTGAGGCTCATTCGAGCAGATATTCACAGAAGTTTCGATTTTTTTCAAAAAATGTTGTAAATTGTTGAAAAATAGTGTTTTTATCCTTAATTTTTGGCCAAGGAAGTGAGTGTTTGTGAAAAAACAAAAAAACTTTCTAATAGAAAATTACACGTAGAACAAGATTGTTCATAACTATTTTTCAATTTTGAGGAATATTTGAGGAGATATTTACGAAAAACTGGTTTTCAGCAGCCATTTATCCCTCCCTTGGGGTTGGCGGAGGGTTATGGGGTGTCCATTTTAGTATGTTGTGTATTGGACCATTACAAACTTAAAACGTAAAAAAAAACAGGATTGAATTTTTAGGGGGTTGGTACATTTTTTTGCCAGGACTAATGAGCGAGGTCATGCTTCGCGCTATGCATAATATTCCAAAACGTCAATTTGTAAGCAGTGGCGTAGACAGACTGAAATCTATTTTGATTTTGAGGAGAGAAGGGGTCGTTTTAAAATAAAATTTTATCTGAGACAAATTCAGTATAGGCAGACGCAGACGTGGCTCCTGAAAGAGAAATCGGGAAATTCCTTCTCCCCAAAACAGTCAAAATTGGTCATTTTATGTTTTTCATAGGTAATCTCGTTTTACTTGGGTTATATGTATTTGGCATTCATTTTTATTAAGAGGGTGCTCTACACTTTGCGGGAATTAATTCTGGCCTATCTGAAACTTACAAGGCGCAAACTCGAATTTTCATTTTTTTTGTATTATAAAGTGATAAAATGATGAAACAACGAACGAATATGATTTTAGAACGTAGAAAGAAGAAAATAAAAGCATTTGGAAGTTTCAATTGTCATTATAATTATTTTTATTGAACTTAGAAAAAATGTAAGAATTGATGACGGTTTTTGCAAGAATTCTTTGGGACTACTGAATCAAATTTGTTGAAATTTTAATAATGTTATATAAAAAAGCATTCCTGACAGGCTGAAAAAGCCCTTTTGATTGAAAAAAAAATTAAAATTGAAATATTTTTCGAAATTTTGAGAAAAATGGAAAAAGGGCTCTTTCAGCCTATCAGAAATGTTATTTTACACCACATATCCAAATTTCATCAAATTTGATTTAATAGTCCCCGAAAAATCTTGCAAAAACCGTCATCTAATCTTGCGTTTCTTTCAAGTTCAATAAAAATAATTATAATGACAATTCATATTCGTTCGTTGTTTCATCATTTTATCACTTTATAATCCAAAAAAACGAAAACTCGAGTTTGCGCCTTGTCAGTTGCAGATAGGCCAGAATTAATTCCCTCAACGCGTAGAGCACCCTCTTAATGTGTATTTTGGAAAATTCACCCACAAGTCGTGTCTTTTTTCTGCTTTTTATTGTATTTTTTGGATGGATGAAAATTCAAAAAAATTCCTTAAAAATTGCTTACTTCCTCCTAAAGTCAACGTCGGAATCCGCACTCGCTAAAATTTCCGTTTTTTTTTTGATTTTGAAAAATGACTTCTCGTTTCGATTTTGAAAAACCAAACAATTATTATTATTTCTTTTCGTTTTCAGTTGTATTTTTCTCGAAATGTTCTATACGTAAAGCTACTATCTGCAATATTGAATTTCTTCTGAAAAGTAGAAAAAAAAACTTCTGGGAAAAATTTTCAAGACAATCCCTAATTTAGACTTTTCCTTTGTTTTTCCTAATTCACCATCAAGTGTATGATGCACAAATGAAAGTGATTATTGAAAAATAATACTTCCAATGACCGTTTCCTCTAACTTCAATTTGTAAAATTTTTTTGTTCCCATCTATGATATACTTACTTGGTGATTGATAGGTTTAAACGAAATCACGTATTTTTTTTTGTTTTTGGTCGTTTTTTTCCGAATTTATGGCAATTTCTATTATGAATTACGAATCTTTCTTTGGTTTCTTCAAAATCAATGGAAAAAATTCAAATTTGAAAATTCTGTTTTAAAAATTGCGTTGAATTTGTTTTTTTTTCAAAAAATTTGTTCAAGAGGTAACCAGCTCCTAAAAACGGTAAAATCTTATATTTTTAAAGTCTCCGTGAATGCAGGACGTTAAAATGTAGAAATATCTTCTTTTTTTCAGTTTCTCTTCTATTTCTGATTTTAATAAATAATAATTTTTAAAAAAAACGAGAAATTATCAGGAAAGTGTATTTATTAAACATTAAACTTACTATTCGCTAATAACAAAAATAAACTGAGCAAAAGTGAATTTTTAAATTACTGAGATTCGAGTAAATTTCTATTTATTTTTGCTTTTTTACAATTATTTCTGCGGAGAGATGTAGATAAGTACTCAGTTGGCTGTTGCAGTAATAATCAAGGCCAAACTATACTCTGGATCCAATCCACGTAATGTGCTACTTTGGTGTATACTGCCGGATACTTCGGATCTCCACATCCTCTGCCATAAGAGACGAGCCCAAATATATTCCACATGCACGTTTGGTCCTGTATTGGCATTTGTAGCGGTCCACCTGAGTCACCCTGTTGAAAAAAATTTAATCCATTCGAAATAGTACAAGTTATTCTCAAAAAGCTGAATAATTTCAAAGAAGATCGACTGCATCCAAAGAAAAATAACCACGGTGTGTTTACTGAGAGAGGAGAAAAAATCGCATGTTTCGACCAAATTCAAGCAGGTGATGACCATTTGAATCGAAAATTTTCCATGTGTACTAAATTTCAGCTCCCTGTTTTAGTGTGTTGGGAGCCTTCAAAGTCGGCCATTTTTAGACTTTTCTTTAGTTTTTTACCCGAAATGCCTCTCAAAAGAAGGTTCCGGCAGGGTAAGATAGGTGAATTGGTCAACAACGTCTTTGTCGTTTTTCCTTCAAAAATCGATAAAAAATCATTTTTGAACTCAAAACAGTATCCCCACCCCCTTTTCTCCTCTCCGGATAGGCAAGACCTCAAAAAATGCGTTTTCTCCATTTTTCGAGGTCATACCTTCCTGGAAGGGAGTAGGGATGCCATTTTCAGGTCAAAAATTATCTTTCATTTTAAATCGATTTTTGGGAGAAAAAATCGAAAAAAATCCAAGTGCATGCAAAATGTGAATATTTTCTGAACGAAATATTTTCATTTGTTTAATTTCGAAAACGAAAATATTACGATGCCTCCAATTTAAAAAAAAACCTTCAGTTTAAAAAATTCCCCTTTTTCCTCGCTAAACCCAAGCAATTGAGATGACAATACGAATTGTTTCGAAAGCCTCCTGCCTCTACTAAAATTAAACATGAAGAATTTTAAATAGGTATTCAGAGTTTTGAAATCAAAGAAGACTATGTGAATGTTTCATGTTGATTAATCGATTGACTTCTTTGTATGTTCGTAAATGTTCTTCATTTTTTATTCATTTTTTAATGGATAAAAATGTCAACTTTTTTATTTTTCTAAATTTTTTAAAGAAACATAAGAAAATGTTTTTTATTTTGTCGTGGTACCAAAATATGTACTTAAACTTAATAGAAGTGAAAAACAATCAACAATATTGTTTTTACGTAAAGTTTACTTGATTTTGTCCATTTTGAATTAATTTTGTTCAAAGAACTATTTGTTCTAATTTTTATTGATAGGTACTTATCAAATCTGGATTTCAGTGTGGCAACGAGGTGTAATCAAGACATAGGTATAGCTGATCTGCGGTTAAAAATTTTTAGAAAATTTTTAAAGAGACATTTTGGGCAAAAAACTATTGAAGAAAAGTCGAAAAATTACCAACTTTGAGAGCTCCAAGCTAGACCCCCTTAAAGGTGACATACTAAACAATCAGTAACTTACCTGGCACGAATCTTTACCATCTTTCAAATCTCCAGCACATATCATTGAATTAGGATCGAAACGAGTACCAGAGTTAGCAGAGAGTTTGTCATACAGTTCACTACACTTTTGGTCTTCTAAAACTGTAATTGTCGCTTTCAATAACTCATTGCTCGAATTTCCATCTGTGAAACGAAATTTAATCAAATAGTGTTAGATTCGGAGACGAAAGAAAGAAAATTTTCCAATTTCTATGAAAGTCTCACAATTTGCTGTTTTTCCCCATCCAGTGATGCTTCCTCTTGTGTTCACCAGATTAGCAGTCGAGGTATATAAGCAAGCTGGCCTTACGTATGGGCTCATGACTACGCTGGAGTTCAATTCGAAAAGTGAAATATCATTAAGTGATATTTTCGGATCGTAATTCGGGTGATTGTAGACTTTTACAATTTCGTAAATCGCTGGTTTAGGGTCATCGCTCGTCGAGCTCAGGTTTAGGTCTCCTAACGAAACCCACCTCGGTTTAAGTCTGGAATGAAGGAAAATCAGACAACGCTATTTTTAAGTTTGGAAAATTAATAATAAATTATGATATTACAAAAATGTGGATTTCAACTTACGAAGAACTACCTTGGCCACACACAGCCGTACTCAAAATGAATTTTTCACTGATTAAGGATCCGCCACAATTCCACCGAACATTTTTGAAGTCATTATCCTTCGCAAATCCGATATGAGCCTACACATTAGAAAGTTTATCTTAGAATAACTTCATAATTATTGAATCATCTCGATCTTCGATCAAATACTTAGCTACACATATGAATATAAGTAATTGAAATGTTTTCAAATTGGTCTGGATAATTTATGTACCATGTGAGGATATTCTTTAGGTTTCGTTGCTGTTCCTCCAATAATTAATGGTAACACGTTCACACAGTCAGTTGTATTGTACCAGTATCCTGGTTTATCGGCCATCGCCGGAATCCATTTTTTTACATATCGATATTCCGCATATTTTTCGCAATCTAAACAATTTAAATACCTGGATGAATAATCCGAATACATATGAACGTGTCACAGCAAAAAGGACATAATAGAAAAAATGACGTTTTTGGGAAATCGCGATTGAAGTTTGAGTATACTTTTTTTAATAGTAAATTGAGAAATTGAGCTGGGGAAAAATTTTTACCTTAAAATTTCATTTTTTTGCTACATGAAAACAGCTCGCCCATTACTTGATATCTTTTCTATTTTTTTCTATATTGAAAACAAAAGGTTGAGTTATACGTCCTTTTTGTTGTGACAAAATTTCATTTCGACCCTTCCACGTTTGATGACGTATAATTTTTCCGGAAGTGAAAATTGAAAAAAAATCTTTATACAAAAGTTGAAAAGAATGAAAAAAGCAACATTTTCGTGAAAAAAATTTCAAATTATCTCTTCAGTGAGCGGATATATCGCTCTTTGAAAATTGACTTTATTTTATTTTCTTGGTTACAAAAAAATGCTAAAAATTCATTTTGGACAAATTTTATTATTTTCCCAAATTTATGACGAAAAATTAACTAAAAAAAACACTTCATTAAAATTTTACAATTTTACAATCATCTGCACAGTGAAAAAATTAAACATTATTGAAATTCTCGAAAATCAAACATGTAAGTAGGTACCGAAATTGCGAACTTCGCATTTTAAAAACGCCATAATTCTTCGAGGAAAACATATTGGAAGGTGGGAGGGGGCTCATTGGATAGAGAAAACTTCAGAGAATACGAATCGCTTGTCGCATCAAAAAGGACATGCTGAGTTATCCCCTTTTTGTTGTGACTATAAGATTGGGAATACAAAAATGCTTATAACTTTGTGTGACTTTATTCCATCGATTACACAGGTCGACATGGAAAATGCTGTTTGAAGTTTAATGGGTGATTTTTATAGCATTTTTCGCTCAGATCACGAGAAAAATAGCGAAAAAATTCCATCACCCAAGAATTTTTCGTTGAACAGTTTTTCTACTTTTTTTGATAACTTTTGACACTTGATTTTCTGAAAAAAGAAAAGGTTCTACGAAGAAAATGAATGGAACATAAGTTGTAAAGCGTAAAATTTCTTTTCTGTAGAGTCTGATTCGTTTTTTTGTTTTTTTCTTAGAAGATTTTGCTTCCCAGATATAGTTCAAAGTTCACCTTTTTTTTGAATTGAAAATATCGCAATAATTTAGCCATCTAAGAAAAAACCAATTTGACTTTACTGAAAGGAAATTTTACACTCTACAATTTATGTTCTATTCAATTTTTTCGTAAGACCCTTCTTTTTGCCAGAAAATTGACTTTAATTATCAAAATTTACATAAAAAAATGTAAAACGAATTTTCAACAAAAAATTCCAATCATAAAAAATCCTGATGCAATGGGGGTAAAACTAAAATCATATTCGAACTCTGCACTAAAAAGTAGGTCAGAAACTCCAATCAGAATCAATCACGTAGAAAAAAATTGTCGATTTGCCGCCCTTTGATTATCCTATTGTTGCAAATGGGGAATATTAAAAATGCGGTTCATTACAAAAATCGATTTTCTGGCAAAAAAAAAAAGATTCTACGAAAAAAATGAATAGAAACATAAATTGTAGAGCGTAAAA
>JAVBJF010000844.1:0-37057 GCA_033439095.1 Pseudococcus viburni | reverse complement strand
GAACGCCTTTGAGCACTAGAAGAAGAAGGAGATTCGCGATGCGGCGAAGGATCTACTTTTAGGACTGATGCTGCATCGCGTTCGCGAAACGGACGAGAGCACAGCATCAGCCTAGGTATGCAGGCTAGCCACCACCACGCCATTAAAAGGATCGCGACTCAGGTATGAGTCGCGAGTCGTATGTACACATATCGTAAATGGGTACTTGCAGGGCCATATCCCTCTTACAAAAACTTCTAAAAATTCTCTCTTCGCGAGTTTTCAACCGATTTTTCTCAAACCAGTTTTTTTGATGTTTGACCACTTTCCACCACGTGAAAAAATCTGAAAAAATTCTCAGGAGTGTGAAATACATTGGGAAATTATAATTTGAAAAAAATTTTGAGACAGCTCCAAAGCTGTGCTCCCCAGGGCGATTTGAAATTTTCAAAGTCAAATTCAAGGTCATTAAAGTGGTCGAAAAAATCTGAAAAAATTTCAGAGCACTCCCCTCTAGTACCTCTACCTACAAAGGTAGTTCACTAAGTGCCAAGTTTGAGAAAAATCGGTTGAAAACTCGCGAAGAGAGAATTTTTAGAAGTTTTTAGCTTTAAAATCGCGTATTTTGGGCCCCCAGCCCCCCAGGGGTGAGATAAAAATTCGCTCATGCGCTCTAAAATCATCTTTTACCAATCCAAATCGAATGGCATAAAAATTTTTACAAAGTTCCACTTGAGGCCAAATGACCCCCTTATTGCACCTAGAGCCTTTCAATTAGACGTTCCTTCACAAAATTCGTATCAATATCGTGATTTAATAGAGAGCAAATGAACTGCCTCAACGAATTCACTCTGCCACAGTTAATAAGTTTAATAGTGTACTGGTCATTCAAAAAAGAAATAATTTTGGCACGATATTCATCATTCATATCATCGTCAAATTTAGGACAAACGTCTTCTACAAAGTTCAGCAACGAAGATAGTCTTTCCGGAACATCCTTGAACCAAATGAAATATTGAATCGATGGTTTGGACCAAGCGACCTTCGTTTTTAAATCCACCAAAACATCGCTATCGGACGAACAAAATTTCAAAAAATTGTTTAAATCGTCGAAACAGCAATCTCGGAGCAAAGAAGCGTATGTTTTGTAGATGCCTGAATACTGAGTCAGATACGTTCGCTTGAATTCAGCTATGGCTTCGTTATTCTCGAAACATAACTTGATCAATCTGTCCAATTCGGCCACGTTCGTTAATAAAAACAACCTTTGCCATTGATTCAGCCAAAAACGATTCAGTACTCGAAAATTTGCGTAAGAAAGTAATTCAGTGAGAAATCTCGCGTTCGTAGAGTTGTACTTGAAATTATAAAAATCCAGTAATATCCCATCCAAGTGATTGTCATCCAGCACGTGATTTTTCAAACGATCAGGAGCATGGTGCCAAATTTTCAAAGAAATATCAGGAAATACTAAAATATCTTTGAGCAAATGGACAAAGTCGTTTCCGGTAATCGCGTTCTGAACGTAATACCAAACTTGCAATACTTCTTCGGAGTTATTCGACGAGAGGCAAAAATCTCTAATTATGCCAAAAGCTGCTCGTTCGATGAGAGTTTCCAACTGAATTTCGTTAAGCAAAGGTAACACTAACTTGATGTATCCTACTTCATGTCTCTTTTTTTCAGAAATACGTACGAATTGCTCCACTTGTTCATCGGGTTTCAAACGAATCCAAAAGTACAATACGGCGGATTTGGAGAATTTATCACGTTCAAAAAGTTTCTCAAACATGTAGCTTTCAATCGAACGACCGGTACGAGTACGAATCGAGGTAGAATTGGTTTTCATGCGAAGATTCCGATAGCAAGATAGATGAGTAGGTATCGCCCAGACTTTCGTGATTTTCAACTACTGGCCAAATGTCTCGTATATCATTTTCGAAACAATGTAAGCACGCTAATTTATATTTTACGACTAGGTTTAGATCTGAACACGTTATTAAATTCTGAGCTGTCCGATCGTAATCAATAAGGCCACCTGGACGCCACGATATCAAATCGTAATGATCACTTAGAAAATGGGCAGATTTTTTGTATTTTTCGGAAAAATCGGGCTGAACGGCGAACGTCCAATGACGAAATGAAAAGATCATTGATTCGATACTACATATAAGCGATCATGTTTTCAATAGATACCGGAATTCGCACCAGAATGAAAGATTTCAGTCGACGAATAATAGTATCGCGGTTAGGGTCCTCTGCTTTGATTTTAAATCGCCACACATGAGCGGCAACAGTAAGTAAGGCGAATTCTCGCAACGAGGCTGGATTTTCGTAAAAAATCAAACGTTTTTCGCCAATCGTCGTCATCGTTGGGTATTTTAGTTCAATTTCTTGGTCTGAAATTAGAAAAGAATGATCGAAATCAAACTCAAAGAATCTCTGAAAATTTGGCCTATTTCAAAATTCTAAAAAGGGTTTCCACTTTTGGTGACTTTTTTCGAGCAAAAAGTCACCAAAAAATGACCAAAAAGTAACCAAAAGTAACCTAAAATTCGATTTTTTCAGGGGGAATTTTTTTACAGTTTTTTTTTGGGGGAATTTTTTTTTTATAGTTTTCTGTAAACATTTCAAAGATAAATCAACTGAAATGGCATAAATAATTTCATTCCAGGTAGGTATCATAGCGAAATTCTATCAAAATTAAGTAACTTTTAGTAACTTTTTTCGAACAAGAAGTAACCAAAAAGTAATCAAATTCAATTTTTTAGATGGAGAAGGGGATAATTTTTTTTGAAGTGGCCTGCAATCATTTTAAAGATGAACTGAAACGACGTGAATAATTTTATAAAATTCCTTCGTCAAAAGTCAAAGCTATAAACAAATAATAATTTCTCATTACGGTTGTAATAAACAGTGTTGCCGAATTCTAATGTTGAAAAGTTTCCAAAAATGTTCCGAAATTCGTAAAAAGTTCTTGTTTTTTATTTCACAATTAATATATGATTTATGTAGGTATTAGGCTGTATTAGGTATCTACTCTCTAAATCCAAATCAGTCAATTTTCGTAAAGCTGTGCCTTTTTGATTCAGTGAAATGAATTTATTTGAAAATCTGTGATATTTCAATTGTTTGATTGATTTATTTTAGTCAAAATTGCTGATTTATTCTGACAAATGGGGAATTGACTCAAAAATCAATTACTTTACCGGTACTGATTTAAAAAAACAGAATTTTTTCAAATTTAGAAATAGAATTATTGAAATACTGTCCGAGCGAAGCGACCGCAAATTTTTTTTGAAAAATCATTATCAACTTTCAATTTTTTTCTTAAAGAATTTTGAAAAATAGCAATTTTTACGTTAAAATTTGAATTTTTGCTTGAAAATGCGAAAAAAGTGACTTTTAGTGACCTTTGGATGAAAAAAGTGACTTTTAGTGACTTTTGGATGAAAAAAGTGACTTTTAGTGACCTTTGGATAAAAAAAGTGACTTTTAGTGACATTTGGATGAAAAAAGTGACTTTTAGTGACCAAAGTCGAAAAAAATGATAAGTACCCTAAAAAAGTGACCTGCTATGATGCCTGGAAGTTTAAATTTCATCATTTTCTTTCTAAGACTAATTTTTTCCAATATTTTTTCCCAATTTAAAATTTATCTCAACTATGATCCATTTTCCTTCAATTTTTTGCAACTCCATTTTTTGCGAGATTTTGCCCAATATTAAAATTTTTCAACTCCAAAATCTCATACTAAAATTTAATCCAATTTTCAAATTTTTTCACAAATTATTTCTAATTACATAAAACTTTTCTCAATTTTTTCCCACAACTTTAAAATTTTGCGATATTTTTCCCAATTCTAAGATTTCCTGCTAAAATTTAATCCAATTCTCAAATATTTTCCCAAATTAATTCCAACTGTAAAATTTTTCTCAATTTTCTCTACATTTTTTCAAAACGTTTTCCAATTTTTTCCAACCCTAGAATTTTTTCAGGTGCTTAAATTTTTTCAATCTGTTAATTTTACTGTAATTAATCGATAAATACGCGGTCGTTTTTCGTGTAAAATAGTTGGCTACGGCCTATAATTTATTTTTTTTTTTTATATTCGTGTTCGTTCGTTCGTTAACCCGCGACCGTTTGTATCGTTTTGTACCTAGCGTCGAGTAGGTCAATGTACTTTTCTTTTTCCTGTTTCGATTTTCTTTTTAGAAAATCGAAATCAGATTTTGTAATTCTTTCGTGTACTTTAAAATGTCTATTTATTTCGTTAAATAAATAGTAAAAAAGAAAATCTGCGTTATTTTTCATTCGTTGAAAGTTTTTTTTTTTTTTTTTTCTCGTATTTTTGCGTAAAGGACGATGTCCGTAAACGATACTTGTTGATTGGTCGACGTGACCGTAAATCGAATTTTGAGCTACGTGCCTGTCTCGCCGCGAGAAAACCATAACGTGAAAATCTACGTTATCGTAGATCTAGCTTTTCCGAACCATCGGAAAAGTGGGTATCCTATTTCCTGCTTAAACCGAAGTTTAAGTCAGGAAAATCCATCGTAAAGGTCCCCGAAGCGGATCCAGACCGTACTAGCTGAAAAGCAGCGAAAAAAACAGAATCAACCAATAGCGAAGTTCTATCTTTCGTCTTACGACCAATCATTGCGTTCCAGTCGAGTTTCCCGACTTTTCCGAAGGAACGGAAAACTCAAATTTTTCAAGGTATCGATTCTACGATTTTTCACGCTCCTTTCGACTAAAAAGTCGATATTCTTTCATGGTAGCATAGTATCGTGGTTCCTGTGAACGGCGAATCGACTCGGTATATGATACCTCGTCTGTCGAAGCTCATTGGTCGAGGCGACGCTGCAAACGATACCTCCAACGAAGAAGACTTCCGTGGTTTTCCAGCGTCGAGCGAATCTGAAAGAGTGTTAACTCGGTCACAAAAACGTAAAATTCGTAAACGGTTATCGAAAGAACTGAATACTTCCCTCGTCGGTCAATCTTCTGCGTCGACGATACCAACAGCTCCGTGCATCGAATCAGCCAATAACGAGTCAGACGCAGCGTCGATCATCTCCGACGACCAATCCGAAAGCGAGAAAACTGCTACGTGCTCGGAAAACGAATCGTCAGCGTCCGAAATGGCTTCTGGAGAATCGTCGTCGAATATTCCAGCGCACTTGATCTTTAACGGTACCGACTACATTATCTGGAAGAAGCGAATCAAATCGTTACTTCTAGCTAAAGATCTCGAAAAGGCAATAACGGCGAACGGCGGCGCTACCGACAAGGAAAAACGAAAAGCGTATTTTGAAATAGTTTAGCCATACGACGAACGCGGTTTTCCGACTCATTAGAGAAGAAAAAGACCCGGAAAAACTCTTCAGCGAACTCGACGAACGCTACGCGAAAGAGAATCAGCAAATCGTAATCGCCTGTCGCGCAAAATTGGCTGCCCTCGATATCGACAAATTTAGGTCTGCTACCGATTACTGTGACGAGGTGTCAAGCTTGGTGAACCAAATGGAGGCCGCCGGTACGAATGTCCCGAAGGATGAGGAGTATGCGTTTTTGAACTCCGGACTCAAAAATATCGAGAAATGGAAGTCCGTTAAGAAACCGGCAGAAGCCCTTCTGAATATCGCACCCGCCGACCCAAAATTCCTGAGGGGTTTATTAACCAGCGACGAAGATAAATCCGAAAAGGCGACGTCGAATATCAACAAGGGTTCGGCGTTAGTAACGTCAGCGTCGAATAATCGAAATCCGAACGATCGAAAGCCGCGTCCGAAATGTGCCAAGTGCAAAAAGCTCGGCCATCTCGCGAAAAATTGCTGGGCCAATCGAAATCAATCGCCGAGAGGAGAAATAAAATGCTATCGTTGCGGTGGCACCGGCCACATAGGAAAGCAGTGCCCTCGGTATGGTGATGAAGCGAATTCAAAAAGGTCTGAACCGAGTTCCAGCTCCAGTTTGAATTCGCCGGCGCCGAAATCTCCGTCGAATGCTGAATCGTCGAATCGTCCAAAGGCTCTCATGACATCCGAAGAAAATGTAGCGCTAATTTCAACCGTCGGTGAAATCGTCTTCGTGCTCGACACCGGCGCTACCAGCCACATGATAAATGTACCCGGTATTTTGGTCAACGAAAAGCCAGTAACGTCGAACGCTGAAATTATCGTCGCGAAACAAGATACAGCCATCGTACGATCGTCGGTTGGTGAGTTACCAGTCACTAACGATAGCGGCGTAAATTTTATCATGCAAAACGTGAGTTACATTTCCGATTTATCGTACAATTTAATGTCCGTGAGTCAAATCCGTCGTTTAGGTTATGATACCGTGATCGCCGATAAAATTTCGATCGTTCACCGCGATACTGGTGAAAAACTGACTGATGTTTTTGAACAGTCGAACGGTTTGCTTACTGTTAAATTTAAGTTAAATAATGTTACCGATAATTTCGATTTCGCGCTAAACGCTTTATGGCATCGACGATTAGGCCATCCGAGTAGATCGGTTATGTATAAAATACCCGATATTAGCTGTACCGAACATGACTGCCCTTTAACGAATGAGTGCGATACTTGTGCTAAAGCGAAGCAGCACCGTGGGCCTTACAATACCGAGCGCGAAAAGGCGAAGCAACCGTTGGACATAGTCCATGTCGACGTAATGGGTCCGCTAAGCGCCGGTATCGATAACGAAAGGTATATTCTTGTATTCGTCGATGATTTTACTCACTACGCGGTAACGTTCGCGATAACGGCTAAATCGCAAGTCGGCGAATTTTTCGAAAAATACGATAACATAGTAACGAATCTATGGAATCGTCAAATCAAGCAACTACGTTGCGATAGCGCGACCGAATTTATAGGCGGTAAATTTCGCGAAGTAATCGAGAAAAAAGGTATGCGATTAATGGCTTCGGAGCCTTACGAGCACGAACATAACGGTACGGCCGAACGTTTTCTACGTACCATCAGTGAAAAACTCCGTTCGCTTCTTTTCGATTCGAAGCTCCCTCGTCGATTTTGGCCGTACGCGTTGTACACGGCTACGTTTCTGTATAATCGCCTTCCGTGTTCTGCTATCGCCGATAAAAGCCCGTATCGTTTATGGTTCGATCGCGATCCGACTTTCCAATATGTTCGTATCTTCGGCTGCGTCGCTAGGGAATTTGTTCCTAAAGAAAAACGAACAAAATTAGATCCGAAATCCGTCGAAAAAATGTTAGTCGGTTATACTGAAACAGGTTACATGTTACTCGATGTACCGCGAAATAAACTATCGTATTCGTCAAACGTCATTTTCGATGAAAACCAGCTTTACGCTGATCGGTTAAACGAAACCTCGTATGACGGTACTGTAAATTTTGAACCTGAAACAATCGAAAACTCGTTAGTCGCGATAAAATCCAATCTATGTAACGATGACGATCGAATCGAATACTCCGCGTTAATAGCTACCGAGCAGGGCAAAGAACTCACGTATGAAGAGGCTGTAAACGGTCCTGAAGGTAACGAGTGGAAGAAGGCGATCGAGGAAGAACTGAGAGCTATGGCAGTGAAAGATGTCTGGTACGAAGTCACCGAGGACGAGCTCGAAGGCAAGGACTTCTCCAAAGTCGATACGAGATGGGTTCTGCGAAAGAAAATCTCGGTTAATCACGTCGTAAAATTTAAAGCTCGATTAGTTCTCCGCGGATACAAGGACTCTCACCAATACGAGCTGGATGAGACTTACGCGCCGACTGCAAACATATCGATTGTCCGTGGTATCGTCTGTGTAGCCACCGTAAATAAATGGAAACTCCGTCAAGCCGATGTATCGACGGCGTTCTTAAATGGCGAAGCGACTCGTATGATTGTCTTCGATCCACCGAAAGGATCCTCCGTAAAACGCAAAATCGTATTCGTGTTAAAAAAATCCCTTTACGGACTCAAAACTTCGCCGCAGAACTGGAACAAAAAATTAAAGAAAATTTTAGAAAAATTAGGTTTCGAACAGTCTGCAAACGATCCGTGCGTCTATGTTAATAAAGAAGGCGATAAAACTCGGTGTATTTTTGTAATTTTCGTCGATGATTTCTTAATAACCGGTTCCGACGCTGATTTAATCGAGTGGCTGATCGATCAGCTAAATAAAGAATTTGGAATTCGAGATCTAAAAGAACCAGAAAAGTTCATCGGTATCGAAATCGAACGTAAAAGTGACGATGTAACGTACTTACATCAAAAATCGTACATCCGTGAATTAATCGTGAAATATGATCTTGAAGACTCTAATCCGATATCGTCGCCAATGGAACCCGGCTTAAAAATCGAAGATAAACGCCTGGATAAATCGTTCGAAACGAAAGTTCGTGGTATTCTAGGATCGTTATCGTATCTATCGCGAGGTACTCGTCCCGATATCGCGTTCGCCGTTAATTTCTTGTGCAGATTTCAGCATCTCGCTAATGCTGAAATTTTTAATTATGCTAAACGCATCATTAGGTATTTAAAAACGACAATCGATCGGTCGTTAGTTTATAATTCGAATTACCTTAATGTATCGTATCCGTTAAAATTGTACTCCGATTCCGATTTCGCCGGTGATGACTCCGATCGTAAATCCACTACCGGTATCGTCGTCATGTTGAATGGAAATATCGTCGACTGGATCGTCCGAAAGCAAAACTGCGTAGCATTATCGTCGGCGGAAGCCGAATACGTAGCTTTATCGACGGCTGGAAAAGAAGCTCGATCGTGGATTAACCTGTTGAGTAGTCTCGATTTGGTCACCGACGTTGTACCGATATTCTGCGATTCAAATGCAGCCATTTCGATAGCGAACACCGACGAATCTCGTCGCACTCGACACATTGATGTATCGTATCATCATGTTCGCGATCTTATCAAATCCGGGATCATTCACATCGTAAAAATTTCATCGAGTGATAACATCGCCGATCTATTGACTAAATCGACCAATAGGATCGTCTTCGAACGCTTGTCGAATGAAATTTTCGATTTTAATAAAAATAATTTATCGTCCGAGGGGCGGTGTTAATTTTACTGTAATTAATCGATAAATACGCGGTCGTTTTTCGTGTAAAATAGTTGGCTACGGCCTATAATTTATTTTTTTTTTTTATATTCGTGTTCGTTCGTTCGTTAACCCGCGACCGTTTGTATCGTTTTGTACCTAGCGTCGAGTAGGTCAATGTACTTTTCTTTTTCCTGTTTCGATTTTCTTTTTAGAAAATCGAAATCAGATTTTGTAATTCTTTCGTGTACTTTAAAATGTCTATTTATTTCGTTAAATAAATAGTAAAAAAGAAAATCTGCGTTATTTTTCATTCGTTGAAAGTTTTTTTTTTTTTTTTTTCTCGTATTTTTGCGTAAAGGACGATGTCCGTAAACGATACTTGTTGATTGGTCGACGTGACCGTAAATCGAATTTTGAGCTACGTGCCTGTCTCGCCGCGAGAAAACCATAACGTGAAAATCTACGTTATCGTAGATCTAGCTTTTCCGAACCATCGGAAAAGTGGGTATCCTATTTCCTGCTTAAACCGAAGTTTAAGTCAGGAAAATCCATCGTAAAGGTCCCCGAAGCGGATCCAGACCGTACTAGCTGAAAAGCAGCGAAAAAAACAGAATCAACCAATAGCGAAGTTCTATCTTTCGTCTTACGACCAATCATTGCGTTCCAGTCGAGTTTCCCGACTTTTCCGAAGGAACGGAAAACTCAAATTTTTCAAGGTATCGATTCTACGATTTTTCACGCTCCTTTCGACTAAAAAGTCGATATTCTTTCACAATCTCTAAATTTTTTTCCAGTTTTTCCGACCCTAAAAATGTTTTTCCTACTCACAAATTTTTGCTCTAAATTTTTTCTCGGAACTTTCAAGCTCTAAATTTTTTTCAACCCCAAACACAGATGATGACGTCACGTTTCAAGTGTAAAAAAAGTGCATCACTCAAAAACTGAAAAGTTACGAGGAAAATGTTGGAGTCGGACAAAGCATTGAGAAAAATTCTGGAATTACTAAGGGAAATATATATTCGAACGACAAAAAAGGAGGTTTGAACGACAGGCAAGTGTTACGACAATTAACAGTGGTGAAAACGACAAATTAGGCGGTTAGAACGGTTAATTTTGTAACGATTAAAATCGGTTTTTACCACGACTGTTGTTGTTTATAAATCACGACAACTCCCTCAACGACATTAATGATGTTTTCAACGATAAATTTGAATTATTGAACGGTAATAGGGTAAAAGCTCGATTTTTCATGAATTCATAGTATAGTCAATATAGGTCTAAAATGAGGTAAACCCGGGCAAAAATACAACTAAAGGGTTTTTTGCTGGAAATGGTCTAGGACTGCGCCCTGAACAACATATGAAGACCCGGTTACACCAGACTTTATGCTTTCTCCCCTACGGTGGATCAAAGCCCCCAAAATGGGTTTTTTGCTTCCCCTTCTTCAGATTTAAATTTTGGGGTAAAATTATATTAGTGACTTTTTAATCTACACCAAAATACCTACAAAACGTTTTTTTTTTTAAATTTTTGTTGGGTAAAGAGGGCCGGACCTATGACCATTCAAAGTTGCTAGGTTTAGGGGGTTTATAGAAATATCACACTTATGTTCAATGTAATGGTTAAAATGCACCGATTTTGGTGATTTGTGGGGAAAATAATTTTTTCCAGCGTCCCATTGCTAATTTCTGATTTCCACCCTCCCAAAACAACCCCTACTCCTACCCCCTTATGAAAGCCTACTCCAGGAAAATTGATTTTTTACTGTGAAAAAGTGAAAAAGAGAGAAAACTTGATATGATCAACATCAATAGTGAGGAAAAATTTTCTGAACCATCACCGAGTCCATATCTGTCGTACGAATGCGGGGACATGACTTTGGAGCACCCCCTTCCCCCTTCTCATAATCAAGCAATTTTTACATTATGCATATCGATTTCATATAAATTGAGGTCGCTGACCACGAATATTGCGTTATTTTTGAAATTAAATGATAAGGAAATTATTTTTCTTTCTTGTTCAAGTGAAGAAATCAAATTATAAATCGGTTCGAAATTCGATAATTATTTTTTCAATCACTTTGTATTTGTCAAAAATTCGATTTCTTTCAAAAATTAGTGTGAATGAAGGCTTCTTTTTACCCCCTCCTCTTAAAATCAATGAAGATGGTACTCAAAAGCCTAAAGAAATTTTGACTGCTATGCAGAAAAACAAAATAGAGCTTTATTACGACAATGATAAATTATTACGTTTTCTAATAATAGGTACTTTATCTTATTAATCAATGTATTCCAATTTTGTAATGATATTTTTATAGTTTTGTCGTTTAAAAATTTCTTATGCCGTTCAAAAATATTCTTTTGTCGTGAATCCATGTGACGTGCAATGTTTTATCTGTCTTTGAATATATTGATTCATTGTGCAATATATATTTTAGTCGTGCTTTTCTTACATCCGTTCAAGTTTATTTTCTGTCGTTCGAACCTCCTATTTTTTGTCGTTAATTCAGCCTTTTCTGTCGGGCTGATAAATCATACCCAATTACTAATAGATTAAATTCTGAGAAAAAATTTCATATGTAGTTGGAAATTTTGATGAGATTTATCGGAGTAGGAAAGAAAAAAAATGAAATAAAATTTCGAATTCGGAAGTTCTTTTGGGAAATAATTTTAGAGTTTGAAAAAAGTTTGGGAACAAATTTTAAAGTTGAAAAAAATATCTGGAGAGAAAATTTCTGAGCTTGAAAAAAATTCGGAATTCTAAAAAATGTTGAGAAGTTGTACACGTGGAAAAATTTTTTGGGTGATGTGAGTGTACGAAGCAATACGAAAGAAAACGCGAGTCTAATTATACTCGCGAGAATGAACGATTTCTTTTAGTGCGATGCCTATTTTTTACTTCGCACAAAACACCACACAGAACTTTTTTTTCAATTCCAAGGTGTCTATACTGGACTGGCCTTTTAAATGTTTTCGACTTTTTTTATAATTATCACAGGTAAAATTGAATAAATCAGTATGGAAATATGTCAATGGTTGTAACTCGGTGAAAAAATTTAGTTTTTCGATAACAGAGAAGTAAGGGCAGCGGCAGGGCTCAAATAAAGGGAAAAGGTCAAAAAAATTATACTTTTTTTCGTGATCGATAGACGCCAGAAGTGATCGTTTGAATTTCTTTTTTTTGAAAGTTGAAGAGAGAAGGGAGAGAGTAATTTTGAGCAGCCTTTTAAAGACTTGGTAAAAATTTCACTTCACATTCGCTCCTTCTCACCATGCTTCAAAATCTGACCATGGTTAACAAATTTCGAAAAATTGAAACAAATGTGGAGATTATTTTTTTTTATGGTTTTAGCATGGATTTTTCATCCAAATCCAATAATAAAACTGACATGACACCCACTTTTTATTGGTCCTTGAAAAATATCACTCCTTTCTTGTTTTTTCAATATTTGGTATGAAATTTAAAAGGATTCAAGATTTTTCCTGGATTGATGTTAAGGTGATATTTTGATCCTTGAAAATTATCAGCGGCAATTTTCCATCGCCGTCCTTCCCCCTCGATCGGGCCATTTTTTTCAAAATAATGAAAGTATGCACGTTTTTTCCAGACGTATTGAGAAAAGACGAAGAAAATCGAAAAATTGAAGCCGATAATTTTCATGGGCTATAACTTTCAAATTTTTTATCGATTACTCATTTTCTGAATTTTGAAAACAAGAAAAAAATGACGTGGAGGGGAGGAGAGGTAAAATTGAAAGGTTTTTTTTTTTGAAAATAGTTAAAAAATACAGTTACGGTGTCCCTTGCAACAAAGACCATTTCAAAATCGATTTTTTCAACTAAGAGTTCTCGAAAACTGTGAAATTCGTTTTTGAATGTTAAAAATTCACTCAAAGAGCACTAATTGGTCTTTTGAATTTTCATGACTTTTTTTGTTCTTTTCGTGACTCATATGTCTCAGGAAAAATATTTAGTGTGTTAGGATTATAAACTGAACCTTGAATAAAGAAAAAAAATTGAAAATTCTTCGAATTTTTAAGCAAAAAATAACGACTGCTGCACGACTTCATTCATGAGTTTTACGGCTGCGATGGATATTCTGGCAATACACATGGCCTGGAACTTCAATATCACTCTAGCTCGAGTTACACATGGGAGAATTCGAGCTACACATGACAAAAATCCAAAAATCCAAAAAATTAAGACTTATGAATTTTAAAAAACCATACTAAATCCATTTATCAAAATTTCTCATTTTTTGCATCAAACATTCCGATTAACGAGCCAATTTCCGATTTGTAGTACAATTTCTGATAAAAAATTATCGCCTTTTTTTCGCTCGGGCAACAATTTAGCCTCATTTTACGTAAAATATTCCTGTTATTTTAGAAAAATGAGTCAAATTTTATGAGTTCTTTTCACTTAAACTTTGTTGTTGTTTTTTTTGATTTTCTGACATTTAACTACTGTAGTAATCTAACAAGGAGGTATCCCAACTCAAAGTAAAATTTTGAGCCCAAACAAAAAAAAAAAAATCGAAAGTAAGTACATCGTAACAGGACCCCGTATCCAAAATTTCAGGTGCTGAAGTTCATTCCTCAATTTTTGGCGAATTTTTGAAAATTCAAAATTACCTCCACCCTGCGAAATATAAAAATTTGATCTAATCAACGAAAAAAGCTGAAATTTGGCGAATATCCTATTTTCGACCTCACGAATCGATTGGAAACGGTTTCGAGACGTTTCGGAGCCACCAGAAAATTTTGGAACTTTTCCAGTGCTGGAGAAAAGCCCATAAAAATGGCCCATATGCACTTCAGCACCTATAATCGCGGATTATCCATATTGATGACCTATGTATTTGATCGATCAAGACACAATTTTCCAAAATACGTAACTTTGAGTTCAAATTCTCATTTTTGAGCAAGAAATTTTCCTGGAAAAAATTTAAAAATTCGCTTAATGCGCATGCATCGAGGTAAAATTACGAATTTTGAAAACTTGTGTTTTAATCGATCAAATAGGTTACCAATATGGATAATCCGCGATTATAGGTGTTGAATTGCACACGGGCCATTTTTATGGGCTTTTCTCTAGCGCTGGAAAATTCCAAAATTTTCTGGTGGCTCCGAAACGTCTTGAAACCGCTTCCAATCGATTCGGGAGGTCGAAAATAGGGTATATGCCAAATTTCAGGTTTTTTCGTTGATTACATCAAATTTTTAGATTTCGCCGGGCAGAGGTTATTTTGAAATTTAAAAAATTCGCCAAAAATCGAGAAAAATGAACTTCAGCACCTGGAATTTTGGATACTGGGTCCTGTTACGATGTACTTTCGATTTTTTTCTGTTTGGGCTCAAAATTATTCTTTGAGTTGGGACACCTCCCTTGTAAGTAGATACCACCATGCTTCCCCTTTCCACGAAAAAATTCTTAGTATACCTTTGTTTCGGTACATTATTAACTTGGCATTTTCACCCCATTCCCAGGAAACGCAAATTACTTCTTGACCCCTTTTCTTCCCCTTGTTTCGGGGAAACCCAAGAATCATGATAAATTCCAAGTTGTCGGCTCTAACTAATGATGGGCGATTAATCGATTACCAACTAATCGATTACTTGTGCATTTTTGAATTAATCGATTAATCGATTATTTGGAGAAAGTAATCGATTTTTTTAGCAAAAAAGCTTCATTTCAACAAAATTTGGCCATTTTTGATGATTTTCTTTTTTTTGTTTTACAAAGAAGGGAGAGGGGTCTGAAAATTTGTCAGGTTCTCAAAAATTTTTCAGTTCTGAATTTCTGAAAATTGCCCATTTTTGGAACCTATTTTGAACTTCGATAACATTTTTAGCCGAACTTCAAAAAAATTAGAAGAAGCTGAGTATTTTCAGCTTTTCAGCCAAAATGAAGGGTCCGAGAGAAAAAAAATATATAACAAAAGCTGTTCTACGCTAAATTTCCTATCAAAAAATTCAACTCAGTGGTTCCCAAAGTAACGAAAAAAAGTTGAAAATAATCGATTAATCGATTAGTTTGGCCTGAATAATCGATTCGATTAGTTTCAAATTTTTGAAAAATCGATTAATCGATTACTTCTGATAATCGATTAGTGCCCATCACTAGCTCTAACACTATAAATACGTGAAATTCGACCATAAAAGCTACAAAAATGCATTGAAATTGTTCTCAGAAGTGAACTCGGAGCAGTTCTACTTCATAGTACCATCTCAAATGAGATTTACGTCAAGGTATTGCACTCCAACTTCGTGTTATCAATCAGAGAAATTAAACAGTACACTGAATAACCTCATTTCCACTTTAACATTTTACATTTACAGGAACGTTATCGTAAAATAACACGATCGCCGATAGATGAGAAATCTAAATTGACCGAAATATCAACATTATCGCACTACAGATGAAAATAAATTGAAAATCACATGGCGAAGTATCACATTCACAAGAAGTCGCGTAATATTCGATATTTTACTAAAACGAGCTCATCTTGTGGCATCGTAGCACGAGAATTTTGCCAATGAGTTTGTATTAGAATAAAACACAGAAAATAAATTTACCATGCATCGAAATTATCAATAAAACTTAAAATTATTCTAATTAATCTTGCACATACCTCGATGTAATATTATCTTCTCTTCGTATGCACGAACGAATGACTTCAAGCAATGAACAGCGAAGAATTTATATTACCATCAGTCTAGTTACAGGAACAATATTTCATAAGTATCGCGACAAAAAGGTTCAGAAAATTGGAAAAAATAAAAACTGCCAGACTAAACCCGAGAAATTAACAGATTAAATCGCAAATCGCAACCGACAGTGGCGACAGTAATCAGTAACAGAAAACAGACAGCGGACACATCGAGGGTCGACAACCGACAACGGAATGATGAATAATGGATAATGGCTCGAACACTCGAAATCGATGTCTCGCTGTCGTCGATGAGCGAGACGACTAATACGAGAGTCAACAATACAGCACGAGGAACGAATTCGCTTTGGTGAAACGTGCTTGCTTAGACATGACCTCATACATAGCAAGACATTTTTCGAGCATTAATCAGGCCTTCCTTGCTTACAGACATAGTACAGTAAAATTAGCACTCAGTGACGTACCGATAGGGGGAGAGGGGGGAGCTTCTCCCCCCAGGAAATTTTTTACTTGTGAGTTGGGAAAATTGAACATTTTAACACATCAGTTGGGAAAATTGGACAGTTGGGATTAATTTTTTTGATGAAAAATAATAAATAAAACTTTGGTTACCTATTTTAAAAGTTGGAAATCAACAAAATTTTCACTTGTTCCAACTCAAAATGGTAATTTTCCCGACTCAAAATTGGTAATTTTCCCAATTCAAAATTGGTAATTTTCACAACTCAAAATTGGTTATTTTTCCAACTCAAAATTAGTCGTTCTCCCAAGTGATGAATAAAAATGTCAGTTGGGACGATTAGTATTTATTTTTTTAATGAAAAATGAATAAATAAAATGGTTACCTATTTTAACAGTCGGAAATCAACAAAATTTTCACTTGTTAGTTGGGAAAATTAGTCATTTTCCCAACCTTTTCCACCTGAAAATTGATCATTTTCCCAGCGAAGAATTATTAAACCGTTGTAATGAATGCTTTTTTAGAAAAAAAATTATTGATTAGATGATTACCTTGCAATTTAAAAATTTTCACTCGTCAACCAAAAAAATTTATAGTTGTACTTGTAATTTAAAAGAGATTTTTTCGCACTTTTCTTCAAAATTATTCCAATTAATTTCATTGTTCTTATTCTCCTTAAAACTTATTTTTGATATTTGAAAATCCAATTTTTCAAAAGCTTCGGCCTCGCTACGCTCGGCCATGATATACTTCTGCTTTAATCATTTCAAAGTAGAAACAGTCAATTTTTCATTAAAGTTTATTCTTTCAAAACACTATTTTATTGCACATTCAATTTGAGGTTTTCTAAAATTTTCGCCCTCGCTTCGCTCGGGCCAAATCCATCTCCCTATTCTTTGCATTGAAATTACAAAGTTTTATTGATGTAAAATTATAATTTTTCTTCGAAACTCCACCCTTTCTTCGCTCAAGGCAAATAAACTAATTCGTATGTTTTTTCAACTACAATGACATTGCTTGTAGGTTTAAAAAAAAATAGTTTGGAGCACTTAACCAATGAAAAATTTATTCAGATTTCTTATCTCAAAAAGGGTCTTATAATGGGTTGTAAAAACTTCAAAAGTTCGCAAAAGTAACGAAAACGAGTAAAAAAAATCAAAAAACCTCGCGACTTGGGGAAAAATCAGTACCTACATGTAAATTTTAAGAAATCACTCGGAAAAGTTTGAAAAAAATTGGATCGGTTCGCAAATTTGAATCTTACCCCCCCCCTCCGGAATTCTGATATCAGCTATATGTAGTTGGGAATTTTGAGAATTTGAGTTGGGATTTTCACCTCCTCCCCCTCCCCTGGAAAATGCCTTCGGTACGTCACTGTTAGCACTCCATAGGGAAAGACTGAGTGGCCAACCGATGTTTGACTCTAATGGTCCAGTTTGATGCCCCGAACACGAATCTGAAGTGTCCGGTCGCGTCCGGTGCGCGAAAGTCCCCCAAATTGTGGACCTTTGCCCCCAAATCAGGTTTTTGGCCCATATCTGCCAAAATATTGGTGCTAGCGCGAAAATGGGTTCTACAAAACTTATTCTGCGTCAAATTTTCTATCAGATGACTTTTGAATGGTATTCACAAACCCAAGGGGGCTGGAGCTATAGTTGATCAAAGAGAGGGGTTTTCTTCAAAAATCTGATTTTTTGCTTATATCTGCTTGAATATTGTTTTTGGTGCAAGAATGAGGTCTACAAAACTTGATCTATGTCAAATTACCTATCAGATGATTTATAAATGATATGCACAAACCCAAGGGGGCTGGTGCTACAATTGAGCAAAGAGAGGGGATAGTCCAGTGGCAGATTGCAAGTGACCTGCAAATGATGATAGAGACATGAAATTTGGTATGGTGACGAAAGACATCATAATAAATTTTTTCAGTCCGAGAGGACATCGTCAAACCCCATAGGGGAGGGAGGAGGAGGTTAAATGGGGAGGGGGAAGTTCAGAACCCCATTTTTCAAAATTGGGCTGTCGGCCCTTTTTTGGTGTCATTTTCGTATGATTCAACTCCGCTGAGTTCAAAAATGTCAATACTATCGAAATTCGTAGAGAAGAAGTCCCTTAAATTTCAAATTTCTCAACTCAAGTTTACGTATTTTTCCTCAAAATTGCTTAAATATTACATTTTTTTTCAACTTTTCACAGCCTGTCGACCTTCCAACCAAATTTTCATTACAATTTTCGAATTCTACAGGTAGATTATCATACATATTGACCTTTTACAAATCCCCATACTCCTAATCTGAGTCAATGGAGGGGTCTAAAGTTGATGAAATTGAACCACTTTTCCATATTTTTGTGTAGAAATTACATCATTTAATTATTATTCAAGATAATATTTATCGGTCGAAATTTCTAAGACAATTTCTGAATAGTATAGGTCTAACACAATAAATATGGGCCCAAAGGAACCCCGTATACCCTTTCTGGAGGGGTTAGGGAGGTCGTGTTTGACTAGCACTTTGCCTAATTTTGACTGATTTGAACTAAAATCAGTTTCGCAACTCTTTTCATCACATAATTGGGGAGTAAATTACAGAATAATAAATTCTGGTGTTCCTTAATCCTTATCAAGTGATCAGCCAATAATGTCTTATCAAAGTCAAATAGGAGGGAGCGACCACTTAAGAGAAGGGATAATATTTTGACAATGAAATCTAAATTGTTAAAATCTGCGTTTTCGAAAACGTTGATTTCAAATATTTCATCGATTGTGCGATGAAAAAGTTGATTTCAAATATTTCATCGATTGTGCGATTAAAGACAAGAGGTGAAAAGAATGAGCCTCTGTACGGGGAGGGATGATATTTTGACAAAAAATCGACACTCTTCTTCCCATCAATAGCACAAATACGTGAAAATATTACTCAGGAAATTTCACCCCGATTACTTCTTACTTCATGAAAAAAGTTGTACGATTGATTTCAGTTAAGAAATAGCCAAAGTTGGAAATTTAGACCCCTCCATTGACTCAGATTAGGGGTATGGGGATTTGTAAAATGTCAATATGTATGATAATCTACCTGAGAATTCGAAAATTGAAATAAAAATTTGGTTGGAAGGTCGACAGGTTGTGAAAAGTTGAAAAAATATAATATTTAAGCAATTTTGAGGAAAAATACGTAAACTTGAGTTGAGAAATTTGAAATTTAAGGGACTACTTCCCTCCGAATTTCGATAGTATTGAGATTTTTGAACTCGGCGGAGTTGAATCATACGAAAATGACACCAAAAAATGGCTGACAGCCCAATTTTGAAAAATGGGGTTCTGAACTCCCCCCTACCCATTTAACCTCCTCCTCCCACCCCTATCGGGTTTGACGATGTCCTCTCGGACTGAAAAAATTTCTTATGATGTCTTTGGTCACCATACCAAATTTCATGTCTCTATCATCATTTGCAGGTCACTTGCAATCTGCCACTGGACTATCCCCTCTCTTTGCTCAATTGTAGCACCAGCCCCCTTGGGTTTGTGCATATCATTTATGAATCATCTGATAGGTAATTTGACGTAGATCAAGTTTTGTAGACCCCATTTTTGCACCAAAATCAATATTCAAGCAGATGTAAGCAAAAAATCAGATTTTTGAAGAAAACCCCCTCTCTTTGATCAACTATAGCTCCAGCCCCCTTGGGTTTGTGAATACCATTCAAAAGTCATCTGATAGAAAATTTGACGTAGAATAAGTTTTGTAGAACCCATTTTCGCGCTAGCACCAATATTTTGGCAGATATGGGCCAAAAACCTGATTTGGGGGCAAAGGTCCACAATTTGGGGGACTTACGCGCACCGGACGCGACCGGACACCTCAGATTCGTGTTCAGGGCATCAAACTGGACCATTAGAGTCAAATATCGGTTGGCCACTCAGTCTTTCCTTATGACCCCTTTTTTCTGCTAATTTTACTGGACTAACAGTGGCGTACCAATAGGGAGGAGGGGAAGCTCCCCCCGAGGAAATTTGTTACTTGTGAGTTGGGAATATTGAACATTTCAACACATCGGCTGGGAAAATTGGACAGTTGAGATTAATTTTTTTGATGAAAAATAATAAATAAAACTTTGGTTATTTTAAAAGTTGGAAATCAACAAAATGTTCACTTGATCCAACTGAAAATTGGTAATTTTCCCAACTCAAAATTGGTTATTTTTCCAACTCAAAATCGGTTGTTCTCCCAAGTGATGAGTAAAAATGTCAGTTGGGACGATTTGTATTTATTTTTTAAATGAAAAATGAATAAATAAACTGGTTACCTATTTTAAAAGTCGGAAATCAACAAAATTTTCACTTGTTAGTTGGGAAAGTTTGTCATTTTCCCAACCTTTTCCAACTGAAAACTGATCATTTTCTCAGTGAAGAATTAAACCGTTGCACAGTGGGCCAGGAGACCCCCAAAAACGTTCGTTTTCTGCGAAAAAAAATTGTCATGGATCAAGTTGGCAAAACTGCTAATCTGTCGTTAGATATCAGGGTAGCACGAAACGAGTAGCGCAATTTTGATTTTCGTCCCCCTCTCCCTTCCAGCGCCCGCCAAAGTTGACGATGTGCAGTCAACTAGTTTTATCTTGTTTATGGGGTGTTTACAAAGCAATATTTTTCTGGTTCATGTTAATATTTTTGAGATGTCAATTAGTGCAAAATGATCAGAAAAGTAAGGGCTATTCAGCCACGTATTTGGTTTTTCGATTTGAGAAATGATAATTCAATCATAACTCTTGAAAGATGTCCATATTTTCGCAAGATTTTAAATGGTTTTTGGAATAAAACTATACTTTCTCAGTCGGCGTCAGTGTCCGTTTATGGTTTAAATTATAGATTTTAGTGTTCTAAAACCAAATCCGGTGTTATTTTTTGCACAAAGTTGCACGATTTGTCTATACGGGCAATTTTCTGACAAAAATAAGTAAAAAAATCCACGTTTTTTTGTGAGGGGTTCAAATTAAAAATTCGGTATGGTATGCTATCGTGTCGTATAATATATCACCATATACGTTTTCGATGTCGTAGATTACGAATTTCGTACTCAAAAAAATTTTTGAGTAGGAAGGGGGCAGGAGGGAGGGGTAAAAAATGAAATTACACCATACTATCGTGTAATATGTCAAAATATATGTTTTCGAGGTCGTAGATTACGAATTTCATTCTCCAAAAAATTTTGGAGTTGGAGGAGGGGCAAGAGGGAGGGGTAAAAAATGAAATTTCACAATATACTGTCGTGTAATATATCAAAATATATGTTTTCGAAGTCGTAGATTACGAATTTCGTACTCAAAAAATTGTAGAAGGAAGGCAGTAGGTGGAGTTTAAATTTAAATTTCGCTATATCCTCACTCGTACAATTTTTTGAGTACAAAATTTGTAATCTACAACCTGTTGAATGTATATAATTTGACATATTATATGTGCATTATCATTGTGAAATTTCAATTTCGATCCCTCCCTCACTCCAAAAATTTTTTGAGCACGAAATTCGTAATCTACAACCTCGAAAACATATATTTTGACAAGTTACACTATATTATTGTGAAATTTCAATTTTTACCCCTCCCTCGTGCCCCTCTTCACACTCCAAAAATTTTTTGAGGGCGAAATTCGTAATCTACGACCTCGAAAACGTATATTTAGACATATTACACGATATTATTATGAAATTTCAATTTAGACCCCTCTCTCCTGCCCCACCCATCACTCGAAAATTTTTTTCTCTTCAAAATTTGAAATCTACGACCCCAAAAACTAGAGGTAAACATTTTTTGAACGTTCTTTCGGGGTTTTTGAGCAAAATGAACGTTTTAGGGGGTCTCCTGGCCCACTGTGCGTTGTAATAAATGCTTTTTTAGAAAAAAAATAATTAATTACCTTACATTTTGAAAATTTTCACTCGTCAACCAAAAAAAATTTATAGTTGTACTTGTAATTTAAAAGAGATTTTTTCGCATTTTTCTTCAAAATTATTCCAAATAATTCATTGTTCTTGTTTTCCTTAAAACTTATTTTCGATATTTGAAAATCCAATTTTTCAAAAGCTTCGGCCTCGCTACTTTAACTACAAATTTCAAAATAGAAGCAGTAGATTTTTCATCAAAGTTTATTCTTCCAAAACACTATTTTATTGCACATTCAATTTGAGGTTTTCTAAAATTTTCGCCCTCGCTTCGCTCGGGCCAAATTCATCTCCCTATTCTTTACATTGAAATTACAAAATTTTATTGATATAAAAAAAATTATGATTTTTCTTCGAAACTCCAACCTTTCTTCGCTCAAGGCAAATAAACTATTTCGTATGTTTTTTCAACTACAATGATATTGCTTGTAGGTTTGAAAAAAAAAAAATTAGAGTAACCAATGAAAAATGTATTCCGATTTTTTATCTCAACAAGGGTCTTATAGTAATGGGTAGTAAAAACTTCAAAAGTTGGCATTTTGAGAAATCAGCCGGAAAAGTTTGAAGAAAATTGGTTCGCAAATTTGAATCTCACCCCCTCCCCCGGAATTCTGATATCGCCTATATGTAGCTGGGAATTTTGAAAATTTGAGTTGGGATTTTCACCTCTTCCCCCCTCTGGGAAATTCCTTCGGTACGTCACTGCTTACAGATTGAAAATTTCAAATTTTAACCGAAATGTGATACACGAACGACGAGAGGGAATCGAAGTAGATTGCAGTACAGAAGCCCTTTTTCGAAATATTTGGTTTTTAAAAAAAATGGTCACTTCCAGCTCATGTCTTTCTTCACGATCGAAAATTTTTAAAATAAATTCTGTACGCTCAATTCGAGGTCTCTGATCGAGGATTTTATCATAATTACAGATCCTAAAAAAAAATATAAAAGTAAAAAAAATACAAAAACTTAAAACTAGGACAAAACCGCGCAGCATGCCACAATAACGAGTACACACAATACAAAAAAAAAGAAACAAAAAATTTACGGCATGCTGGCATACAGGTAAAAATTAGACAAATCCGGTAAAATGGCATACGTGTTTGATACGACGACGATGACGACGATACGATATCCGACGCAGCGGTGACAAAATTGGTGGTAAAAATCGTTGATAACGACGACGAATTACGACGACGAAACTGTACGATTGTAACGTTGACTAAAACGACGAACTTTTTGACGACTTTTCGTTGCAAGAAGGACGACGTTGGATTAGACAAACTTGGTAAAAACGTAAGAAAAATTTCGCACGAATTTACTTGCATAGGATACGACGAATGGGAATTTTCAGGACGACAAACGATTTCCATTTTACGTTTAGACGTTGCTTTTGATCGATAAAGGCCATTACCCATATCGACTGCACTTTGGGTAGGTATATTTACCTACTCGTTGTGCCCCATTTCGTCGGTGACGCGATCTAGTTTCGGGTCATTACCCTCAGCCATTTTAACGTCTTCAGGTACTGCCGGTGTCAGAATCCAGTGACTTTTCACCAGAGTTCGTAAAGGTTAGAGATCCAGCGATCGGAGAGTCGGTGGTGCAGGCTGGTACCGCATCTCCGGCTCGTATCGGTGTCATTAATTCGGCCAGGTACCGGTTATAGGCGTCGGGTCCAAGGGCCCGTGCGTTATCAAACTGCTTCCGGTCGAATCATGGGTTTGCCGCCATGAAGGCTCGGTACAAATCTTCTGTGAGGTCCTGATGTTTCACGACCTCGACGTGCCCCTTGTCCTGCTGCTCTTGCAGGAACTCAGCCTTTTCGTTGGAAACGTATAAATCAGTAGACAGTTCCACTAATTTTACGTTTTGCAACTCCATCATATTCCCGCATTTGGGATCTATGACGGGAGGCGTGAGGTTGGTGACGACCCACTTTTGTCCGCCCAATGGCCGACATCTCAGCATCGATTTCTTCATGACGGATGTCAAGCAGCCAGGGACCATGCAATGGAAATTTCCGTTGCGCAGTTCCCCTTTCGGGTGCATTGACACGAGTGTGGATGTGTTTTGGTGGCATTCCACCAATTCGCAGGCACACTGGTGGTGGTAGAGGTATCCACAGCTTGCTTGCAGAATGATTGGCACGCATTCAAGTGGGTCTTTGTTACAAAAAATCGAATTGCAACTGTCACATATTCACATAGGTTTAAAGGCGTGTAGCGCCGGAGAGTTTCTCCGTCTACTTCGTCTTTGTTCATTTCAGATGACGACATTTCGTCATCAGATTCCTGTCCTGTTGAGTTTTCGCAGTGAGATACACGCACCAGTCTTACCAATAGGTGTATGCTACGTGTGTAGCGCAAGGGCGCACACACGTTGCCGTTGTCGTTTCCAACTGCATTTGTGCTGGAAATGTAACAACGTGGTCGAGCAACGGCGCTTGTCTGGCGCTGCATTTCAGCCGTACATACCGTGGTACGTTTAACGGCCGATTTTGCGTTGTTGCAGACCATTTATTTAGGCTCAATTGGACGTCATTACGTCAATTTTAGCTTAAATTTATCACACAATAAGCATTTGTACATTATTAGGCATAAAATAAAGCGCAATATACGGTGTAAAATATGACAATTTACGATTATTTTCACAGATTTTTCTCAAAAATTTCGCATTTGCGAAATTTCCGATTTCGACCAGTGAAAGTAAACATAACGATAGCATATTCGTGTTATTTCTTGCCCCTTGTACGTCGTCTGTACGAGCACATAGTGCAAGGAAATATCATGATTTTTTCAAGAAATTACTTGAAATTTTCACGTTACTGCATTCAGTATACACAAATTCTATACAATAAATAGGTACATTGGTATTTTAAAGTGTTTTAATCGATCGTTTAGGGCCATGTGTTGCAATTGCATCACATGGCCCGACACTGAGACGATCGAAAAATTACATCAAAATCAATATTTTGAGTAATCAACACGTTTAACATACAACATAGTTGAATAGATGCAATATAAAAGCATAGGAAAAAGCTCATAATTAGTTTAATTTGGACATTTCGACTGCTGTTGGGCCATGTGATGCAATTGCACCACATGGCCCACGAATTTTCACAGTCGAAATCTAATTATATGAGAACCACAGTTCCATATAATCTTTCAAAAACAATAAATACAATTATATTTGAACAGGGTATGTGGATAATTACATGCATTGAAGTAGAATTCCGTACTTACAATATCGATGATGTAATAAAAAATTAGGATAACGAGGTACAAATACAGATTTGTGACACAAAACGGGTATTACGGGTTAAGATGCACGAAACGTGTATCAAAAGAGAGTACTGGATAATTATCGAAAATTTTGGTAATTATTGATAACAACAAGGATAAAATACACAAAATTTTGGCTTCAAGAGTAAGCACAAGTAAAGAAGAAAAACGATACAACCTGATGGTAGCGAGTACTAAAAAACACAAAGCAACCTGTCCGCGTTTGGTTAGGGGTTGTGCTTCGGACGTGGCATTAGTGTTACCACTCCAGTGAGCGGAAAAACAGTTCCAACGTTCGTCCTGAAATTTCCCTGATTCAGTAATCTGGGAGAATCTCAGTTTTAATCTTCACGGTTGGTTATCGTATGCTTTCACAATATACTCTTTTTTGAAATTATCGAAGAATTGTATCATTGTTACCAGCAACTGCTCTTTCTTCCTGCGAATACGTCTACAAGGCTTTTGCTTCGTAGATGCAGTATTTGGTGTGTTGATGTCACTCGATGGTTTAGTGGCATCGGCTGGTATATTCGTCTTGCTGACGTCATCCGTTGGTTGGGCTACGCCTTTTGTTCTTCGTTTCCTATTGGTTACGTGATTTTTGGCGGTAATTTGGATATTGTCAAAGTGAGTATTAGTAATATTCACTTTTCTAATATTCTCGGCGAGTTTCTCCAACTCACCTGCCGTTTTTAATTTATTCAGTTTCTTTGAAACTAAAGTAAATTTTTTTGGTTCACGTGGTCGGAGATTCATAGGAGAGGTCAGGGCTGGTGGAACAGAACAGAACAGAACAGTATGAACAAATAAAAACACTAAAATTTCTGTTTTCGCGGAACAATAAACAGAACAGAACAAAATAATGTTCTGAACAAATAAACGAGAACAGAACAGAACAGAACGTATGAAAAATATTGTTTTGTTCTGTTCAGAACAGAACAATATAATTTTTTTCTGTTCGTAAATTTATAATTTTTCAGAATTTTCAAGCTTTTTTGAGGATTTGGAAATTCCCCCTTACCCTCCTCCCCATGAGTCCAAGCCTAACATACCAGAAAACCACATTTTCTCACTTGGACATCAATTTATCAATTTGTAAAAAATTGAACAGAACAGAACAAAACAAAACAGAACAAAACAACTGGAACAAAACCAGAACAGAACAAAACAATTTGTTTAAAGATTCGTTCCAGAACAGAACAGAACAAAACGACGTTCTGTTCCACCAGCCCTGGGAGAGGTATTTTTGGACGTTTCCAAATTACCTTTTCCATCTTCGGTTTTCGCGTTACGTCGAATTTTGCGCTCAGAGTGTAATTTTTTCACCGCTTTTGCAGCAATCTGCTCCGCGGTTACTGTTACCTGTTGTTTGAATTGGGCTAGGGACAATTCCTTGCCAATTTTTTTGTGTGTGTATAGGAATTCAAAAATCGAGTTTTCGATTTTCTGATAATCCAACACTAATTGTATGAGACATTCTTGCAGTGGTTCCAGGGGTTGAGAACGGAACGAGAATGTTACATCGTTCCGTTCCGTTCTTCCGTTCATTAAACGTTCCGTTCTGCGTTCCGTTCCGTTCCGTTCCCGTTCGAGATACACTTTGAAGCGTTCCCGTTCTACGTTCCGTTCCAGTTTTCAGATCCGTTATAACGTTCCCGTTCCCGTTCCGTTCCGTTCCAATTTTTTTTTTTTACAAAAAAGGTTGAGCTTTCATAAATTTATAAATGATAACCTAATAAGTAGGGAGCGGATAAATATGCACCCAAAAATGTCAAAATATGCGCATATAGGTACCTACTATGCACTTTTTAAGCCAAAATTTGCATAAAAATGCATATTTTTTGCATATTTCTGAAAAATATGGATTTTTTATGCATATTTTTTCTTTAAAAAGTGCATATTTTTCTGCTCTCTACTAATAAGTCGATAAACTACAAATAAATTTGAAATTCAATTCAATATGAAAAATTGACAATAAAAATTGAGAATTACACACGTATAAAATGAAAGATGGTGATTTTAATTATTATTTAGAATTTTGCAATTCACATTGTTAATGGCGGAAATAGGTATAGGTAGGTATGTATAGAAAAATCGATATAAGTAACCACTTTTTCATGATCTTCAACTTTTTTCTATAATCACACGATTTTTTGGCGGAGGATGAAACATGAAAACAACAATTTTGTGTATTTTCAAAAATTCAAAATTTTTGTTCCTGTTTGTCTGGAGGCAAAGATTCAGTGTGTTTTCTAAGGGTTTTTTAGAGCTACTTAAATTGGAAAATTGATGTTTTTTCACAATTTTTTTTCACTCGGCTACCCCCCTCCCCCGTGGTTCATCCTCCGCCAAAAAATCATGTGATTATAGAAAAAAGTTATAGATCATGAAAAAGTGGTTACTTATATCGATTTTTCTAAACATACCTACCTATACCTATTTCCGCCATTAACAATGTGAATTGCAAAATTCTAAATAATAATTAAAATCACCATCTTTCTTTTTATACGTGTGTAATTTTCAATTTTTATTGTCGATTTTTCATATTAAATTGAATTTCAAATTTATTCGTAGTAAAATAAGAAAATGATGAAAAAATGTGAAAACATTTTTCACATTTTTTTCATCATTTCTTATTTTTTCCATCACCTTAGTATTCATTGGCGTTAATATCCAGAAAACACTTGAGATAGTACAAATTTAAAAAAAAAGGAAGAACGGAAAACCGGATAAAATTTAAACGTTTTTCCGTTCCGTTCCGTTTTTCCGTTCTTTAGACGTTCCGTTCTGCGTTCCGTTCCGTTCCCGTTCCAAATTTTTTCCGGTCTGTTTTACCGTTCCGTTCCGTTCATTTTGAAAAACCTGGCGTTCCCGTTCCGGTTTTCCTTTCCGTTCCCGTTCCGTTCTCAACCCCTGAGTGGTTCTGCTTGTTGTGGTATGATTAAATATAAGAACAATTGCCTAATATTTATTGATTCCTCTACAACATCGTGTAGGGTCTTTGTGTTTAAAGAACCAGTGAATATTTCCACTGTCTTTATTTCGGCAAAGTGTAGAATTTCTAGCACTTTTTTTGGTCATAGAGATTTCGGTGAGATAGTTTGAGTTGGGATATTTCTCAACTAAAATTTTCTCTGATACATTATTCGTTGCTTCCAACGAAGAACATTTACCAATGCTCGCAATAGCGTCCTTGTCGCTGTTGCATAAGCTTACACCATCTTTATTGACTCTGACATGTCCGTCATCGCCGTACATGAAGTCATTGGTATGAGTTGTATTGTCAAATTCCAATTTGTTTTCAAATTGGAATTCTGACGATACCGACGTCAGTTCATTTTTTAGCTGGTTTGCATGCAATGGCTGCAATTCACGCTCAAAACTGAACTTGGTGTTGGAGGTGGGGATATCCTTCAAAATTTTGTTGGATATGTCCAAAACCTCGTTTGATGCGAGCTGTAACGATGTGAGTGTATCTTCGATTTCAAGCTCAGTCTCAATTGGTATGTCGAATTTCAAAACATCTGCCCCTTGGAAGGTGTCTGTTTTTATGAAATCCAGGTTATCTTCGGTAAGCCTGGTCGTTGGCACCATGTGTATCCGTATCTCTGACATAATTCTATGTTTAAGATTTTCATGGATAGCCTTCCTATAATAAAGGTCGATGTACTGATGTCCAGTACATAGAACGGCATTACCATCGGTATCTCACCAAAGAGTAGCGCAACTAGTACGATATAGGTCATGCTGTATACCAGCGTACCATCTGCTAATCGTAACTGTAGCGGTGTTGTCTGTGGTATGTACGCAATATTTTCCGGATGTTTCTGGGTGATTTCGTCCACTAACTTGTGTGAAAGCACATTGAGTAGGGCACCGTACTTGATGTTGTTTTTGATTTCAAATTCAATTACACACGTTGGACTTTCCATACGTTCTGTAAAGATTTGACTACGTATAATAGGATCAAGATCCTTGATCCTATATATTACGTTTTTGATTGGTTCGATGGTTTTGATGTCGGCCCGATACGTATCATAGGCCGTCTGGTAGCCGTCGGAACTTTCCGACTCACTTTCTTCACTCGTCGTCTCAAAGGTTTGATTCTTAGCATGAAATTTCATATTGTTTGTTTTCCTTTTTTAGGTCAATAGTTTTGACCCTACGACGTCTACGATAGTGTTTTACTTTAGGGGGAGGATTTTCCTTGTCCCTTGTTCCGTCATCGCTGGATTCGGAGGATGTGTCAAAAAGCTGGGTGCCTGGAGGAGGCATTGACTTCTCCGGGCGGAAGGAGAAATTTTCCTCTGCTCTTTTCGCACGTTCCTTCTTCAATTGAGTGTTGATATCAGGCTTGAAAATTTCCTGATCATCGTACTTAATTGTTAATCCACCAGTTTGCGTCGACTTTCGAGCAGATCTGGTGAATACTTGTTCTTCTCGGAGAAGTGCATTTGCTATCTCCTTGTAAGATGAATCCGCGATATAGTATTTCTTCCATGTGTCCACAAAATGGAATTTGTCCATTCGTGGGATTACATTGAGATTTGCGTCGACTGCTGGTCTTTTATGTGGTTTACCTGTTGCATCTTTTTAGTATGCCACTTCAAGATAGCAGTGTGTAGGATAGTGCCAAACATATATCCGGTCGTCTTGAGTCAGGCGTGAATACATTCGGCGGTAACATACATATCGCCATCGGCCTACTGGGTTTTCATCCTTGAGACGAGGTTTCACCAGCGGAAACAGGAGAATAATTTTCTCAAAGCCCTTTTCACCAGGGATGTTAACCGAAATCAAAAAAAATAACGGTTACGGTTTAGCGGTTTCGGCTTTTAAAATTTTTTTCCGGTTACGGTTACGGTTAAGGTTACATTTTTTTTCTCATTTCGGTTTCGGTTTTCGGTTTCGGTTACAGTTATAGTAAAATAATTTCGGTTACGGTTAAAAATAACGGTTTTGGTTAATTTTTTAAAAAACGAGTAAAAAGAGACCAGATACACAAAAAAATCGCCAAAATTTTTCAAATATGACCATTGGTGTTCAAAATTTTCAAAAATAAATCAAAAAGTGATAAATTAAGACCCGAAACCTGATTCAGTGCAGAGATTATCATTTTTTATTAGTTTTTTATTAAAAAAGGATAACCTAAAATCTCAAAATCACAACATTTATCATGGCTGAAATCATTTTTCAATTATTTCATTTCAATTTGTACTCAAATTTCAATTACACAACACACATGAAGAGTCAAGAAGTTTTTTTTTGTTTTTTAAATAAAGAAAAAAATTAACCGAAAACCGGAAAAAATCGTTTCGGTTATGGTTACGGTTACGGTTACATAATCTTATTTATTTCGGTTACGGTTTACGGTTACGGTTTCATTTTTCCAAAAGTTCGATTTCGGTTACGGTTACGGTTACGGTTAATCATCTATTTTTAGCGGTTAATTTTGGATTTCGGTTACGGTTTCGGTTACGGTTAACATCCTTGCTTTTCACAGAGGCAATTTACCACTGCGCAAAGTTCTTTTTCAACTGTTTCGAACGACTTTTTGGAATAATTTAATTCCAATTGGCCGGCTGATAAAATCGCTTTTGTTTTGGTGAATTTCACCAGTAGGAGTTCTTTAAGCAATTTTCCCAAGGAAATTTGGCTTTTTAGGTAAGCAGGTAGAAGTTTCATACCTGCTTCCTTTCTTTTTAGGAAGTGGGCAATCCCATCTCCGATGAACTCGTATTCAGCGAAATGTTTTTCTGTGAACATGGGTTCCGGCTGCGAACTAGGGTGTGGCCCTTCTGTAGCGTCGACTTTGTGTACCGGAACCGAGTTGGGTTTATCGTTGGTAAACGAAACTTTTTTCAGGATAGGAGTCGGACCTCCTACCTGATTTTGAGGTTTCTTGACAAAATTATTGCCAGGATGCCTTCTGTTGTTCCCATACTGGCCCCCATTGGTTCCAGTATTGGTCTTTTTGGGATTTGAGCGAGACATTTCTTGCTCATCCTCTTTGATTACACATACGACGTCTGCTCGAACCGTTTGCCGGTCCCGAGCGATTTCTTGAAGCCTTTTCTTGAACTTGGCTTTTGAAGTTTGGTCATCCTTCGATACCATGTTCTTCATTTTCAAAGGCATCTTGTTATACATCATTTGAATGATGCGTTCTGGCGTAATTGATGTGATGTGCTCTAGTGTACGGTACCAATTCAGGAACCGGCTCGCTAGAGCACGATGTGTCCGAGCCTTGTTCACGTGACGTTGGAAGTATTTTAAGGCTGCTTCCTGGTCTTCGGTTCCCCAGTGTTCGTGGAGAAATTCGGTAACCAGAATTAAGTAATTTTCCTCACTTCTATGGTCACTGACCCACTCTACACTGGAGGTCGTCTGGATTGCACTCAAAAACATCATGCATTTGAACGAATTCCTGCATTTGGTTTCTTTGAAAAAATTGTCAAAGCGTTTCACGAATTCGTGTGGGTGATGTTTGTTGTTTGGTTGCATTCGTGAAAATGGCTTCTGCCATCTGAAGTCCTTCGGCCGTTAACTATAGCCGCATCTGGTTTACACCATTGCCGCCACTGTTATCGTTTCCGGCACCAGTGTTGCCTAATTGGCCAAGTACTTTACTGGCAATTAGTTTGGCCTTGTCGTTTTCAGTTTGAAAAGCCTCGAATTTCTCGGCTATTTCATCGACACGTTCGGCTAATATTACACAAGATTCTGTATTAATGTTTATATGTTCCAATACAGCTTTGTTTTTATCCTCTTGGTTATGCTCCAGGCTACCCATACTTATGTTTGCTTTGTCACAAACTTGCGCTAGGGCTGCTGCTTGTTCTGTCGCAACCTGTTCTATGCATTCAGAATTGCGTTTTATCAGTGTATGCAGCTTGTTTATATTACTCTTGTTTTCCAAGAGTAATTTATCGTGTTCATTGAGCATACATTTATGTTCAATGGTTGCCTGTGTATCCGGGAGGGTGGGTGGGTGCTGTTAATAAGGATTACTCAGCATACATGTGCTATACGTAGTGGTCGGTAAATTTATGGATCCACTTTGCAGTGTAGCTGTCATATTCATCAGTTCGTGAGGTGAGTAATTACTCATCTGCACAAGGTGATGATTTTCACCACCATCTGATTCAAACATATTTGTAGATCACGAATTGTTGAGTATAATTCCATCTGTCAATTGATGGATGGAATTTCTTTCAAAATTTGTGTCTATTGAGTGGACATCTGATTTGTTGTCAGAAATTTGACTAATCCTTTGACCAGTTTCATTTCTGACGAAAATTTGGCTGGCTAAAGAGCCTGCTTCATTTTTATCGGATTTTCGACCAATTGGTTTACTAGTGGAATTTTCCATTGCCAACTGTGGAATTACAGTCATATTATTTGAATCTGATTTTTCAGATGTGCTGTTTAGACGTTCCACAAATTTTTCGTGGAATTCTTCATAATTATTTTTGGCATCTGAATGATCATGTAGCATAACAGTCCTTACTGTTGTTTTAAATAATCGAGGTGACGTTATAGGCTGTATAGACGTTGGTGTCTGGTTGCCTATCTCATGTACACATGGCAGAAAATTTCGCACCATGTGTTGAGTGTTCTCGATCGCGTCATATTTAGGGTTGTCATAATTGGTATGTGAAAATATTCTAGTCAGCTGTTGATTTAATTCATGTTGAGCGGAAATTTCCGGCTCAATTTGAATTGGAATTTGAGGTTTAATTGAAGGATTTTCCTTTAATTTTTTACCTCGTTTATTTTTTCCTATCACATTATTTTTAAGCTCACAGGTTGCCATTGCAACTTGTCTTGGCTGGTTTTGTGATATTTTTGTAGCCGTAATATTTTCATTTTCGAAATCAGGAATTTCCTTAATTTCGTTCACGCCTAAATTTATTTTATCCATTTGATAAAATAAATACCAAGAAAAAATTATTTTAATTTAAAATAATTTTACAACAATTATTTCTATGCAAAATAATGTGTTGGATCTAAGTATATAACGCCAAGGCGTGTATACGTATTTTAGGTGAGAATATATTCGTCAAGACACTTGCATAAACGACACGGCAATCCGGTCGTTTTGGCGGTTGAAAGATGATGCAATATTCCCTGGAATTACGGCGCGTGCACGGAGCCGATTTCCGTTTGGAACATGGATAGGGTGAGGAAATTTCGTCACCCTACTTGACAACGTGTTCAGCTCGTCTATACAACGCGCTGAAATATCCGTTGTATTTGCCGGCTATAAAATCGTCTGATACAATTGCACAGAGATTTTTTCGCGATGTTTTCAATTGTGGCGAAATTTCGCTACAATTGCACTTCTTAAAACTAAACACTTACTTATATTTAAACACAAACACAACACAAAGAAAAATAAAAAGAACTCACGCTGAACCGTTCGTGAATCCTGTTTTTCAGCTTTAAGAGCCAAAAAACTGTGTGAAAAACGAATTTCACTTGGGTGGGTTCTACCACCAGAGGTTATGCAGAGGCAAAAGTGAGTGCGACTCACCTACATACAATAACCACGTGCCTGGGCGCCAATGTTAGAGGAAGAGGGGATCAGTCTACTCTCTCTAAACAGAGTATTACGCGAAAAGAATAACACCATATTATGAAAACATGTATTACACTACGAATCGGCGAATAAACGAATTAGAGAACATAAAAGTCTACACGAATGGTCGAATTAGTAGAATGAACAGATTATCACTCGCGGAGCTACGTATACGAAGCTCCTGCTCGAACTCAATACTTCTAGGTACTAAACTGGATACCCAAGCCGTTGCTGGGGTATCGGTTAGGAATTACGTTGCGGCTACTCCATACAGTGTAGCCACTATGCAGACAGAATAGACCAGTAAGGCCAAGTCTACCTCTTACATAATCTTACACCGAATGGACGTGCCAGGTGTCTAGAATGGGGTATTCGGACACGGCGAATTCAATGGCGCCATCAGTTTTTCCCGATCGGTCGCCGTTTTTGAGATATCGACCGTTTTCGAGGCCAAATTTGGCCAAAATAAAAAGTGTCTCAAAAACTCGCGAAAAGAGTGTTTTTCGACTAATTCGGGGTCGCTGATTTTGAATCTGGCGTTGGTTTGGCGCGATAGGCGCTCGTTTGCTCGAAAATCGTGTTTTTTGAGATGAAAATTGGCCCAAATTTATCGCAGGCTGAAAATGGTCGGAAAAATCGTCCAATGAATTTTTTGGGATGAAAATTCATCCCAATGATCATTTCAGGCATAACAAACCAAAATAATACCTGCGATTAGACTGGGATTAAAATTAATCCCAGATTAATCGCAGGATAATCTTACACCGAATGGACGTGCCAGGTGTCTAGAATGGGGTATTCGGACACGGCGAATTCAATGGCGCCATCAGTTTTTCCCGATCGGTCGCCGTTTTTGAGATATCGACCGTTTTCGAGGCCAAATTTGGCCAAAATAAAAAGTGTCTCAAAAACTCGCGAAAAGAGTGTTTTTCGACTAATTCGGGGTCGCTGATTTTGAATCTGGCGTTGGTTTGGCGCGATAGGCGCTCGTTTGCTCGAAAATCGTGTTTTTTGAGATGAAAATTGGCCCAAATTTATCGCAGGCTGAAAATGGTCGGAAAAATCGTCCAATGAATTTTTTGGGATGAAAATTCATCCCAATGATCATTTCAGGCATAACAAACCAAAATAATACCTGCGATTAGACTGGGATTAAAATTAATCCCAGATTAATCGCAGGATAATCTTACACCGAATGGACGTGCCAGGTGTCTAGAATGGGGTATTCGGACACGGCGAATTCAATGGCGCCATCAGTTTTTCCCGATCGGTCGCCGTTTTTGAGATATCGACCGTTTTCGAGGCCAAACTTGGCCAAAATAAAAAGTGTCTCAAAAACTCGCAAAAAGAGTGTTTTTCGACTAATTCGGGGTCGCTGATTTTGAATCTGGCGTTGGTTTGGCGCGATAGGCGCTCGTTTGCTCAAAAATCGCGTTTTTTGAGGTGAAAATTGGCCCAAATTTATCGCAGGCTGAAAATGGTCGGAAAAATCGTCCAATGAATTTTTTGGGATGAAAATTCATCCCAATGATCATTTCAGGCATAACAAACCAAAATAATACCTGCGATTGGACTGGGATTAAAATTAATCCCAGATTAATCGCAGGATAATCTTATACCGAATGGACGTGCCAGGTGTCTAGAATGGGGTATTCGGACACGGCGAATTCAATGGCGCCATCAGTTTGTCCCGATCGGTCGCCGTTTTCGAGATATCGGCCGTTTACGAGTCCAATTTTGGCCAAAATAAAAAGTGTCTCAAAAACTCGCGAAAAGAGTGTTTTTCGACTAATTCGGGGTCGCTGATTTCGAATCTGGCGTTGGTTTGGCGCGATAGGCGCTCGTTGGCTCAAAAATCGCGGTTTTGAGGCGAAAATTGAAATGTTCTCAAAAACTTGCGAAAACAGTGTTTTTCGACTAATTCGGGGTCGCTGATTCCGAATCTGGCGTCCGTTTGGCGCGATCGGCGCTCGTTTGCCCAAAAATCGCGTTTTTGAGGCGAAAATTGAAATGTTCTCAAAAACTTGGGAAAAGAGTGTTTTTCGACTAATTCGGGGTCGCTGATTCCGAATCTGGCGTCCGTTTGGCGCGTTCGGCGCTCGTTTGCCCAAAAATCGCCTTTTTTGAGGCGAAAATTGAAAATGATTCAAAAACTAGCGAAAAGGGTGTTTTTCGACTAATTCGGGGTCGCTGATTCCGAATCTGGCGTCCGTTTGGCGCGATCGGCGCTCGTTTGCCCAAAAATCGCGTTTTTTGAGGTAAAAATTCCCCAATTTTTTACGAGGCTGAAAAATGGTGGGAAAAAAAATTTTTCCAATTTTTTTTTGGGATAAAAATTCACCCAAAATGATCTCATAAAAAACCCAAAAATAATACCGGCGTTTGGGACGGGGATTAAAATTAACCCCAGATTAATCCCCAGGAAAATCTTACACGAAGGAAAGTGCCAGGTGTCTAGAAGGGGGGTTTTTGGGGAAAAAACCCGGCAAATTTCAAGGCCCCAATCAGTTTTCCCGACCCCGGTCGGTTTTCGAGATAGGGCCCCGGTTTTCGGGGCCAAAAATTTTGGGCCCAAATTTTAAAAAGTTTCAAAAAAATCGCAAAAAGGGAGTTTTTTTTCGATAATTCGGGGCCCCTTTTTGGGAAAATTTGGCGTTTTGGGTTCCAAATGGCTTTTTTTTGGCTCAAAAATGGGGTTTTTGGGGCAAAAAATTGAAAGGTTTAAAAATTTGGCAAAAAAAGGGGTTTTTTTCCAAAATTTGGGGGGTGGGTGTTTTCCGAATTGGCTCCCTTTTTTGGGCGCGTTTGGGGGGCTCGTTTCCCCAAAATTTGGGGGTTTTCGGAAAAAATTTAAAAAAAGTTTAAAAAAAAATTTTAGCAAAAAGGGGGTTTTTTTGGGGCTAATTCGGGGTCGCTGTTTCCAAAATTGGCGGCCTTTTGGGCGGGGTTGGGGCGCTCTTTTTCCCAAAAATCCCCTTTTTTGGGGCAAAAAATAAAAATGCCAAAAAAAACGGGAAAAAAGGGCATTTTTTTGACTAATCGGGGTCCTGTTTTCCGAATCGGCGTGGTTTGGCGCGTTGGGGTTTGTTCGCCCAAAAACCCCGTTTTCC
>JAVBJF010000843.1:0-37137 GCA_033439095.1 Pseudococcus viburni | reverse complement strand
CGGATAGGCGATGCCTATCCAACCTTGTAGTATAATATGTACGCGGTGCTATGCACACGAATATGTTAGATAGTTAATTTATCCTTGTGAAGTGCAATAAAGTGTAAAGCATGAAGCAAGAGTGACTTTTGTTATCCATGTGAGAGAAGAGTTAATGTGATACTACTGAGTTAGCCAGGGTCCAGACCTATATTCTGAGCACTAATTTGGAGATATCCATAAGAGCAGGGCGGAAGAATTCCCACGACCTAAGAAACCTCTCTGAGGGGCAAGGTCTTCTCCCCCCTCTCAATGCCAAATGCATTTTGATTTACGCAATTTTCATAAAATTGAAGTTATTCATTCGGTGGTTTAAAAATTGAACCACAAATTTTTTGGTCAATAAAATGAATTTTCATCAGTTTTTGAAATCTTTTTTTCAGCGGTATCTACCTATCTACTGCCAATTGAAAATCAACCAAAGAAGTAAAGTATCTCAACCGACAGTAAAACTTTTAGACTAAACAAAATTTTTTTGGGAATGACATGTCCAAAAAAATCATCCTGTGCAAAATTTCAGGAGCTGCAGTTCATTCTTAGAACTTTGACGAATTTTTGAAAGTTTAAACTTGCTCCATGGTCCCCGAAGAAGTGCAAAATATGAAAATTGGATCTAAACGAAGTAAAAAACTGAAATTTGGTGCATACCCTACTTTCAATCTTCCAAATCGATCGGAAACGACTATGACTTTGGTAAAAATCTTCATTTCCAGGATTTATTGACCTTTTCCTTCAAAAAAACAATTTCTCGAAACGACAGAAGTTCAGGAGAAGCGCCAACTTAGGTACCTATTTTAAACCGTTTTGGTTTCCATCGAAGCTTTTTAGGTTCAATTTTCAAAAACGCATCTTCTCGAACTTCAAACAACTGACGAATTTTCTATTCGTAGATTTTTTTTACCATGTTGCCTAAAAATAAAAATTTTTCAAAAATGGGTACCGGTATGCGATAAATTATCATTTTGGAGTACCTGAAAATTACTATTCTGAAAATTATAATAATTTTCACCAAAAATTATTATTTCTGAGAAAATTTCCATTTCCAAAGAAAATCATTAATTTTAGAAAAATTACCATTTTCTAAAAAAGTTCCAATTTTTTGATCATCATTTTGAGTAGAAACTATCATTTTTGGTAAAAATTTTCATTTTCTAGATTTTATTGACCGCTGCTAAAAATGTTTATTATTCAAAAATAAGCATCGTCGAAATCTAAAAAACTGACATGTTGTTGTAAAAATTGTTACCTATTTTTTCTGAAAATAATAGGTAATCATTTTTGGTAAAAAATCATCATTACAAAATATCCTGGAGACTTCAGATTGACTCAAAACTGATTTCTGTTGATTTGGGAGGTCAAAAATGGGATCTGCGCAGACTTTTAGCTGTTTTCCTGGATAAATACGTATCTATTTACGTTTTTAGAAAGCTCATGTGGACCATTTTTACTAATTTCTTTTCAACGCTGAAAAATTTGAAAATTTTCTGGAGCCTTCAGCACGTCTCAAAACCGATTCATCTCGATTTAGGAAGTTGGAAATAGGGTATATCATATATGGTACCAAATAGCTTTTTATCTGAGGTGATTTTGAATTTTCAAAAATTTATCAAAATTTGAAAAATGAACTTGAGCGTTTTTTTGGGCTCGTTTTTAAGGTGTTTCAGTACCAGAGTAAGCGATTTGAGGTTGGTAAAAATTAAGAGACCTTCAACTTGTAGATGGTAAAAAGTGATCTAATTTCAAGGTCAGTGGTTCAGAAAGGGCTCATTCCATGTCAACTCGACCCGGTTTTGAACTTGCGGGTCTTCCGATTTCGGTCAAAATTTTTTTATGGATTCCCCTTGATGGTCTAATGAAGGAATCGCCGTCATTTGGATCCTAATCCTTCAGAGCTTATTTTTGGAATTCGGCTCTTTAGTGCCCCCCTAACCCTCATTTAAAAAAAAATATGAATAGTAATTTGGGAGTCAGTGTGGGGCACGAGGCAGGCGGAAAGTAAGTTTAAAATTAAACTCAGCACCCTCGAATTAGTAGAGATCTATATGACACATCCTATTTCCATTTTTTTGCAGGAAGTTCTCAAAATTGGAGGGCTACGGGGGCACTAAAGGGTGGAATCGCAAAAATAAGCTAATATTCGAATTCAGCGCCCTCAAAACCCTAACAAACGACACGTCACACGTTATTTTTCATTTTTTTGAATTTTGACCTCATCAGGGGGCTTATGGGGGGAGGGTCAGAGGGGTCGAATGAAAAAAACTGAGCAGATATTCGAACTCAGCGCCTTCGAATTAGTAGAAATCAATGTATAACTTCACTTTTTACATTTTTTTTGAATTTTGACCAAAATTTAGGACCTTTGTGCCCCCTAGGAGTGTTGAGATCCCATCTTAAAAAGTAACTAGTTGGAAAATACATGAAAAGTTCTATTCATAGCAATTTTTTCTGATTTTTTTATGGGGCCCCTCATCTTTTGTACTCATGAAAGTTGAGCTTTCGTCACAAAAGTTCAACTTTGAACTTTTCAAAATGTGATTATAAATTTTGAATCTATTTTCAATTCTTTACGAAACCGCGTAAACAAATTCATCTTGGACCAAACCGATCTCGAGTTATGAGCCTTCAAAGTTGAGCCATTTCGCAAAAAAAATCCCAATTATACGAAAATTACCAGGGCCACCCCCTCCCCCGCCTCTTGAAGGATTAGGATCCAAATGACGGTGATTCCTTCATTAGACCATCAAGGGGAACCCATAAAAAAAATTGAGCGAAATCGGAAGACCGAAGGTCAAAACCTGGTCGAGTTGACATGGAATGAGCCAAAGTTGATTAAAATCACATATTTTTGGAGGGGCAGTAAAAAATCGTGTTTTTTTCAAAATAACTTCACTCTGAGATCTCCTAATTTCATCTCTCGTTGGTCCTTCGAGGACTAAATTTTTTTTGGAAGGCTCCTCGATCCTCACTCGAGTAAATTATCTTATTTCACCAATTTTTATCGAAATCCAATATGAAAAAGATTGATTTTTTGGCCCTCGATTCATCGTCAGACGAGCTGAAAAAATCCATCAAAAAACCTCGACGTCGTGAAAAATCGAGATCAACGAGTTGGGAAACAATTTCGCCAAGATTCTCGCTCGTATTCTTCGTGTATACCTGCGACGTTGATAATTTCAAGAGGAAGATGGCAACGTGAAAATCGGTCGAAGTGCAAGCACAGGCGTAAATTTTAGAAGAAGAAAACCGACGCGCCAACGAATGTTAACTACCATGTACAATGTATAGGAAAGTTTCGCCCCGTTTCGAAAACTGAGTACCATGAAGTTGCCCTGGAATACACAATAAGTTGGCGTTCTAGTTTTTGAGAATAATGTCAAAGTGTGTCGCGTATACAAAGAGCACAGCCGACCGAAGAAACGGGGGTCGAGAAGAAGGCCACGTCGGGATAACGTGAAAAAGAGGACTTACAATTACGTCAATCAAAAAGCTAATGTATGGACAGGCACGTAGCATCGTTCTCTCGACGCGAAATGAGGTTTACTCTCGACGGCTACCGCGTACGTATTTTACCTACGAACGTTTCTGCTTCGCCACCGCACGATGCCCCCGGTGTCATAAAAACCTATCATAATCGGAATACCGCTTGTATTTACGTGGCGTGGCTGTATAAAGACGAGCATCGACCAAGCTCACGAACTTAACTTGCGAAGATGGTTTATGAATGTTTAAAGTTTTCTCCAGCGTCAGCGAATTTGGATGGATTTTATTCTCGACGCCGAAAGGTATCGAAAAGTTATGGCAAGGAAATTGGGAATGAATTCGATAGAAATGTTCTTCATAGAGTCATCAGAGAGGTCACATACTATTGAATGTGCTCAATTCAGCGTCGGTGGCAGAAATTTTCTGTGGATGAGGGAGATTTATATACTCGGAATTGTTATGTCGATTTTTATTGGATTTTTTTGTGGAGGGAGCGAAATTTGTAGGTAGCAGGAATGCCAAAGTCAAAAAAATGGAAATGTGATGGAAAAAGGTGGAAAAAAAAACATGATTATTGAAAGAATATCCCGAATTACAGAAATGCTATGCTAAGGGACACAAAAATAACGGCCTAGGAAAGTGAAACGAGCTCCTAATTATTTTTGTCAAAAATAGGATTTCGATGATCGAAGTACAAATTTATTCCGAGTTCAAATTTTTCTCAACTCTCAATTTTTCAATTTTAAATTTTCTCGAAATTTTTCCACTTTTGGTTTTTTCTAGTTTTTTCAATTTTATTCACAAATTTTTTAATTTCTTCCTATCATTGAGTTAGAAGAAATTTTAGAAAACAAGAATGTTAAAACTTTTAAAATTAAAATTAACATTTGAGAAAAATTTTGAAGTTGAAAAAAATTTGAGGAAAAATTTTAAATTTGAAGAAAATTTGAGGTAAAATTTTAAAATTATTGGAAAAATTTCCGAGTTGAAAGAAAAAATTTTTAAACATTAAAGTTTTTTTTTTTTAATTTAGAGAAAATTTGAATTTAGAAAATTTTACAGTTGGAAACAAACTTCATTGAGAAAATTTTAGCATTAAAAAATGTTTTCAACTTTGATTTCTTCACATTTTTCTCAACTTCATATTTTTCTAAATTTTTTCCGAATCGAAAATTTTTTCCAATAATTTTGAAATTTTACCTTAAATTTTCTTCAACATTGAAATTTTTCCTCAAATTTTTTCAACTTCAGAATTTTTTCCAGTCGCAAAAGCTAGGAAAAATTTTTCCAGCCTCAAAAATTCGGAGAAGTTGTGGAATAATTTGTGAAAGTGATCTGTGAGTAAGATGGTTTTTGCGATCAAAATCGTTTTCACAAATCATTCCACAACTTTTCTGAGCCTTTGAGGCTGGTATGGTTTTTTGGATAAAAATCAATCTTATAAATCATCTGATTTTTAGAATGAAAATTCATCCCGTAGATCATGCTTGCCACAGAAGCTCGGAAAAATCGTGGGATGATTTTTTGAGATGGAAATTTATCCCATAAATCATCCCAGTCACGAAAGCTCGGAAAAATTGTTGGACCATTTGTGATAATCATGGGATGATGGAATGAAAATTCATCCCGTAGATCATCCCTGCCACAGAAGCTCGGAAAAATCGTAGTATGATTTTTTTGGATGGAAATTCATCCCATAAATTATCCCAGTAACGGAATCTAGGAAAAATTGTGAGGTGATTTTGGAGATGAAAATTCGTCCCAAAAATCATTCCAGCCTCAAAAGCTTGGAAAAATTGTGAAGTGAATTTTTGGAATGAAAATTCATCCCATTAATCTTTCCAGCTCCAAAGCTCGGAAAAATCGTGAGATGATTCGTGAAAATGATTTTCATTGAGGAAAGGGCCAGTGGGGGGGGGGGGTGTTCAGATCAAAAAGTAAGTCGATATTCGAATTCTACGCCCTCAAATTAGTTAAAATTGATATCCCACTCGATATTTTTGTTTCTCAACATAGTTTTCCCAAAAATTGGGGGCTAAAGGGGCATTAAAGGGTCAAATCCAAAAAATAAGCAAATTTTTGAACAGAGTGCCCTCAAAAATCCAACAAACGACAGGTTACACGTTATTTTTCATTTTTTTGAATTTTGACCCTATCAAGGGGGCTAATATGGGGTTCAGGGGGCCCAAATAAAAAAATTGAGTACATATTCGAAATCAGTGCCTTCGAATTAGTAGTAATCGATGTGTTACTTCACTTTTTAGATTTTTTTGAATTTTGGTCAAAATTGTGGACTCCTCTACTTCCCAGGGGTCTAGAGATTCCATCTTGAAAATTTGTTGGTTTCAAAAAAGGTAAAAAGGGCTCTTCACTGTAATTTTTCAGATTTTTAAATGGTAACTTTCATCTTTTGTTTTTATCATGAAATTTGAGCTTTCACCACCAAAGTTCAACTTTGAGCTTTTCAAAATGTGATTACCAGTTTTGAATCTCCTATCAATTCTCTTTCAGATCCCGCAAACAGTTTTCCCCCAAGTACAACTTATCTCAAGATACGAGCCTTCAAAATTGAGTAATTTGGGTAAAAATCGCAATTGCATATAAATTTCGAGCCCCCTCCCCCCGCCTCCTTGAGGGTTAGAAAAAAAATGATCGTGGTTTTGTGATTAGACCACCGAGGGGAACTTGAAAAAAAATTGAGCGAAATCGGAAGACCCGACTTCACTTTTGATCTGTTTTGGTATGGAATAGCCCAATAAATAAATCAAAATAATTTAATTTGAACTTAGCTCTTTGGAATCTTATTTTTGGCAAAAATAATTAGAATCTGGTAAAGCGAGAGCAAAAATTTCCAGACAAGTTACCTCGAAAACCAAAAATTGCCATTTTCCAACGTTTTCTCAGCCATTTTCAGCTGCCCTGGGACTATTCACTCCCAACCCTCTCCTCAAAACCGGCACTTCCTCAATTCTTGCGGGCAAAAGTCAGATTCGAATATCTAATCGAAAACGAAAGATGCTGCCCAACTCGATGACGCAAATAGGCTTCGAAAACGAAAAAAATCAAACAAAACGACACAAAAAGAGAGAAAACCGAGAGACGAAAAAAAATTAATAAATCCGAGCCTTTCGTTCGCAGCATTAATTATGAAGTTTAAGTAGCATTAACGATGCTCGGTTTTGCTCGGCGAGCATTCCGTGTTAGGTCGCCGTCGCTGTGCTCTCGTATTATGCTTAGTACTTTACGAGCACCAGCAGATGAAAAAGTTTACTTATTTTTCATTCTTTACGGTTGGAAATTTTTAATTGAATTTTTCATTAATGTAATTTAACGCAATCTCGGTACGTACAGAGAATTCCGCAGCATACGAAAGAACGAGAGACGGATACAGACTGAAATGGATTGTCGGTCAGGGGCGGAGAGGTCGATGGTGTGGCTCGTCGTCGTCGCGAAAAACTCGAGCCGAGCCAAATCTTATCGTTAAAGGAGAAAGTTAAATAAAGCGTTGATTATTTAATTATATAAGTAAACTTGCCGAAGATTAAAATAAACTGCGAATTTGCCTTTTTGCTTTTCAAGCGAGACGGTTTGTTTATCTATTAAGTTCTCTCATCTTAGTCCTCGGTACCGCTCCGGTCTCGGTGTAGTTATTAGGATAAGTAGCGAGAATCGGTTATTAATAATGAAAAACATTGAGCCGAGTGCTTGGAAGTTATCTCATTTATGTCTTGATCTTGTGTAGTTTCGCTTTGAACCTTGTTATTGTTTTTCTTTTTCAAGTTGAATTGCCAAAGAAAAATTTGTAGATCGATTTTTATTATAATGGGTATTCCGGAAGGCATTTTATGGTTTGATGATGCTTCTCGATTGGTGGTAGGATTAAATATCTTGAATCTGGGTGACCTAATTACAATTTTTAAAAAAATCGCCCAAGTTCAGCAAATGTTTTTTTTATTCATTGTATCAACACTAATGAACAATTTATTGTTTTTTGTTTCAGGTGAGTCACAAATAGAATATCGTCGTTAGAATAAGTCGTATGAATGAGTAAGTCATTTTAAAGTTTTTTCCGCTTAAATATAAATAAAATTTTCGATTGCCAGCCACTGGGATTTTCCTATTCGGAAATTGAAATAATGGAATGGAGTCGAGGAAGGGAATTCAATTCTTTGGAACATTTTTTGGGTCGAATATGAAAGTTTTCAAAAATTTTCCATCTATAGAAGAAAAAAGTTCATTCAAATTGCTAAACAAGTGCGGAAAAACGTGTGAAAAGTTGCTTTGGCCTTATTTCTGAAAGTCAATCCTCTGGGGTGAGAATGATGATTCAAAATTGAAAACTATTTAGACATTTTTTTAATTTTCGTCCCACCATTACCCTTTAAATCTACTTTTACGTTTGGACACGAAATGACACCATAAATACGAGATTCAGGGGGTCAAAAACATATGTATGCTTCGATACTTTACAAAATTTTAAATTTTGGTTTCATTTCACCTCCTCGAGAATTCACTTATGAGTTTGAGTCGAAACGACTCAAAAAATAAATTTAAGGTGTCAAAAGCCCTGGATTTGTGACACAGCCAGCGATACCAAACCATATATCGGAGAAAAATTTTTCCGTTTTTTTTTGGCTCATTAAATAGAGTAATCTTTTCTCTTTCGAAAAAATCTCTGAAAGAGCTTGAAAAATGAAATTGTAGTGAATTTTTGAAATTTCTAAAATAATGATTTTAAAAAATCAAAATTTGAAAAACCTAAAGATTCTTTTTTTTTAAATTTGAATTTCCACATATTGCCGCCTGAATTATTGATACTATAACTAATAATGATTTTTTACTTTTTATTCACTCTAAGCGACTTTCGTTTTGGCAATAACTCAGAAATTCAAGTGCTTCATTCTTTGAGTCATAGAAATTTTTAAATCGATTTTGTTTTTGTAATTTGTTGGTTATCTCTGTGCAAAAATTTTAACTCGAAGAACTCCAAGAATCAATTCTGAAATTTGAATTCACATTTGTTTGTGTGCTTTGTGCGAACCTTAAAGTTTGGTAACTTAAATGACCTGCAAAGAATCAGCCTCAAAAAAAAAGCATAACAAATTTAATGTGATTTTTATATTCGAAAAAATTTCGAAAGGAAGCAAATTTTCCGAGACTAATGAAATTTTGGATAGTTTTACCCCTAATTCTTTCACAATGTAGCCTTGGTGGAAATTGTTACATTTTAATAATTTTTCTCTTTCTGAATCCTAATCATTGATAAGTTGATCTGATGTAACGTTATTCACATTATGAATTTGTGTCACGCGGAAAGAGAATTTTTGAGACAAAGGAAAATTGATTTTCATCTTAAACAGTGATGAGGTTCAAAAGGTTTGAAATAAATTTTGATTAAATTCGAACCATTTGATATTTCTGAATTAATGTTAATTGTTTTCTCATATGAATTGGAATACTTCAATGTCATTTTGAATTGAAATCTCAAAAATTTTTCTTAAATAACACTCGAATTCATTTCAATCTTTCAAAATATACCTTTCGAAAACATAAACTGAGTATGTAAAATTTTTTGACGTGAATCAAACCTCTTATGACTGACGAAATTTAAACGACATTTTTTCAAAACTATCATATGCGATTTATTATGCAGACTAATATAAACAAGGAAAATTTCAATGAATTTTCAACTACTTTAATTTTAATGCGACAATTTTTTTTGGCTCTTGAAAACTTTCAAAATTCGATATCTCCAAAGTTTCCAACTTCACCTTGAGAAAAAGGCAAAGTACAGAAATTTTGACACATTTTCAATTTATAGCTTTGACCTGATTTATATTAATAATCTACCTTTATAATTACGTCTTTTTAAAATCATTTTTTGGAAAATTACTATCAAAACGATGGAATACTGAAAAACCCACGTCCAAATGGGAATCTCCAAAAAATTTTTTGAACTCGAATACACAATTCCTAGAGCTCCAACTTTCTTTTTTACCGTCGAACGGCCTAACCCTTACGGGTTAGGTACGATGGGAAAAGATTTAAAAAGGCACCAAGATCTCATCTTCAATGTTGAATTCTCTCTCTCACCTGAGAGAGTAAAATTTTAGATTTGAAGTAAAAATTACCCTGAAAATAGAATATTTTTAATCATCAAGTGTCTAACAGTTGGTAAAAGTAGTAATTTTGAAATTGGGTGTCATTGAAAGTAGCTGATGGTGATTTAATAGACACCCTGTATTATTTTTCAAATTTTTAAGCCATTTTTTCTCTTATATTGAAACTTTTTCTGCAATAAATTCAAATTCTCACTTTTTTGCCAGGAGTGGGGGAAGGGGGTCTGAAAATATTCAGAAATAAATTTGAGGTATTTTTGTGGGTCGAAGAACAAGTCTTTAAAAATTTTGTAAAAAATAATGAAAAAAAAGAGTGTAAAAGTAGTGATTTTTGAGTGGAAAAACCTTTTATAGACTCGATGGAAATTCAAACGTTGACATTTTTTCAACTTTATCTATCATTTATTATTCAACTTTTACCTGTGTAAATTTTCAAATTTCGACTTTTCTATTGATTCGTACCTTTTAAATTCTTACAATTGTCGATTTCTCAATTTTTGGCCCTTGAAAACTTTCAAAATTCGATAGTCTCCAAAGTTTTCCACTTCACCTTGAGAAAAAGGTCAAAGGTACAGACATTTTGACCATCATTTTTCAATATTATAGGCACTTCTCGACACGAGATTGATTTATATTTAACATAAGTACGTACCTGTTATAAAATTTCGTCTCCGTTTTATCAAATCATATTTGTGGAAAATACTATTCAAAAAGCCGATGGGAATACTGAAAAAAACCCACGTTCCAAGATTTGAATTCTCTTCAAAAAATTTTTGCAAACTGACGAATACACGAAGGAGGGTTTCGTGTAAGAGCCTCTTCAAACTTTCGCATTTTTCTCGACCTCATCGAATCGGTCCTATTACTACGTCTTGTACGTAGGTCTAGGTACCCAGCATAAGAGGAAAAAGGATTTTAAAAAAAGGCACCAAGATCCCATCATCCAAATTTGCACCGCAGAATCCTTCGTATGGCGCTTACGTTACGCACATAAAAATCTACGTTATCGAGCGTTTAGTTTCGAACATGCTATAGAAACGAATGTGCAATTCTCTCGAGAATATTAGTTCGAGCTGTGGAAATTTACAATCTACACACCTATCTGCCTACCTATGTAATCGTACGAAACTAAAAAATCGTATTTTGTAGTTCGTTTAAAGGTAGGCACGAGAGATCATTTTAGATATGTGTTAGTACACGACATTGTGTTGTAAAATAAAATCTAAAACTCTACGTAGGTACGAGTGTGTGACTATGGATTGTGGAAATTTTGCTCGTTAGTAAGATAACTCGTCGGTTTCGTTTGAAATATTTTTTCACCAGGTTTTCCCTCAAATTAGTCAATTGGTGCCTATTTCACAGGAGGCCCTTAGTAAATACGTTGTAAACTGAAACAATTTACTTGTAGTTTAAAGTTGTGTGGTATTCGCAATGTAAGCATAAAATACGATGAATATCCGGGTATTTTCTACGCGGTTACAGAAATTTCAGGATATGTGTGAAAGAACTGCCGATGAATCTCGAATTTCGTTCTCATTATATTTCTGCGAAGCTGATGACTCGACACGTTTCGAGTAAAATTTAAAACTAGATAAAAAAACAAGAAAAAATAGCAGATATTTTTACGTGTGTTTTTTTTCAGTTTTCACGATACCCCTCCCATTTACTTCCAATTTGACTCCGATTATTCAAAATTTAGATCTGATTGAATGTAATTCTAAGCTGATGTCTTGAAATGAACCAAAAAACAACCGGTTAAGAATGATGAATTGTCCTTCGGCTGGGATTTTTGAACCAATTTGTAGAACTTGATTTCTAAGGTTTAAAAACTCGCTGAAAAAATTTTAGTCCTTCATTTCACTCTTAACCTCTAAAAAACACACCGAATTTTTTCAACCCTGTAGGAATAACGGACCAAACCAAAGAACATTTCTGGAAATTTTTTGATTTTAAAAAAAATTCAGTTTTTTCACATTTTTTTCCCGTCAAAATTGTCTTTTTTCATGAAATTTTTTTTCTCCAAATATATATCCTAAACTACGAATTTACATACAATTTGCATAATTTTTACTGATATTAATTCATTTTTCGTGATTTTTGTAATTTAATCGGTCATTTCGAAAACCCCACAATTCCATGACACCTAATTTCTCAGAAAACAAAAAAAACTGCCTGTGCATTTTATACTTACAAGGCAGGTATTCCAGCTCGAAGTAAAATTTTGAGCCCAAACAAAAAAAAAAAAATCGGAAGCACATCATAATAGGATCCCGTATCCAAAATTTCGGTGCTGAAGTTCATTTCTCGATTTTTGGCGAATTTTTGAAATTTCAAAATTACCTTCGCCCTGCGAAATATGAGAGAGAGAGAGAGAGATTTTATTTTGAGGATCAGCCTGGTAGGGCTATTACACTCAAGCTATAAATAGATTGTGTACAGAACTTAGAAATTTATAGTAATTAGATATAGGAATATAAACCTACTAGATATTAAAAAAGTATTGAGGTAATTTAGGTTTTAGTCTAAGGTTGGTTTTGAGTCCAATTTGGAGATTTTTAGTAGTTGAATGTTTTTTTAGACTTAGAAGATATTTGCGAGTTGATCTTGATAGAAAATCTTCGATGCTTACAATGGCGACACCACCAGCAGCATAGGTACCTGGTCTATCATTTCTGTAGATTTGATAACCAGAGAAGGTGATTTTATCTTTTGGTTGTAGGTGTGTTTCTGTTAGGCAAGCCACATCTATTTTATGCTCTTGGAGGAAGTTAGAGAGTTCATATTTGTGTTGTTTAATACCATTGCAATTCCAATTAAGAATTAGCATTCAGCGTTGTTGATGAGTTCGAGTAATTGAAGAATAACAGACTTGATGATAGGTAGCCAAGGTTTGATAAGTTTTAGTAGAGGTTGAATAGCACTGGTGATGAAGTCTGAAGAAGAGCTTGAATTGAGATTATCAGTTGGTTTAGCATTTTTCAGAATTGAAGCATAAGATTTTGGTGAACCAGTGGTATGTTGAGATGAGGTATAAGAATGGTGGTTCAAGTTGGAGCGAGAGATTTTGTTTTGTGTTTGTGTTTTCAATTTTACAAACTCTTGACAGCCTTTGTAGTTGGCTGTGTGTGGTCCGTTGCAATTAGCACATTTCGGATTGGTCACATGTGAAGTAGTACAATCAGCAGTGAGATGTGGGCCAGCACATTTGACGCAGCGAGGTGAGAGCTTGCAAAAATTTTTTGTATGTCCATAGTTTTGGCATTTTTGGCATTGTGGTGGATATTTAGGTTTGTTGCGTTCTTCAATTTTAATAGCAGCATAGCAGAGGTGCGTAATATTATAGATTTTTCTGCCAGCATCATTATTGGAGACAGAGGCTGAGCAAACTGGAATTGGTTGTTTGTTTTTATATAGACGAGTAATTTGGATTAAAGGAATATTTGCAGAGCGTATATCGTTTGAAAGTTCATCGATTGATAATGATATTGGTACATTCTTGATTATAACTTGATGGTGTTTGTCTGTACGAATTTGGAAAGTATGGTATTTAAAGTTCTGGAGGTCTAGATACTTCGTAAAGGTACGAAAGTCTTCCACATCAGTAAGTTGGATTTTCAAGTTTTTACCAGCAAGTTTCGTTGCAAACTCTTTGCATGTGTTACTTTTTATCATTTGAATTACTTCTAGGTAGTTGTGTTCTTCATGTAAGAATATTGGTGGTATTTTCTGATGAGGGTTTACATCGGGTTGCACAGGAGTTGATAGATGAGTTTCATCTTCAAGTAAGTCGAATTTGTTTTTGGTTGGCGTTAGAGGTACTGGTCGAGGGCTACGCTGTGGTTGTTTAATAGTTTTTTTGGGTATTCGAAACTGATCTGGAGCCTGAGTGGGCTTCTTAGTACCAAGATTCCTCGAGTTTAATTCTTGGATAACAAGGTTTTTCTTTCTTGAGGTGTCCGCGATGATCGGATCCACTTTGCTCTTACTGCTAAGCATTTTCATTAATTAAGAGTTTATGTTTACAGTACGGCAGTTCGAACGAGGGAAAATATGAAAATTTTATCTAATGACCGAAAAAAGCTGAAATTTGTATATGCCCCATTTTCAACCTCTCGAATGGATTGGAAGCGGTTTCGAGACGTTTCGGAGCCACCAGAAAATTTTAGAATTTTCCAGCGCTGGAGAAAAGCCCATAAAAATAGTTCATATGCACTTCAGCACCTATAATCGCAGATTATCCATATTGGTGACCTATTTGATCTATTAAAACAGAATTTTCTGAAATTCGCAACTTTGAGTTCAAATTTATATTTTTTTGGCAGAAAATTAATTTTTTTTCCAGTAAAATTGTTAGCCAAAAAATATAAATTTGAACTCAAAGTTGCGAATTTTGGAAACTTTTACTTTATTCGATCAAATAGGTCACCAATATGGATAATCAGTGATTATAGGTGCTGAAGTGCGTATGGGCCAATTTTATGAGCTTTTCTCCAGCGCGTTGGAAAATTTAAAAATTTTCTGGTGGCTCCGAAACGTCTCCAAACCGCTTCCAATCGATTTGGGAAGTCGAAAATGGGGTATATACCAAATTTTAGCTTCTTTCGTTCATTAGATCAAATTTTCATATTTCGCAGGGCGGAGGTAATTTTGAAATTTCAAAAAATCGAGAAATGAACTTCAGCACCTGAAATTTTGGGTACGGGGTCCTGTTAAGATGTACTTTCTATTTTTTTTTTTGTTTGGGCTCAAAATTTTACTTTGAGTTGGGATACCTCCCTTGTTAGGGGAAAATGTCAAACTTTTCAATTTCAAGTTTTCATCATCTCGGTAAGTTCATGGTTTTAAAATTGAAACTTTAATTTCCTTCGCATACGAAATTTTCGTTTGAAAAATCAATAGCAGATTCATATTCAGCTTGTTAAATTACCCCTATAAACACATTTTGTACGAATAATTCATTCAAATTTAAAAAATTCACATTTTTATATGAATTTTTTCAACATTATTCACTCCATTACCTCCTAGCCTCGCTCTCAGACCAAGCAAATAGCAGATTGAAAAAGGAAAAAAATCGTGAGAAACATGAGAATTATGCAATAAAAAAAAATCGAAAATTTTTTCCGAAATTTGAAATTTTCATTAAAATACATTAGGTAGGGTTATTTTAACATTCAGCACGACACCTTAAGGTCAATTCTGTATCCAAGAAATTAGCTAAATTTTAGTTGCTTGAGGTTTTCCTTTAATTCTACTCACCCAGAAAATCTCAGAACCAGATTTAATTCAAAAACCAGATTGAACAAACATGTAGATATTACGCTTTGAAATTTTAAAAATGAGATTTTGGAAAAAAAAATCAAAAATTTTTTCAGAAATGGTCCTTGGTATGGTCCATCATCCCTGCTACTTTGAAAAAAATCAGTTGATAATTAAAAATTGAAAATTCTTTTCTTGAATGAAAATTTTTTGCAATCAGGGTGACATTTTCCCATCATTTTTTCTCTCAGAATATGATTTTTTCAAGTTTTCTGAAAAAGTAGTCATTTTTGTAAAATTTGCGACTGGTAGCAAATGTTTTCGACTGAAAATAAGATTTTCTTCTTTTGAGAGGGGAGGGAACATCTAATTGTCCTCCCTTTCGGTCTGCTCCTGGTTCTGTGTTCTAATTACCTGCATCACATCTTGAATTTGATCTCGATAAGGTATTTGGTTCGTCGATGCTCCTAAGTTTTGGGAAATCGAACCAAACTAAGTTGAAAATATCTAATGTTGACGAGTAAGCTGTGAATAATGAAGTGCACTTACGTTCATTTCAGTCTCGGAAAATTTACGTTAAAATCGCTGTCACTTTAGCATTTTCTCATACGCTTGGAAATTCTCACAAATGCACTAAAAACTCGTAGAAATACCACATCATGTTGATTTGATTAAATTTGTTTCTTGGTGACAAACTCGAGCTTACTTTTCAAGATCTGTCGTTTCTATTTTTCCAACTCTGATTTCAAAACCAGAATAAGACTGTCTTGTGAAAGTTCTCGTAAAAGTACCCTCCATCGGATTCAAACTTCACCTACGAAATTAATTAATTAAAGGTAGGTATTTTCCACCTCCCCCCTCCACCCCGTGTACCTAGCTACCTACTCCAAGTACAAATCACACGCCTTCATTCCCTCCACCGATGTTTACGTCATTATCAAACACTTTTGCGTCAGTATCTAAAAAATTACCCTATACGTCGAGCTACTTGATTAATAATAAAAATTTCGTACACACCGCAGACTTGCTCGGCAGCGGCGTTATTTAAAATTTAAACATCGAACTTTTCGCCTACTTGCTGGAATAAGAAGCGTTTTTTCCAAAAACCGTTATTCAAATTTATTTCAATTTTGTACAAAAATCGGGGTTTCGTCTTACACATTAAAATGCCTTTTTTTGTACGAATTTTCGGCATTTTTCAATGTTTTCTTTTTTTATACAGAAAAATTCCCTAAATATACGTACTAGTTGTGCTTTTGTAGAAATAAATTCGACAAAGTGCTCCAAATATTCCCCCTCTTTTCCTAACGCAATAAATGGCTAAATCAAACCGAGGAACTAAAAAGATTTCAAAATATTTGTTTTGCTTCGGGGGTTTTCTTCGTTTTCGGTTTTTGTTTTTTGGCAACGTTTTATATTTAAAACAAAGTCTAAAAACGACGAGTTACATTTTCGAGATTTTGCCATACGACTTATACCTTACCGCGAAAACTTGGAAATTTTATTCAGTTTTTTGTTATCTCGCGCTAATTTTCCCTTGCTCCTTTTCAGTGTCACATTGATGAAAAGTCAAAAGCCTGATAAGAAACTCGTTTACATACGTTTCGGTTGAGTCTTTTGGAGGGAAATTTTTCTCAGACCGGATTCCTTCTACTCACCCTTATACATATTTTGGTATATCGCCTAGAAATTTAAATTGTAGCGAAAATGGCCTCTTGGTAATATTTTCTCATTTACGAGGTACATGTGGCATTTTCACCTTTTCCACATACTTCGATCTTCAAAAATCCATTCCTCGAGCAGCAAAGACTTACATAAATGTACAACATCAAAGTTACCTGAACGTAGACCCTTCCTCCCCGGTCTCGAGACAGCCCATATTATGGAACATGGCTCTGAGCAGGAGGAGTATTTTATTACGTAGAAAGATGGCATAATGGAAGGAGGCGAGGGGGTTTATTGGAAAATATTTCGAATTCCATCGTGTACGAGGGTTTATGGTGTGTAGGTCTATCTTTTTTGTCCCTGTCGCGACGTAAGCACGAAAATGAAAATTTAAATTTATAATTTTTTATTTGCGTTTTGAACAATTATTGTGGCAGATTCAAAAAGTTTCATTATTTTGAGCTAATTTTAAGACGGTGCCTGTCATTTTCAAACGAATTTACTCAAAATTTTACCTAAAGCAATTTTTCAATTTCGAATCAATTTTTACAAAAATGCGATATTTTTGCACGATTTTAATATCATATTTTATAATTTCAGCGGAAAATTGGAAAATTTTGTGATATTGGAATTTTTTTGAGATACTACTATTTTTAATTTATTTTTAAAGAATTGGATTTTTTTTAATTTTAAAAATAAATTGGTACCCCAAACCAGAAAGGGGAAGTAAACGAATTGCATTTTTTAAAAAGGGAGAAATCACGTTTATCCAAAGTAAAAAAAGGTCCCCAATGTTACCCGATTTGGCGTATAAAAAATTCTCACCCCAAATTTTAATCCTGCCCACCATGAATCAAAAATTGAAAATATTGTTTTTTTAGAAGGTAAATATTGATAAAAATTTGTTCAAAGTTCTACAGATTAAGGACTCTGTGTAGAAGAATGTCCTTTATTGTTTTTTTTTTTTTTTTTAATAAATTGGTTTATATTTTCTCAAACTTCTCGTATTTTGAAAATCTTCAAAATTTTGAAATCTTTTGGAAAATTTTGTAGTCCTGTATGAAATAGTAAGTACCTACGTAATGTCACAATTTTGTATTGATATTTCAAAAATATTAGGTACGTCAATTTTTAAGGGTGTAAATTTTGAAATTTTTTTAAAATTTTATATATATATATCGTCATATAATTTTTTTGAAATATCTCTCATTTCTATCAAATTTTGAACTAATTTTATCCCGCTTTTTACTATTTCGATGATGTTTTACCAATTTTCAAGTAGATTTTACAAATTCTTCATGATAACTGAACGATTTTTCTTGCACTTGGTTGCAATTTTCTTTATATTTCGAGTCTTTTTAGCTGTTTTTCAATTCTTTAAACTTTTTTTGGACCAGGGGCGCACCCAAGGGGCGGGGGCTCAGCAGGCTCGAGCCCCCTTAAGCTCGGCAAGGAGATTTTTTATCATAAAAATGTCAAAGAAGAGTATGATTTTTCGAAATATTTTCACCCTCGCTTCGCTCAGGCAGTATTTTGGTTCCTAGCTATTTCTTAAATAAACATACCACTCTTTACATTTGAATAAGTTGAATTTGCAAGAATTCTGTCTTTTTAAATTGGTAAAATAATTTTCATTGAAAATGAGTGATTTTTCACTAATTTTTCGGTCAAGAATTACTAATTTCTCAGTCAATGTCCCATTTGTCAGAAAAAATCAATAATTTTGACTGAAAAAATCATTAAATCTCGTCATTTTTCAATTTTTTTCGCTCAAATCTGTAGGTGTAGGTATATTATTTTTCTACTGAAAATACTCCGAACTACGCCAGCCCTACTGAAATAACAGGTTACTTCATTTTTTTATTAAATTTTGACCCCTCCCCCCATTTTTTCAAAATCTGAACCTCTCCCTTACACAATTTCTGGGCGCGCCTGTTTTGGACAGAAGTTCCAAATCGTAAAAGACCGGAAGCTATTGTTTTTTCAAGGATTTTTAGAAGTTAAAAGTTGACCTATCTTTGTTGTTGATTAATTCTCCTCGGGGATCAAGATCAAAATAGTCATATTGGATTTTAAAATTTCTACTATTTCTAGGATTTATATATTTTTCGCTGTTGATTGAATCAAATGGATGTGGGTGTGCGTTAGTCAATCAGTTTTTTCTTTGGCTTGGGTGTAGGGATAATACAAGTATTCGATAGAATTCCATTTAGTAGATGTTCCATTCGATGTAACTTGATTGGCTGCCTCATTCGCGGATTTAGGAGTTTCTCCATCGCTGTTCTCTTTGGGTCTGGTATAAGGATAGTACAGGTATTCGAGAGAATTCCATTTCTGAGATGTTCCTTTCGATTCAGGATCTACCTCGGCATCTTGATCGGAGTGGATTTCGAGTAGTAGCAGTAGTCCTATGAGAAGTAGTGAGAAGGTCAGTGGAACTGTGGTTTTCATCTTGGTTGCACCTGGAGACATTTAGAATTAATTTTTAATCGCGATGGTCCAATTTGAAGGAAAACTTACACAAGAGGTGTCTAATTAAATTAATTCTTGATGTTGATATTTTTCTCCATATCCTCTCCTCTTGTCTATAAATAAAATATATTTTTCGGGGATCGAAATTTTGAAACTTTTGGCCAGGTTCCAGTAATTATTTGAAAAATCTCGATGCGAGGAAATTTCGATCAGTTCGTGATTTTTTATGGTTTTTATAATCAAAAAGTCTTCCTTGAAAAGATAGATAGTAGAAAAATTGAAAAAAAGCCAACATTCGGAGAATTTTTCTAAAAATATTCATTTTTCAAGTTCCAAAGAAAAAATTACTTGATAAAAAGGGGGGGGAAAAATTTTAAAAATCATTCCATACCTGAATTTTTGGTTTCGTTCAATTCCGACTTGAAATCATTGTCTGCACAAAATAATTTTCATAAGTGTTTTTTCAAAAAACTGCAAGTAAAAAAATCACGTACTAAAAAGTTCAACTGATTCTTTCGATCAAGAGACGAAGAATACTCCAACCTACGTATTAATGTTCAAGTGTGGATCTTGATTAACAAAATTGATGTGCCATTTTGCGATAACGATAAACTGATAACCTCTCCAATGAATTTTTTATCTGAAATTAGTTCAGCTGAGCACCTAGAAACAAATTACGTACAAAAGGATATTTTCAAATTTCTGTATTGTCTCTCTTACACTGTCAGCGATTTCATTTCGATACCTTTGATTATTTTCATTTAACCAACTTTCTGTTTGAAATCATGCTCTTCTCTAATCTTCCTAAATTATCAATCAGATCAAATTGAACCTACGATGAATGTTCAAAGTTTTATTCGCTACGTTAGTATTTAATATCGATATAATTTTATCGTGAATAACTTGTTGGTAATTAACCAAGTAACTAATTCTCCTATGATAAAATTTTTAAAATTTACAAACACTCTATTTGAAACCGAGAAACGCAGTTGAATTTGATTTTAATATTTAGGCACCTAACTATGTACTTTGGGAAGACGTTAGGAAATATTTTCGATTTCTACAATAATTGAAGAGGTTGTGGACTTTCTCAGAATTTGAATCTCCTTTACATAGGGGCATAGAAACTGAGGATCATCATTAGGGTGGACCGAAAAACCAAAAATTTTGATTTTTGAAAAGTTACCCCCACAAAAGTTGTTGGCTGGATAGACTAGAAAAATAAAATAAAAACATTCAAAATCGATTCATATCTTCCGATCGCGCAAGAGCCTTCAATTCTTTAAAAATTGTCAAAAATTCAACATTTACAACAATTTTTAAAAATTGAAAAAAAAATCAAAATTCATTAAAATCAATTTTAGAGCTTATTTAGGGCCCATTTAAAGCCAAAAACACAACTTTTTGAAAAAATTCATGTTTTATAGTTTTTTTTTTAAATTTCTCATATTTCTCACCTCTGAAAAATTTTTTAAAAAGTTATAAAACACTGACTTTTTCAAAAAAATGTGATTTTTGGTTTAGATAGTCACTACTGAAGCTCTAAAATTAATTTTTGACTATTTTAAATTTTTTCGAAATTTTTGAAATTTTGAATGGTCTAAGTTTTTTTGAAAATTCTCGTCGAGACATCTAAAAACCGGCTCCGTCACGCCAGCCCCCCCTTTGGGGGAGGGGGGTGAAAATGGTGTCAATCGTTTGTGCTTCGTTTGTGCACGTTTGTGCACGCAATTTTTTCGTTTGTGCTCCCCCCCCTTCATACCGTAATAAAAAATGGGGTTGGGGGGCTGGCGTGACGCAGCGCTTTTTATGAAAAAATGAACGCGTTTTTTGCTTTAAAGCAAAAATCTTAGAACATGGATATGTCAGTAAGATATACCGTACTCTCAAATTTAATATAATTCTTCAGGATGTTCATCAACTTATATTCAACATGGGATGTACTTCTTTCAATGCCCTTAAGGTATGGCAGCTTCATTTAGTTACTGTGTTACCGCTATCACACAGGTCTAAAGACACTTTTGATTACCATTAAGGAGAGGGATGCACCATACACTCTGCTTCTAGTGCTGTGCCTCTACCAAACTAGCGCATACCTTCCCAACTACTATCTCTCAGACAATCATTTTCCCGGCAATCTTTCCAAATTTTCTGTCTGACATTCTGTCCAACTTTCCATCTAACATTCCATCTAACGCTCCATCTAACTTCTTTGAGTCTAACATAATGTCATTATGTCTTAATTTAAAAATATTACTGTCTAACACTCCATATAATGCTTCATCTAACTTTCCATCTAACGTTCCATCTAACTTCTTCCAGTCTAACATAATGGCATTATGTCATAATCTAAAAATGTAACTGTATAAAACTCCATATAACGCTCAGTCTAATTTTCCATCTAACTTTCCGTCTAATAATCCGTCTACATATTTCCGATCAAATTTCCTAATCGAATTTCTTAATCGAATTTCTAGATCGAATTTCCGATCGATTTCTACAGTTTTCCAACTATCTTTCTGATTTCCAACTATCTCTTTTCAACCGACTTTTCGACCGACTTTTTGACCGACTTTCTGACCGACTTTTCAACTGACTTTTTGACCGACTAAAATACAAATTTTTTCCAAATTTTTTCAAGTCTAACATAATATCATTATGTCTTAATCTAAAAACGTACTTAACCATCCCAGTGTTCCATAACACCTCCAGCGTTACATTACACTTTTCAAATTTTACCCCCCCCCCTCCCCAGCCCTAAAAACATATTCATGTGAAAATTATGTTTTTCAAATTTTTTGGTGTCCACCATAATGTCATTATGTCTTGACCTAATCTCTCCAAGTCTAACATGTTATCAGCAAATTATCATGTTCAAATATAATATTTGATTTTATTTATAAGTTTTTTCAAGCCTAACATAATGTCATTATGTCTTGATCCACTGTGATCATTACACATAACCCGTAACTCGTCCAAGTCTAACATGATATCAGCAAATTATTATGTTCAAATATAATATTTAATTAAATTTATAAGTTTTTTTAAGTCTAACATAATGTCATAATGTCTTGATCCACCGTAACAACATAATGTCATTATGTCCTTGATCCACTGTGATCATTACACATAACCCATAACCCGTCCAAGTCTAACATAATATCAGCAAATTATTATGTTCAAATATAATATTTAATTAAATTTATAAGTTTTTTTAAGTCTAACATAATGTCATAATGTCTTGATCCACCGTAACCGTAACCATTTTCAAGCGTAACCATTTTCAAGCGTAAGAATTTTCTAGCGTAAGAATTTTCTAGCGTAAGAATTTTCTAGCGTAACCATTTCAAAATTTTACCCCCCAGGCCTAAAGACATATCCATGTCAAAATTTTCAATTTAGAACTTCCCTGACACCTCCCCAATGGGCTCATTTTGGGGTTTTTGATAGAGTACCATCGGAAGCAGATTTCGCGAGTAAAAAATGAGGATTGTGATACCACACGCGATTTTTTCGAATTTTTTTTCACTTCCCCGTCCCCCTCATCCCATTTTGGATGCTGGTTGTAGTTCAAAGTCAAAATTACCCCAAAACTGGATTCCGATGCTCTGAATATCCCTAGAATTAAATCTTCCTTCTTTTCCCTCGAAAAATGTTTGAAATTTTTTCATCAAATAATTTTATTATTTTTATTTTTTGTCGCACTTTGTAAAACCCTTGCGCTTTTCCCCCTGGGGGCGAAAAAATTTGAAAAATTGCTTTTCCGATTCCAAACTTAATGAAGAATCGAATGCCGCAAACGAAACCATTCTATCTTCATTTCCATGCCTTTGGCGTAAATTTCAAGTCGCCGGGTCACTAGGGGTATTTTTAGCGTTTCGTTGCCGCGTGGCCGTAGTGGAATAGTATCAGCTCGGGCGCGCACCATTAATTTTTCAAAATGGGCTTTGAGGGACGGGTTAACATGCATCGATTGGGCTGAAATTTTTTGTACGTCATTTTCTCATGTAGTGACACCATACTAGGAGAGGGGGGTCCCCCGAAAAAATCGCAACATTTTTTTTCCACCAAGTATCACCGCACCCAAGCGTTATATTTTCCACGGCGCACTGGTGGAAAGTACGGTATTCACGGACGTATGTACATATTTTTATGTAAGTACCTAGCTACGTAGCAATACGCATAAAACAGGCGAGAATAAAAAAATTCTCTCGGAATTCATTCAAACTCAATTAATTTATTTGAATGTTATATTGGTAAGTTGAGAAAGCCTTAAAAAAAATTGACTTCTGCGATCCAGAAGAAATGAGCACTGTCTTTTCAAAATGAGGACTTTTTCAAACAGGATAAAATGGAGGGGGATCAATAAATCGGGTAGAAAATAAGGGATGGGGGAATGTGGTTAGTTTTTTACGAGCACAAACCTCACCATGAAAAGCACAAACGAATGGCATGCATTTCAATTTTCCAACTCTTTCGATTTGGCCGCCTGCTGTATCGTCTCTTCAGCCCCACCCCTTTTCACCTCAAGAAGGAGGGGAGCACAAACGAAAAATTTGCGTGCACAAACGAAGCACAAACGATTGACACCATTTTCAGCTCATTTGCTCAAATTGGGGAGGGGGGTGCGTCACGCCAGCCCCCACCATTTTGACCCCCAGAAGGGGTGAGCACAAACGAAAAAATTTCGTGCACAAACGTGCACAAACAAAGCACAAACGATTGACACCATTTTGAGCTCATTTGCTCAACTGGGGGGGGGCTGCGTCACGCCAGCCCCCTCCATTTTGACCCCCAGAAGGAGGTGAGCACAAACAAAAAAATGGCGTGCACAAACGTGCACAAACGAAGCACAAACGATTGACACCATTTTGGGCTCATTTGCTCTACTGGGGGGGGAGGCTGCGTCACGCCAGCCCCCAAACCCATTTTTTATTACGGTATGAAGGGGGGGAGCACAAACGAAAAAATTGCGTGCACAAACGTGCACAAACGAAGCACAAACGATTGACACCATTTTCACCCCCCTCCTCCAAATGGGGGGGCTGGCGTGACGGAGCTCTAAAAACCTCAATTTTTTTATCCCAGATCAGAATATTTTTCAAAATTCATTCCAACTCGATAAATTTTTCCAATCATTTTAAAATTTTTCTTCATTTTTTTTTAAATTTCAATTTTTTCCAATTTTTAACTTCGTGTTTTTAAAAATTTTCTTTCAACTCGATTATTGGAAAAAACGAAAAAATAAACAAAATTCAAAAAAAATTCAAAAAATCAAAACTTGAAAAATGTTGAGAAAATTCAAAATAAAAACGATTTACTAGGTAGTTTAAAGAATTTTAAAATTGAATTCAATTTCGAATAAAAAATTAAAATTGAATAAATTGAAAAAATTTACGAGTTGAAAAAATTCAAACTTGAAATAAATTTATATTTGGATCGTCGTAATCCCATTTTTGCCAAAAAAAAAATCAAAAGCTAGAAAACGCTATGCATCTCTAATGCCAGCACCCGCCTTCAACTCGCTTCCGGACTCTGTGCCTTTTTGTTTTACAACAATAACCGCACCTATTTATTGTTGCATATTCTTGGGAGAATTTACGAGAGATAGAGACTTCTCTTTACATCGAGCTAGGTATAGTTAAGGTTGAGCAAACTCGCGACTGAAACGTATACCAAGTTACTCGTATTCGTACAGACAACGATATTGGCAGACGAGAAATACTCGATCGAAGTAACAAAAACATATTATAGTGAGATGTCGGCCAATATGCTCCTGTACTCTATTCATACAAAACTATCGAGCTTACGTTTGCAGTAAAATTTTCAGTCTGGAGGCTTCGCCATTGGTTCCGAAGGTAGTAGAGGTACCGCGTATTGAAAACTTTCTTTCTCGAGTACCGAAGTGCAACTTTGGCTAAATCGAGTCTACTGCTGGTGAATTTTCATCATGTGCGAGAAATTCGCTACGTGATGGTATTGGCCGAGCGAACGATTTTCTGCTTCGATGTTTCTTCGCTGCGGTACCTAATTTCGTATTGACATTGGAAGTTTGGTCGGGGCCCGACGCGAACTGCGTTAAAACTGGCTTTTAATTAAATTGTAACACGATTTAATGCCTTTATTCGGCTCGGCCGCCTCGAACCGAGACACCGAGCGAGTTCTACGAATTGAAAACTTATTCTGGAGGTAGGATGGCAAAAAAAGTTGGCGCGAGGCGTAATATTACCGTAAATACTTCGTACGGAGGTTGAAAGATTAAGAGGAGGAACGCACAGAGCCGACGTGCGCGCTGTTCTGGGTAAATTACGACTCTCTAGTGCATAGCCGTCTGCGCTGTATGGATTTTCGTTCCCGAGACGAATAATCGCGATTGGAATGAGTAGGCGATAAACAGATCTTATTTCTCTGTAGAATAAAACGTTGGTAACGAGCGGAGCGGTGTATTTTTGGAAGTTCGGAGAGGTCGAAGAAGGGAATAGGGGAGAATTCGAGGTGGTTATGAGATTCGAGAACTTGATATTTTTTCATCCTTCAGTACGGGGAGGTCGAAAATTTAGAAGAAATGAGAAAAAAATGAAATGAAATCATTTAAAAAATTTTTATAGAGCTTATCTAGCGACTATTTAAACCAGAAAACACAATTTTTTAGGAGAAAATCGAAATTTTAAATATTTTAATAAGACACGTCTCATAGATTCCTGAAATAATGGAAAAAATTGAAAAAAAAATCATAAAATCAAAAATAATTGTTTCTAAAAAGGAGTGTTTTTTGATCTAGATACGTTACTAAAATAAACTCAATAAAGATTTGAATCATTTTATGGAATTTTTAACAATTTTTGATTGCGTATTTTTGATAAATTTTAAAATTTCGAGGCTCCCACACGATCGGAAAATATAATTCAATTTCTTAATTTTCCATAGTCTTCCAAAATTGCATGTTTTCCGTGGTATTACGACTCGAGAATCAAAATTTCAACATTTTCGATCCGAGTATCATTTTGCCAACATCATACTGTTGTTTTCCATCATTTCGTGATCGAAATCAGCTTCAAGGTGAAACCTTTTTATTGCTCTTTTTTAAATTCAAGTGTAAAAACCTACTTTTCGAGTTTGGCAGTTTGCACCGAGGAATAGAAAATTGAAAAACTTGAATGGAAAGTCGCTCGTTATGTTTTCGATACCTATATAATGCCAAGTTTATGAATCGAATTATTTTTCGTTTTCAATCGTCTTTTTCGTATATTGAAGAAACGACAAGAAGTGATCGTTTTAAAATGCAGTAAAACTGTCGTTTTTGTCGATTTTTGAAGAAACGACAAGAAACTACCATTTTGGAATGCTATAAAACTGTCGTTTTTTTTCGTTTTTTGAAGAAACGACAAAAAATGACCATTATATTTACTCTTGGTCAGTTTTTTACCCCAAGGTCACTTTTTTGAAATTTTATGTACTTCATTTTTCAAGTCTTTATTTTCCATCTTCAAAATAAAGTTTTTCCTTTTTATTTGAAATTTTTTCTGTGATAAAAGTTTTTATGTGTAGGGAGGTAGAGTCAAAGATTTTTAGAATTGAATGTGAGTCTTTTGTGGCTGGAAATTAGGGGGCGGATCTAAAAATCTCGTAAAAATGAGGAACTACATAGTGATTTTGAAAAAAAATTTAACCACCACACATTTCAAATTATATTCTACACAATTTCGAAATGTAAATATTTCACGCTCCCCCCCCCCCTGTTCTTCCCGAATATCATTGTGAAAGGTCTGGAAAAGAAAACTTCGAAATTCAATAAAAGTGGTAACTTTTTAGTCACTTTTTTGGCCAATTTTTTCACTTCTAAAAGTCACTAAATTAACATTTTTTTTTTGAAAATTTCGGCTACGATGCCTGGTATTTTTGATTTCAAATCACATTTTTGCATTTTTTTGGCAAATTACGTATATAACAAAGAAATTAAAAAAATTCTCAAAATTGACAAATTTTTTAAAATTGACAAATTTCTCAAAATTGACAAATTTCTTAAAATTGACAAATGTTTCAAAATTGACAAATTTTTTAAAATTGACAAATTTTTCAAAATTGACAAATTTCTCAAAATTGACAAATTTTTCAAAATTGACAAATTTCTCAAAATTGACAAATTTTTCAAAATTGACAAATTTTTCAAAATTGACAAATTTTTCAAAATTGACAAATTTTTCAAAATTGACAAATTTTTCAAAATTGACAAATTTTTCAAAATTGACAAATTTTTCAAAATTAACAAATTTCTCAAAATTAACAAATTTCTCAAAATTGACTACTTTTTTAAAACAATTGATTACCTTTTCAAAAATTGACGAACTTTCAAAAATTTTATCATTTCAACTGAATTTTTTGAGTGTTGAAAAAATTTTCAAATCGCGACTGTTTCTCGTAATTTTATTCTCCGAATTAGTTTCACTCGTAATTATTCTCTTAGCTGTTTATTTCTGAAATCATTTTGAAATAGTTGTCTACTTTTTTCTACATAATGAAAAAGAACAGTTCGTTTTAAATAATATTTTTGTCGATTATATAACCTACTCCTCCGCACATAGCCCTCTATTACTTTGGATTTCTCACAAAAACAATTCTAACGGCATCTTCAGCCCTCAAAACTTTCACCAAATTCTAACTCCAAATTGGCACAAAATACAGAACGCGGACGTCTGTATTCGACGACAAATTAGCGAAACAATAAGACCACCAAATCGCTGTGGAAATCTTGGGCCGAGCTTTTCAAACAATTCGTCGGAGTTTGATTTGCGTGCTTATTTATACTCCAGCCTAATACGTAATTTTAGCCTAAACTTTGTTCATTCTAAGGTACAGAGTTGTAAAGGTGGCGTGTAATTCGGGCATGAAACCGAGTGATAAATGTGTATACCGAAGACGATCCTTTTGTCGCATCGTTCAACAAAAAGGCAACAAGATACTGACCCTTGGCTTCATTAAGAACAGAGTTAGGTTGTATTACGCTCATTATTTTATGTACTCGTCGTCCTATACTGTTGGATACTATTTAAACATCGCTCATTAACACCTTTCGTATTCTTACCTTGGTGACTCTATACGCGATACCTTACAAAGTGTAGAAAAGGAGATGAAACTTTTCTTACTGGCGGATGATGGCGGCACGCGAAGCTTTGAATTGGTCGTCGAGTTGCTCTAAAATGCTTCATTAAGAGTGAGAGAAATCTTCGCCGGATTGTGGAATTTTTTATATATTTTTTCCACGCCCGATGACGATATTAACGCTCGTTGATCTGTTAATTAAGGATTAACGAGTTTTACGCGGCTCGACGACAAAAGTACAAAGTGGAATTTTTTCCAGACCAGGAAAAGCTCGTTGGATGAGAGGAATGGGACGAGAATGCCAACCAAATTACTCTACGAGATAAGTATACTTGTAAAAAGGTGTCATTGTGCGGCGTTACCTTTTTCCTCTTTATTACCATTTTTTTTGTTTCTCGTTCGAGTATCTTAATTTTAAACATGGCGAATGGAGGTGTCGCACAGTGGGCGCTTTGAAAAAATAAGTGGTAAAAAATCAAAAAAAAAGTTTGAATTGAGCCTTATCGCATACCATGTGGTTATCTATAAACCCTAGCGATAAGGAAACTGAGTTCTGTTTTGAGAATGGACTATAAATTTTGATATGGGTATTGAAATGCAGGTATTCGAGGCTGCTGATTCCAAATCAGACATTTATTTTTCGCCCTGACCAAATTTAAATCTCAAGAAGAGAGGGTCAAAACTCAAAATTTTGAAAAATTTAAGTATGTGTGTCGAAATGTAGGTATTTGAAGTCGTTGATTCTGATTCTGTCACGGAATTCATTTATGTTCTCTATTTTTTGAGTTCCGACTTTACCTCTCTGTTATCGTTTTTTGTAAACTTTATAACTTTAGTCTTGCCTACATTGATTTTCATTCCATATTTCAATCCTGCACTGTTTATATGGTTGATCATCCTCTGCATCTGCGCTTTTGTTTCAGTGATTATTACCTTGTCATCTGCATAGCTTATCTTATTTATTCTTTCTCCATTGATCTTCAATCCCATTTTTCTTATTCACACTTCTTTCATGATCTCTTCATAGTATACGTTGAACAGCTGTAGTGAGAGAGGTAGCCTTACTACACTCCTTTCCTTATTCTGCTTTCATTCTTCGAGTACTGCTTCCAGATCTTAATGTTTGCGCTTTGGTTCCAGTACAGATTTTGAATTACTTATAAGTCTTTGTCATAAATATTGCATTTCTTCAGGATTTCATCAACTTTTCATGGTTGACACGATCAAATGCTTTTTAGTAGTCTATGAAACACGTGATGATTTCCCTATCAGCATTCAATGTCCCTTGAATGACTACTTTCAGCAGGGCAATCACGTCTCTCATTCCCTTTTTTTTACTACAAAGCCATTTTGAGTCTCACTTCGATTTTCATCCAATTTCCTCTCAATTCTGGCATTGATGATTAATAACAACAACTTGAGTGACTGGCTCATTAACACGATAGTTCTGTACTCAGAGCATTTCTACGAGTTATTCTTTTTTGGTATCAATACAAAATTTACAGCTTTGAAGCCATCTGGTAGTACGCCTTCGCCATACACCTTGTTAATTATCTTCAAGAGCTCCTTTTCATACTCAGGTGTTAGATGTTTGATCAAGTCCTCTAGAATGAGGTCTTCTCCTACCACTTTGTTGTTTCTAGCTCTTTTCTAGCTCTTTTCACAGCGCTTCTCAACTCCTGCATTTCAATTTGTGGTGCAGCTTCCCTCGTTGTGACTTCGATTGATATGACATTTTTTTTATTTTTAAGTTCATTTAATAGAATGCAAAAAATACATAAGCCTATATTAATCAATAATAACTGAGCTAAATTGTACCTCAAGGTGTACTGATTCATGTAAGGTAAAATTTTTTGCAGTCAGTTGCAACCAGTTACAGCTGTTTTTGTAATTAGGCAATTTTGTTTGAAAAACGTGTATGCAAACATGCCTAAAATAAAAATTTTATTTCTCTTCAAAAAGGTTTAAAATTTTCCTGACTTGAGTATGTTAAATAGAACCCTTGAAATTTCAGTGCTTGGAAAGTCGGTCTCGCTGATTCCCAATTTGGTAGATATTCATTTGTTGCCTAGCCCAAATTTGAGCTCCATGGGTGGGGGGGGGGGTAAACTCAGAATTTTGATAAAATTCGATATGGGTATTGAAATGCAGGTATTCTGGGTTGCTTTTTCCAAATCAGACATTTATTTTTCGCCCTGGCCAAATTTAAACTTCAAAAAGAAAGGGTCAAGACTCAAAATTTTGAAAAATTGAAATATGTGTGTCGAAATACAGGTATTTGAAGTCGTTGATTCCGATTCTGTCACTTATTTTTAGCGCTGACCAAATTTGAGCCCCAATTCAAATGATAATGAAGATGATCTTCAAGTTGTCGACCATGTTCCTCCTTTGCAATGTTTGTTTCATTCTTGTACAGAAATACTCTCACCTTTTTTTTTTTTATTAAATAATTTAATAAGATAACGATTTATACTGAAAAAGTTTTGTTTGTGTGCTTGAATTTTTTTTCTACTTCTTTGTGGCTTTCACTTTAATTATACCACATTTCAACGCCCATGTCGAAATCTTTCAAAATTTTGAGTTTTGACCCTCTCCCTTGGAGCTCAAATTTGGTCAGAGAAAAAAATATGTGTCAGAATCGGGATCAGAGAATTCAAATTCCCTGCATTTCGACACCCATATTGAAATTTTTCAAAATTTTGAGTTTTGACCCTCCTATGTTGGGGTTTAAATTTGACCAGAGCAAAAAAATAAATGTCAGAATCGAGATTAGCGACTTCAAATACCTACATTTCGACACCCATATTGAAATTTTTTATATTTTGAGTTTTGACCCTCCCCCCTTTGGGGTTCAAATTTGGTCAGAACAAAAAATAAATGTCAGAATTGGAATTAGCAACCCCAAATACCTACATTTCAACACCCATGTAAAAATTGTTCAAAATTTTGTGTTTTGACCCCCGGCCGCGGCCCTTTTTTGGGACTCAGATGTGGTCAGAAGCGAAAATAAATTTCAAAAACGGAATCAGCGACCTCGAATTCCCTTGTACCGAAAATTTTGGAATTTTACCTTTCAAACTCCAGTCGGAATGATTTTTTACCACTTATTTTTTCAAACTGACCCACGTGTGTCAGAAAGAGGCAGAACGCAGAAGAACGAGAATATTCATCTTCAGGATAAAAAACAGCCTATATTTGAGTTTCGATGAGATCACACGAGCTGCTGGAATCTTAGGTTCGGTATTTTCTCACAATAGCACCTGAAACCTTCGAGAGGGGACGTGAAGTTGGTGAAAATCGTCGACCAAAAGAGAATGTTGCAATTACCTCGAAATAGTTAGGTCGTGTCGAAAAGTAATCGTCAATACGAGAACATAAACGAGCGAAAATTTTTCCTCGCGGTTTTTAAGTGCTCCTCGCTGCTGAAACTGCGGCGCTTCTCGCTTCCGCGTCAGCACCGAGGAGAAATTTCGACGCACGTAAAAAATATTCTAGCCGAGGCAATGAAATTAATGGTAATCGACATTTCGGCGTGTTTTATTTTACTTCTTTATCTCGTTTCTGCGTCTGGAGTTCGCGAGCGCGCTTTATTGCTGCGAAACGTGTATGGAAATGGAGGTTTTGGTTAAATGTTACCCTTTTTGCCAGCTTACGAGCGGTGGTAAATGTAATTCGTGCGTATGTGTGTCGTTTCGCAGGAGATGGCGAAATACGAGAAATTTTTGACGTAGAACCAAGGTAAATAGATACTACGTATATAGGTAGTCTAGATCGTTGTTGTACACACCCGGGCGCTGAGGAAAGTGCAGGGATAGTGACGTCAGTGGTTGAAATAAACATTAAGCGATGTCCGCGCATGCTCCGCTATGTCAATGATTTTTCAACCACTGACGTCAAAATATTCACACTAGCACACAAACTCGCCGATCTAGACTACCTATATACGTAGTATCTATTTACCTTGCGTAGAACAATCTAAATTCGTTGCGGTATGGCGATGAAATCATTTTACAGAGGAGGTTGTTCTTACTGGTGTGTAGGTAGTGTATGGATTCTTCGTTCTGTTGCGTTGAAAGACGAGAAAAAATCTTTATGAGATGGAAATTCCATTTATATGGCATGCTTCGATGTAGCGTTATTAGCTCGTAAGTCGTTTTTACCCTTATTTGCTGGTTTTGTATCGACATTAACTTTTTTCCTGGTGCGATATTCTGGTTAGATTTTTTCCTCCAGTGTTTTCCTATGTGTGTGTGTGTGGGTTGGAGTTTTTTTCCGAGTGATGGTGCGCATACCTTTTCAAACTGCGAACTATCGAAATGATATAATTTTCATCGTAAATCGGCCGTTATTTAATATGAGAATGTTGAAAAGTTTTCGTACAAGAAAGGTATACATACGCGAATTCTTTTATCGGTGGTTTTATCGACGATGATTTTTTTGTGTTGTGGTGATGGTGCAGGCGGAGAAAGCAGGAGTTTGCTGAAGTAAGTAAAACCGTACCTACGCGTGTTTTTTTTTTGTTTTTTTTGTTAGGTTGGATTCTGTTATATTTGATTTTTGATTGATGGCGTGGCTGTATTGAAATAAAATAATTGAAGGGTAAAATTTGGAAAAAAAGTTGTTTCGAAAATCGAATTTTGAGTACTGGAACCTAATTTAATTTTGCCTATTTTGATTTTGGCTTACTCTTTTACTTCCGAATTACACCTGTTCTCATCTGAATTCTCTCAATTCTCATGTCCATTTTTAATGTTGTGACGAAAATTTCATGTCTTCAGGTGGAGTTCAAACATGAATTCCCAGTACAAAAACTTATCGTCTTCAAAACTTATTATTTTTGGAGTAATTTTTGAATTTTTTTCAAAACGTTGATTTTTACATTTTTTTGGCACATTGATGTTACATGAAAATTGATTTTGCAACGGTTTTATTTTAATTTTTAATTTTTTTCGTAGCGTAAAGTTTTGCATTTTGTGACGTTATGACTCCATAAAAAAAACTGTATTTCAACATTGATGACATGAAAAATTAATTTTTAGCTTTGGTAGATTTACTATCCAAAAAATTTAGGGTCTCAATTTCTTGAAATGGCATATTTGCAAAAAGAAACTAATTTTAGCATCACTATGATTGTAATTCTAAAAATTTTCAATTTTTGCATTTTTTTGACACAATAACGTTGAAAAAAATAAATTAAAAATTCGATAGATTTGCTTTCCAATTTTTTTTGAATTGTTAAAAACCTGAATTTCAGTTTTGACGTGTTTTCATGTCAAAATGTTTTTTCAATTTTTTATTGGAAATATTTTCAAATTTTTCAAATTTTTTGATACCTTTTTATTTTAGCATTGGAAATTTAAAGTTGCATAAAATTTAATGTTTAATTAAGTAGGTAACAAAATGAAATAAATTTTTGCACTGGCCAGTTAGTTCACAATTTTTTTACATTTTTCGGTGCCTTAAAATTACCAAAAACAAACTTTTTTCAGCGTTGGCAAATATTTACCTACTGCTTATCAAAATATCTATGCAATTAGAATTATTTTTTCATACGTTTTTTTTAATATGGATTTTCTTTTTTTTTATGGAAATATTTACATTGTAAAAAGCTCTATTTTAGTTTCGTAAGTTTAAAATTTCCAAAAAAAAGTATTTTTTGTCTCGTTTGAAGGTGTGTATAATATTCTCACGTAGATAAGTACATACTTTTATGCTTAAAAATGGCAAAAAAAACTTGATTTCAGTGTTATCATTTCCAAATTACTCCTTTAAAAAAAGTATCTCATCTTTTCTAATTTTTTTGAAGTGTAGATTTTGCATTTATTATCTTTTAGGTTTCAGAAAAAAAAAATGATTTTAGAGTATGTTTATTTGCTTTTCAAAAAAGTTTTTAAAATTTTTGTTTTTATTTTGGAAAGTGTAGGTAGTAGGTACAAAAAATATTGATTTTTGAGTTTTCAAAGTCACATTTCAAACGGGTTTTTAAATTGTAGTCTTCATTGAAATTATTGTGTTTTTTCAGAATAATTTTTGGTTATTTTGAGGAAAAATTTCAACTTCACAATTTTGAGATTCTGACGTTCCAAATGTTTTATTTTTAAGTTTTTGAAAAGTTTGCATCTCACTAGTTTTTGCTTATTGATATTTCTAAGAAAAATTGGCATTGGCGCATTTGCATTTCAATTTTTAAAATTTTTTTGGGATATTGGCTTTATATGTATCAAAAAAAATTGATTTATTTTTGATATCCTTACACTCTATTTTTTTCGGATTTTTTGAAGGGATTTTTTCATATTTTTTGGTACAATGATATCACAAAAAAATCATATTTTTGAAGTTGAAATATTCACATTCCAAAAACGTTTTTTTAAATTTTTTGCTGACAAATATTTCTAGTTTTAGAAAAATTGGTTTGAAAACCACATTTTACTCCCCAGTTTTCAAAAATGCCCCTTTCCACCCCATGGAAACCAACATTTTCTGTTACTGATTATGAAAGAATTTTTACCAGGAATTCGATGAAGTCAGTTTGAAGAATGTGTTATGTCCCTGTCCCTGTGCCTCAAACTTCAAAAATGTTGAAATTCTGTATCACTTCAAAAGGTTTAAATTGTGCCCATACTTTTACGTTCTCCCCACAACCCTCGTCCATAGAAAGAGCATTTTGATTCATTGAGAAGAAATGTAGAGTAAAAATCAATATTAATTGTTCTGATGAGGAGTACGTTGAGGAAATTGCAACGATCACCCAAACGCCCTTGGTATCCGCTCAAATGAGTTGAGAAAGTCAGTATCAGAATTCTTTAAATTGAAAAAAAAATGAATCCAAAATTTTAAATTTTGTGGGGTTGGTAACGTTTTTGGGACACTTATACACGATACTGTCCCTGAACTATTTTTTTTTTTTTTCGGGGAAAATTCTATGCCCATCGATAAGATTATTGTTTCTCAAGATATTTCCATTAGAAAGAACTTTTTTTCAACGCCTGTTTCTCGAAAAGTTGTTTTTACATCTTACCTCAGTATCTACTCTCTTTTTTGAAACACCAGTCACATTTGCAATTAAAAAAATTCTTTCTCAATTTTCATTTTTTTGAAGCATAAATAGTGTGCTCTCGATGCGTGTAGGTAATTCTCTTGTCATCATTTTTTCTATTATTATTCTACATAATTTTCCATTAAAATCCCAACGAATATTTTGGAGAATAATAATAACGTATCTATACTTCTGATATTCAGTTACATTTATTTTGAAACTCGAATTTGACTGCTTCGAGCTTGTGTACTGTATTTTTCATTTGAGCTTTGCAAAGTTTTAATCCCTTTTTTCGAAAAAAAAACACGATTCATTATCCTAATTGGTAATACTGATGGATAGACTTGTTGAAAATTCATCAAAAACGCGACCCGTCAATAACCCGACAAGGTAACAATTTCTATCGTCAAACCTGGTTACCACTACGCCTCAAAACAGGGTCAAATTAGCTCAAATCTTCACCTAAGTATAGGTACGTGTGATGCCACACGCATTATTCGGATAAAAAGCTCTTCCCCTACTGTCATCCCTTCACTCAGCTGTAATCTGCGGCCTGATAATACCACATTTCCGCAGACTTCAATAAGGCCTAAACTCGTATAATATGCGAATCACTTTCGAGAGACAATGACGACGAATTACACGCACACGTACAGTACCTCGTTTCTATACGCAAGAAAGATAGGGCATTAGGTGAAAAATTGATCTCCTATGTTGGCCATAGGCTGTGGAAAATCTCTTCGCGTTTTTGCGGCTGGCTTATCAATATTACAGTACGTATACGAGACAAGAGCCAAAAACCCATCAAAACAAAGGATGATTTATCGCCCGACGGTCGGATATTTTTAAAACCAGGCTTACTCCAGAGAAAAAACAGAGAATTGACTGATTATCGCATCGTATACATACGAGAAAAAATACGCAGGGATGGGGAGGGAGGGAGGGAGAGGGAGGGAGGCTCAGCTGTAATAGTAGTGGTGTATAGTAGTATGGCGTTTAATAGAAGAAAAGCCCAGCACTATGATGAGTTTACGGGTTGAATTGGAGATGATCGTTATTTCGACAGCGGATATAGACATTTTTTTCCCTCGTTTGGCTCCCTCTCCTCTCGTCTGTTTGTAGCAAGAACGAGGAAAAATTACTAGCTTTTGGAATGCTAGAGTAGGAAAATTAGCCTCATTTTAGAAAAAAAAAAAACCATTTTTGCTCAGCGAAGCTTTTATGGCAGGAAACTGCCGAGAGTGATCCCCTTAAGTAACCACTCACAGTTACCACCCCCCCGACCAATTGCTAATTTTTTTATAGGGGGTTCCACATCTTCCCAAAAATGGTTTTTCGCGTCTATCTTCTTTAGACTTCATTTTGTGGTAAAAATAGCTGAGTACTTTTTTGTTCTACTGTAAATTTACAACATTTTCTGTGTGGAAATTTTTTCTGTACAACCATTTACAGAGGAGATAGAGAATCCTAAAGGAAAGGGGTTGTGGAAAAATATGTACTATTATTTGAAATCTTGATAATGGGTATAAAATCGTCCTAAACTGTATTGCCATTTTTGACAAAAATTGTCATTTTTTGTGTGAAATAATCATATCTGGATTACAAATTGTCATTTTTCCGTTGAAATCGTCGTTTTTTTTTTATCAAAACTTGCCATTTTTTGATAAAATTAGTCATTTTATGGTTAAAAGTTGCCATTTTCTTGTTAAAAATCGTCGATTTTCGATGAAATTTGTCATTTTCTGGTTGAAAATTGTCATTTTTTGACGAGAAATCCCCTTAAACCTACCGACCCCCTTAAACCTAACCTAACGGCCCCCTTAAACCTAACGGCCCCCTTAAACCTAACGGCCCCCCTTAAACCTAACCTAACGGCCCCCTTAAACCTAACGACCCCTTAAACCTAACGACCCCTTAAACCTAACCTAACGGCCCCCTTAAACCTAACCACGACCCCCTAAACCTAACCTA